>CM062808.1:759545615-760145615 GCA_031772625.1 Pinus tabuliformis | reverse complement strand
CACAGAAAATAAATAATGCGAGAGCATAAAACATAAAACACATATACACAGAGATTTTCCCCCAGAACCCAAAACCAGGACTACTAGCTTGATTTTTCATTATGTTCCTTTCAATATTACAATACATATTTATACATGCCGAAGCATCCAATACCATGGACCGAAAACCATCGCATCCAAAATCATGGACTGAAAACCATCACGTCCAAAACCATTTGCAAAAAATCATGCACAAAACCATAGGTAGACTCCGCCCAACCTAACATAGGGTCCAAAACCAAAATTTTCCGGGGCACTGCCCTAGACCCCATAGAGTGGGGTTACCTGCACCCCTCAAACCCCCTATGACTACCCATGCTACGCAATCGACGCAACGAAGGGGGGGCTGCACACCCTTCTAAACCACTGGTTAACTATGTGGGCTAGTTGTGGAAAGAATATAACACAACCCAACATGGGATTTTGAATCTACAGTGGAAAATGTTTGAGGAATTTTGAGAGGTAATTACCTAGTTCCCTAAAATATGTGAGGTCCATTGTCTCTGTCTCTCTTTTTAGCTTGTCGCTTTGTACTTCAACTGAGTTCTCATTGATCTTGGGACCATTTGTTTCCTTTCCTTATTGAAACGCTTAATTCCTAGGCAGGATGCACCATCTGGAAGTTGAGGGATTACTAATGATAGGGTCATCTCTTCATCTCATTGTGATTTGAGATGTGAATCACGAGGGTTTCTACCTTTTCCTTTAGGTACAATTTTGGCAGATCCACCCTTTCAATGTATGTATTCATAGTTCATTTGTATACAATTTATAACTCTTATTTAGGTCCCTGTATTCTCATAGGATATTGTTAGGGTTTATACGACTACGTTGATGGGAGTGCATAATAGGTCCATTATGTTGGTAAGTCACTCCTCCTTGGTTTCCTTTTTTGTTTTGGCTCTCATATCCTATGTGGGTTAATTTGATAGTGATTTCTCTTGTCACGTTTTTCTTTCACTTGGCGTGGGGGATGGAGGAGCGGGGGCGGATTCTCTTCAACATTGTACTCCTTTAGGTGGCTATGTGACCATTTTATAATTTCCTTTCTATCATAGCCATTTTCTACTCATTTCTCAGAATGTTCATGCTTATGCTAATTCCCATATGTGGGGTTATTTTCTTTTGTAGGTGGAGTTTTCTAAACTCACGAAATTTCATCTATCTTTCATGGCTTACTTCTTTGCACCCATTAGTGATAGTTCCTTATTTGGTCTCTAATCTAGGTGTGGTTACATTACTAGTTAGGGTTTTTGGTAGCTCATTATTTAGCAAATATTGCAAAGCTTCTTACTGGGATAAAAACCCTTAAGAATTTCTATATTATGCAATCTTTAGTTTAGATAGGGATTAGGGCCATGACAGTGCCATGAGTTGTATTTCATGGACTCGGTCAATTGTTGTTTTTAATTAAAATCTCAGATTATGAGTGTGACTATGAAAGAAAACATCAATATTTATTTCCTCTTTTTTTGGGGAAAACCCTCATTTATTTATGCAATACTATGCATCTCTTTTACTTGATTTCCTATAACTGGTTATATGCCATATTTTGTTGGATGGGATTATGAACTTTTGGTACTATGATTTCTAGTTTAATTGTCATGTTGTATGCTCGACACAAGTTCTAGCCCTTCATGCAGAGTTGGAATTTTTCTTCATTTCATACATATATATTTAAATTTGGAGGGTCATAAGCCCTACCCGACAGATATTTCATAAGGTTATACTATACATTTGATGAGTGTATAGATGAAGGAATCAAGACCTTGTGAATTTCTTTCGATTTTTTTTTCAAATTAAATTCTTTGGTTAATTCCTTACATAGAGTACATTTAAGGATACACATTCTTTCTTATGTAACTTTCTGAGTTGTCTCTTCTTGTTTAGTTGGTATATAATGTTTATACAGTTGGTTATAATGTTTATAATTCATGCCTCTTTCCTATGTTATTAATTTTCTGCATTCTAGCGAAGTCTATGGGACTGTCCCTGGGTTGCTGGTAACCTAGCTCGACCTAGAGACTAACCCAAGTCTCCTTAGTTATGTTAATATTTCTTGTACAATAATGAATATTATTCCTTGAGAGTTCTTTTCAAATTTACTACCATATTACAAAGACATTATGTTGTCTTTATTTATACATTTATAAAAATAAATAGGAAATATGTACCTTCCTATAATTCATATTTTCTTTGATACAACACATTAATAGTCTCAATCATATCTCAAAGTCTAAATTTTCTGTAACAAACATAACTTTTATTTCTGAAACAATTCAATAAGTAATAAACAATACATGTTTTCCTTAATACTTATCTATTTTCTCTTTAGTTAACCATAGAATCCTGGGGAAAGGAATGATCGAGGAGGATTTTTCAGTCCAACGTATCCAGAGAAGTCCGGTCTTCTTCAACCTTGTCAATTTCTCAAGTGTTTTCAATTTTCTCAAGGTTGTTTTCGTCGATAAGGTCTCATGGTGAAAATGTTACAATGTGACAAATGGTTTTGATGTGGTTCATTTAAAAAGGGACATGAGCTATGGTATTTTAATAATGATTCAAAACCTATGTTTAAATCTAAGCCTAACCTACCACATTAATACTAATCCTAAGACCTAATCTAAAAATTGCATTATAAAACATATTTTCCTATGTATTAAAACCTATACATAAGACCTTACCACAACCCTCAGACTATGCACTTTATAAACAATACAATGTATTAAAATAGACCTTAACTGTCAGATGATTGCATGGACACCTGACCGCATTGGAGAAAAGGCAGGCATGTGAACAATTTAGCCGATTTTATGTAACCGCGGGCTTTAAACCGCACAAGGACTTGTCCATGTGAGCAAGTGTAGGAATGTTAATAAACGAGCATTGGAACTGCAACGCGAAGTTAAACTGCGTAGGGACTGCAACCATGTGATGAGTTGTTGGGCTAACCATAACTATAGTCCCTAACTGCATCGAAACTGCATCATGTAAACCTCGACATGTGAATAGGTCAGTAAAACCGTCAGCAGCTTGCCATTAGCGGAACCGCCGGACGTGATCTGCAATGGTGGCATTCTGCGGTTTGTTTGTCAACCTTATCACATGGGTAGTTAACAACTCCACACCATCAACCTGACTGCCAGCGGGGAAGACTTTATAATATGGTTAATTTTGGGTTTTTTGGAACAATTTATGGTTGAAATTAATTCGGTGACCATGCCAACCTAGTCTAGGTGGCACAAAACCACAAGACCGAGTTTGTAAACCTATCCAAATACAACCAGATGCATCTACAAGCCAGCCTAAGGTGGTTTCATGAACCTGGAGGCCTTTAAAAGGAAAATTTTTCCTTCATTGAGAAATGGGAGTGGTTTTGTTTTTCATTTGCAATTTCTGGAGGTCATAGGAAGTTTTGTTTTCAGTGTAACAGGAGCATCCAGAGTTGAAATTGAAACCATGATAGGCGTTGGAAAGATGGTTCAGAGGGCTATATGTTGAAAATGATTAGAAGTGCCTATGTGCACATTTAGTCTGGTATTTTCTCTGTGTAATTAACTTCTCCTGTTTCAATCCTAATAAAGCATTCACCCATCTTGAAAGTGGACCCGAAGACATAGTCCATCAGGGACGAACTCCATAATTAAACTTGTTGTTTGGTATTGTTGTGTTTTTATTGTTTCCATTTCTGTTATGCATCTATCTTGTAATTAATCAGCTGTCATAAAGTCATCTTCTCAAGCAGTTTTCCTCGATTTCCACACTTTTAAGCTAACATTCAATTCAATATTGTCTAAGCAATTCTGCATCAGTTTTAATGAATGATCATTTCAGATCAAGGAATGTTCCTCCCAACCTATGAGAACCAATAACTTCATTGGTACTCCCCTTGATAAAATTTCATATTCAGCATAGTCTCAAATTGGAAACCTTAATAGGTTTTCCTCAAGACTACCTAGTCCCAACTAGCTTCAGTCAAGGGTACTTAGACAAAGTTCCACAGGCCAAATAGCTCAAGAAATTTGTGTCTAGCAGCATCATGTGTGCCTCTACAGTGTCCAATAAGAGGTTCAATGATATAGGAGTCTCTTTTTCCTCTCAGGTTACCTCAGGTCCCTCATAGCCCATTTTATTTCCTTTTCCTTTCTAAGAATTTTTGTCTCAAGGGAGAGAGGCTGGGTAGGAAACTTCCTCAACCCATAACTGTCTTCATCTATCTCTGAATATTAAATTCAATTTTACATTACTTTCCTTGTAAATTTGTAGTTGACCCTTTTCTAAAAAAAAAATACTTTTGCAATTAAATTTAAACATTCACATTCACATTCACAATCCATCTAGTTTAAGTCTTCTTTAATTGAAATCCATAGTAGAATAAAGTAATTTAAGTTTACCATATTTACTAAGGGGTATTACATCTCCCCCTTGAGTGAAACATCATCCTCAAAGTTTTCTAGCCTCTGGAATAGGTTGGGATATCTGTCATGCATGAATTTCTCATCCTCCCGAGTAGCCTGGTTCAGGCCAAAGTGCTTCCATTTCACTTTAACCTGAGTGATAAATCGTTTCTGCAACACTATCTCTCTGATCAAGAATACGAAGGGGTTTGAATAGGAATTCTCTGTCTAGTTTGACCTATCAATCACACATCAATTCATTATTAGATTTTAACAACATCAATCAAAAAAATCTTGTAAAGTTTTTCTTTGTTATTCATGTTAGTTGCACATATTGCCAATGTATAATATGCCTAGGGTCATGTATATATCTTTTAACAGAGATACATGAAACACATTGTGCACATGTATGTGACTAGGTAAGACCAATTGATAGGCTACTGGACCAATCCGAGCAAGGATCTGAAGTGGGTCACAAAACTGAGGGCCTAACTTGGTGCAACCACCCCACCTTAGGGTACTTCTTTGGGTTTTACCCTTACATAAACATGTTCTCCTATTTAGAATTCCCAATAAGACCTTCTCTGCTAAGTATAACTTTTATGCCGATCTTGGGCAATTTTTAAGTTTAATCGAACTTTCTTCACTATAGTCTCCATTTACTTTAGCATTTGAGGTCCTAAAATCACTTTATCTTCAATATTGTTCTAGTTGATAAGTGTTTTACACTTTCGTCCATATAATACCTCTAATGGGCTTGTTTTCAAAGAGGTATGATAATTGTTATTGTATGCAAACTCTACCAAGTGGATATACTCTTCCCACTTTGTAGGAAGTGACATCACATACATTTTAAGCATATCTTCTAGCGCCTTCTTTACTCATTCATTATGCCTATCCATTTGAGGATGGTAGGAGGTACTAAAATACACATGAGTTCCCAAACCAATGAAGAGAGATTTCCAAAAAGTAGAGGTAAACTTGACATCCCTATCAGAGATTACCATTTTGGGTATTATGTGTAGTTTGAAGATCTCTTTCATAAATATATCAACAATTTGCACAACCTTATATGTTGATTGCACAGGGATCAAATGAGCAATCTTACTTAATTTTTCCACTACCAGAATTATAGAATCATTTTTTCTTCAACTTTGGTAAACCCGTAATAAAACCTAATTTTATTATTTCCCATTTCTATTTGGGGATGGGAAGTGGGTGTAGTAGAGCGGTTGGGTACTGATGTTCTGCCTTTACCTGCTCAAGTTCCAGGCATTGCGCCAAATACTGGGCCATCTCTTGAATCTTCATTCCTGGCACAAAGTAGTATTTTCTTATAGCTATAATCATTCTCTAGTAACCATGATGTGCAACATATGGACCCTATGATATTCATCAAGGATAAATCGATAGATTTTTAATTAGGAACATAAATTCATTTTTTGTAACTCAACAAATTCTCATTATTAATGTCATACCCCAATCTCCTCTCAAGGTTGTTTTCTTTCTTAGCTTGTTGCCATAGGAAATGATAACTACGATCCTTTAAAGAAACTTGTCTATTCTAATTAGAAAAATTAAATTTCAATTGACTGAATGTGATCTCATAAACACAATTCAACCTCCTACTTGTAGTGTGTGCCACCTGGTTTTCCTCACCCTTTAAATGCTTAATATCAAAGTCAAAATCACTCAAAAAAGTGGTCCATCGCCCTTTGTGAGTGTTAATTTTTTTTTAAAGTTTGTAAAACTACTGTGATCTTTCATTAAGATAAAATTCTTCCCCAATAAATAATGTCATCCTACCTTCAAGGCATGGACTACTGCAGTTATCTCCAAATCATAAACAAAGTAATGATGCTCATGTTCTTTAAATTTTCTCAATTCATAGTCCACCACTTGCACTTCCTACATTAGTACACCACCCACCCCTACCTGGAATGCATCAATACAGACAATAAACTCCTTGTCTAGATCTGTTATTCTTAAAATTGGTGTTGTGATCAGTAGATGTTTTAGCTAATCAACACTTCGTTGACATTTTGCTTTCCATTAAAAAAAAATCCTTTATTTTCTAATGATGTTAAGGGGTAGGATACTCTAGAAAATCCCTCCATATATCAACGATAATAACTAGCTAACCCCATGAAAGAATGCATATCTACAATATTTTTGGGGTAGGCCTCTCCATTATGGTTTTAATCTTCTCAGGGTCTACTACTATGCCTTCTTGCATGATAATACGTCCCAAATATAGTAGCTAATCCTTGTAGAATTCATATTTACTGTATTTTGCATACAATTGATGCTCCCACAAAGTTTGCAATGCTATCTATAAATTATTCTTCTGTTCCTCCATATTAGAATAGATCATAATATTTTCATTAAAGATCAACATGACTTTTTGAAGGTAAGGATGGAATATAATATTCATAAGACACATGAAGATGGTTAGGGCATTGTAAGATCAAAAGGTAAAACCACAAATTCATAATGTCGTAATGGATTCTGAACACAATTTTACATATATCCTCATCCCTTATCCTTATTTGATGGTACCCAGACTACAAATGGATGTTTGAAAATATTGTAGTGCCCTTGACTTGATCAAATAGGTCGTCAATCCTTCAAAGTGGGAATTTATTTTTGTCAGTCAATTTATTGAACTATCGATAATCAATGCATAGTCTCAATTTGTCTTCCTTCTTCTTAACAAAAAGGATAGGGGCTCCCCAAGGTGACACAATGGGTCATATGTAATTCTTGTCCAATAATTCTTGTAGTTGAATTTTTAATTCGATTAAATTTGGTATACTCATCTTGTAAGGTGCCTTGGACTCTAAGGAAGCTCTTGGAATTAGTTCAATAGTATAGTCTATATCTCATTTAGGTGGTAATCTAAGTATCTCCTTAGGAAACACATCTACAAAATCTTGGACTATTGGTAAGTTCTCCATTGTTGTTGTTTTTTCCTTAGAATTAGCATATGCCACCTGCACTGCTAAATTTGGCAGCCTTTCTTAATACACTTTACTAAATGGGAGGAGGTGATAATTCTTAACTGCAAGGGTCTCTTAATACCTTAGACTTCACATTTAGACCTAGCCTCATTTAAGAAACAAATAGTATTTTCTTTACAGTTTACAAGAGACTAGTGAGCTTCCAACCAATCCATACCAATTAAGGCATACTAATATCCCAGGGGTAAAACATTCAAATTTACCTTTACAGGTTGATCCGCTAATTCAATTAAACAATTCTCTACTTTAGCCACCACTCTTCTTTTCTCCCCTATGGCTAATTGAACCATCCATGAGATTTTAAATTTATGAACTTGTAACTGACACAGCTCTACCACCTTAGGACTTACGTAACTTCTACTAGCCCTATGGTCTATTAAAATAGAAACAATATGCTTAAAGAGATTACCTTCAAATTCGATCATTCTGGGTTGATATTCCACTTGATGATCCTCTAATTCAACATTAATTTTAGGTATGTTTTTCGCCACTTCTCCCATTGTTGAAGCTTTTTGTATGTTGATTACCTTCTCAAATCTTCCACAATAGGGACAATTTTCGTCATAATGTGGTCCTATGCAACCCTAACATTGTAGGGATTGTTTTTGTAGCTGGCCACCTTCAATTCTGGTTGGTTGTTCTGTAGATTTTGATTCATTTTATGGTGTAGGTTTCTATTGATCCTTCTCCACAAGTTTCCCTTGCTCTCCTTTATGGGATTTCTTTAAATTGATAGTTCTATTATTTTTAATATTTTGCACATTTTTTTGTCCTTTCTTAGCTGCCTAGGTTTTACTGTTATCTTTCTTCTACATCTGTTGATAACAAATATGAGATTTTTTTACAACATCGTCCATAGTTTTAGGATTATCTAATTCTAATCGTTCCTTAATATGAACTAGAAGGCTACTAATGCATCTTTGTACCTTAGCCTTTTCTTCACATATATAAGTTACATACCATCGTAACGAGGTGAACTCTGCCACATATTCATCCATGGTTTGCTAGCCTAACTAAATATCATGGAATTCTTTCACTTTATCATCATAGAACTGTTTAGTCAGATATATTTTTCCCTTGAAATTTTTCTAGAAAGTTTCCTACGTAACTAATTGGTCATCAATTCCATGTACCTCTATGTCTTCCTCCCACCATAGGGTTTAATTTCCATGTAGCTGATAAACCATTAACCAATCTTTCAAATTTTCATTGTAATCATAAATCTTGAAGTACTTATTCATGTTAACTATCCATAACTTTGTTGCCTCTTCAACTTCACCAACGTAGATTAGGGATTTTATCTTCTTTAATTCCCCCTCAGTCTCTTATCTAATTTATGCATCTTACTCCTAGAAGAGTTTCCAAGCTCTCTTTCATGCATTTCTTGATCACCCTCTGTTTCCTATGTCTAACATCCCTTAGGTATACTATTTTCCCTCCTTCGATAGGAATCAGACCTGTTTCCATTGTTAGGACTTGGATTAGAGTTTCTGTGATTTTGTTTGTCTGTTGGAATTTTCATGATCCTTTCCTATTTGTGCATGAAATGTTCATTATCTACTCTTAAGTTTTCCATTTTAGCCTTTAATTGTTATACTATCTCCATCAACATGACATTGGCATTTTGGGACTCATTTTCTAGTTGAATCCACAGTTCTGGGTTAGGCCCCACAAAAGGTGTTGAAAAATATCCTACATGAGGTCTTGTTGGTGGTGTAAATGTTGCACCACTTCCTCTCCTCATATTTATTCCATGGTGAATCATACAATACAACTTATTATTCATCATTCTACCCAGTCAAGCCATTGTGTAGCAACCTACACTCTGATACCACCTATAACATACCCTAGTAACAATTTTTTTTATTTCAATCAGTAAATCTATCATATCATGATCATAAGGAATTATACATATATGTTTATATATATTAAGTTTCATTACCATAAAATTAATGCTTTATGATTTTCTAAGGAATTAAAGTAGGAAAAAGGTTCTACCCAGTATACAACTACCATCAACATTTAATTTTATGACCAAAGGTTGGTCATGCATTGGTTACCTTTATAGTTTTCAGGGTTTGTTATCCATGGGTGGAATGTTTCCGGAATTTTTCTTGATTAAACTCAATATGAATCCTTACTCAACCTTATCAAGAGCATGAACATATTTATCACTTATGAATTATCTAGAACTCATCATTATCACATTCCAACTGGTGAGTTTGGATCTCAGGATTCGACACAGATTTACGACTCCTTGCACTGGGATTTTGAATATACAGTGGAGAATGTTTGAGGAAGTTTGAGAGGTAACTGCTCACTTCCCTAGTGTTGCACAAGTTCCATTGTCTTTGTCTTTATTTTTAGGTTACTTCTTTTCACTTGAGCTGAGTTTTCATTGATCTTGAGACCATTTCTTCCCTTTCTATGTTAATACGCTTAATTCCTAAGCATGATGCACTCTCTGGAAGTTGAGGGATTACTAATGCCTGGGTCATCGGCTCGTCTCACCATTACAAAAATTTTGAGGTCTAAAATGGGACTCCTAAGGAATATTATAAAATAATTGTAGAAATAATAAAATAATATTAGATTACATCATCAAATTTTAGAGGGAAAAAAAAGGAAGAAAAACTACTTTTTCAACTTATCTCCCTACTATTTTATTAAAATTTCAAGCAAGAGCACTCATTAGATGCAAAATTCAATTCCTCATCCAAAGATGACCCATGTTGCACACTTTTTATTAAACATGCTACACGAAAGATGAGAAATACATGAAAAAACTTGATTACAATCAAGTTTTTCTTGTATTTCTCATTTGTCTTGTAGCAGGGACCATCAAAAGTATGAAATATGGGTACTCCTTGGATAAGAAACTAAATTATGCATGCAACGAGTGCTCCCACTTGAAATTTGAGTAAAACCATAGGGATATAAGTTGAAAATGCGAGTTAAAAATACGAGTTGAAAATATAGTTTTTTTATTTTTTAATATTTTTACGTTTTTATTCCAAAAATTGTGAATTATCCTCCATGGTTGACATCATCATCTAGAATATTATTAGTTCTTATAAATTTTAATTTGGTTGTACATTTTTGTTTTGAGGCCCATTTTAGACCTCAAAATTTCTCTAATGTGAGGTTCAGGATGTAAATTACTAGGGTTTCTATGTTTTCCTTCAGGTACAATTATAACAGCCTTTCCCTTTCATTGTATGCACTCACAATTCATTTCTATACAATTTATAACTCTTATTTATCTCCCTGTACTCTCACATGAAACAGTTAGGGTTTATAGGACTACGTTGATGGGAGTGCAAAACAGATCCATTTTGTCGGTAAGTCACTCCTCCCTGGTTTCTTTTTTTATTCTAGCTCTCATATCATGTCTGGGTTAATTTTACAGTGTTTTTCCTTGTCAAGGTTTTCTTTTGCTTAGGGGGAGGGGGGGTTCTTCAGCACTGTACTCCTTCAAGTGGCTATGCCACAATTTTATAATTTCCTTTCTATCATAGACATTTTCTACTCCTTTCTCAGAATGTTCATGCCTATGTTAATTCTCATATGTGGGTTTATTTTATTTGTAGGGACAGTGTTCTAAACTCACAACATTTCATCTATCTCTCATGCCTTTCTTCTCCACACCCGTAAGTGACATTTCATTACTTCATCTCTAATCCAGGTGTGGTTAAGTTCCTGGTTACAGTTTTCGATAGTTGATTATTTAGAAAATATTACAAGGCTTCTTACTAGGATAAAGACCCTTAAGAATTTCTATATTATGCAATATTTAGCTTAGAAATGGATTAGGGTCATGATAGTGTCCTAATTTGTATTTCATGGACTCGGTCAACTACTATTTTTAATTAAAATCTCGGATTCTAAGTTTGACTATGAAAGAAAACATCATTTTTATTTTTATTTTTATTTTTTGGGGGGTGGGGGAGAACCCCTCATTGATTTATTATGCATCTCTTTTACTTGATTTCATGGAGCTGGTTATATGCCATATTTTGTTGGACAAGATTTTGAACTTATGTTACTATTATTTCTAGTTTAATTGTCATGTTGTATGCTTGACACAAGTTCCGACCCTTCGTGCGGGACTAGAATTTTTCTTCGTTTCATCCATATATACATTAGAGAAATTTTGAGGTATAAAATGGGCCTCCTAAGAAATATTATAAAATAATAGTGGAAATAATAAAATAATATTAGATTGCCTCATCAAGTTTTGGAGAGAAAAAGAAAAAAACTTTTTTCAACTCGTATTTTCAACTTATCTCCTTCTGATTTTACTCAAATTTTGAGTTGGAGCACTCATTGGATGCATAATTTAATTTTGCATCCAAATAGTACACATGTTACATACTTTTGATGGACCCTACTAGACGAAAAATGTGAAATATATCAGAAAAACGTGATTACAAACACCTTTTTTTATTTATTATACATTTTTCGTGTAGTAGGGTTCATCAAAAGTATGCAACCTGGGTACTCCTTGGATGAAAAATTAAATTTTATGTCCATTGAGTGCTCCCACTAAAAATTTAAGCAAAATCATTGGGAGATAAGTTGAAAATACGAGTTCAAAAAGTAGTTTTTTATTTTTTAATCTTTGTATCTTTTTACTCCAAAAATGGTAAATCATCCCTATGGTTTTCATTGTCATATTTGATCCTATTGGTTCTTAAATAGTTTATTTTTGTTGTACATTTTTTTAGGCCCATATTTTACCTCAAAAATTCTCTAATGATTTATATTTGGAAGGTGATGAACCCTGCCCTCACAAACATTTCATAAAGTTATACTATAAATTTGATGATTGTCTAAATGAAGGAATTAAGACCGTGTCAATTTCTTTTGATTCTCTTTTTTTTTTCAAATTAATAAATTATAACTCTTTGGTTAATTCATAACATGGAGTATTTAAGGATACACATTCTTTATTATGTAACTCTCTGAGTTGTTTCTTCTTGTTTAGTTGGTATATAATGTTTATATAGTTGGATATAGTGTTTATAATTCATGCTTCTTTACTCTGTTATTAATTTTCTGTATTCTGGGGAAGTCTACGAGACTGTCCCTAGGATGTTGGTAACTTGGCTCATCTCAGGGACTAACCCAAGTCCCCTTAGTTATGTTAATATTTTCTTGTATCATAATGAATATTATTCGTTCTAAGTCCTTTCCAAATTTACTGCTATATTCCACAAACTTTATGTTCTCTTTATTTATACATTTATAAAAAGAAATTGGAAATCTTTCCCTTCTTATGTAGTTCACAGTTGCTTTGATACAACACATTAACAGTCTCAATCATATCTCCCAGTCTGACTTTTCTGTAACAAACATAACTTTTCTTTTTGAAACAATTCAAGAAGTGATAAACAATACAGGTTTTCCTTAATACTTATTTGTTTCCTCTTTAGTCAACCATAAAATCTGGGGAAAGGAATGTTCCTCCCAACCTATGAGAACCAGTAACATCGTTGATACTCCCCCAAGCCAATTTCATATTCAACATAGTCTCAAATTTAAAATCTTAATAGGTTTTCCCCAAGACCACCTAGTCCCAACCAGCTTCAGTCAAGGGTACTTGGACAAAGTTCCATTGCCCGACTAGTTTAGGAACTTTGTGTATGTTAGCGTCTTATACGAGGTTCAATGATATAACAAACTCTTTTTCCTCTATGTTTGCCTTAGATCTCTCATACCCTATTGGCTTCATTTTTCCCTTCTAAGAAGCTTTGTCTTAAGCGAGAGAGGTTAGGCAAGAAACTGCTTCATCCCATAACTGTCTTCAACTATCTCTGAATATGAAATTCACTTTTACATTACTTTCCTTGTAACTTTGTAGCTAACCCTTTTTGAAAAGAAAAATATGTTTGCAATTAAATTTAAACATTCACATTCACATTCATAATCCATCCAGTTTAAGTCTTCTTTAATCCAAATTCATAGTAAAACAAAGTAATTTAAAGTTACCATATTTACTAAGGGGTACTACAGTTCACCTATAAAACTTGTGATTTCAATGAATCCCTACTCGATTCTAGACAAATTAGATTGGAAAATAAACGAGAAAATTTCTTCTGATTTTAATGAATCCGTACTCGATTCTAGACAAATTAGATTGGAAAATAAACGAGAAAATTTTCCAAAAATATTCATAAAAAATGTTGTTTCTTTTTAATATCACGTTTATTAATATATATTATATTAAATATAATTTTATTAATACATTTAAAAACTCAAATCAAAATATTTAATATTTTTTAAAAATATTGCATGTTATATTAAATGTGATTGTGATGTGTGTTATGTAAATTTTAAATATGGTCGATTTCAAATATAGAGAGTAAACTTATACTTTCTTATATATATATATATATATATATAATTTTTGGGTTGAAGATGATAATACAAATATTTTTAAATATAAAATAATATATATTATAAATATAAAATAATATATATATTATGTAAAGTTGATATTGAAATATATTTTATTATTAATATTTTTTAAATGAATTATTTATATTTTTAATTATGTTTTTTTAAAGGAAAAAAATAGTAATTTTATTTCACCTTTTAAAAAAGGAACAAAATAACATTTTGTAGATGTTTTCTGCATTCAATAAGAGCATCTTCTAGGTTTATGTGCTTAAGAAAAAAACCTAAAAATTATAAAAGAAAACATGAGAAGTTAAGTGTTGTAGTAATCACTTAACTTCTCTTTCTTTCCTTTTTTTTGTTGGACCTTTTGTCATCCCCTTGAGTGTGAATCAACTGGAATCATTGCAAGTTTCTCACAAATGTATTTGGTAGGGGTTCTTTGTCCAATCAAAACTTTCCAAAGCATGAACTATCCTTTTTCCCACCATCTCGTCCTCTTTATGTGCCACATTTTTCTTTTTGTTTTAGTCAATGGATCAGTACCATTTTGCTTGTGGGTTGCATTTTTAGCATTTACCTGAGTACTCCCTTCTTCTTGGTTTGATGGATTCTCTGTGATTTCCCCTTCTTCATCATTTGTCATGAAGGGTTCGAAAGGCTACCATCCTTTTCTTTTGCGGTCCTACCCCTTTTTCCTTTTTGGATGAATTTTTTCTTGGAGGCATGTGTCCTACAAATGTCCTGTTTGGTAACATGAGTGGCATCTAAATGTCACATTTTCATAATCGAAAAGTTGGGTCCACTAGAATGTTTTATGTTTCAACTAAATGTGGTTAGGTAGACCTTTACTTAGGTCTATTTCTACACATATTCTGGCAAAGTAAAATTACCCTTTCTCCATTCTTTCAGATTCCATCTTTTTAATGACCCCAAAGTGTTTCCAATATCCTTGAGAACCTTGTGATGCAAGAAAGGAAGGGGAATATTTGGTAGCCTCACCCATATTGGTAGTGTTGAGACCACCATTGTTGTGGCATAAAAATATGGGAACTAAGGGGTGATGAAAAGACCTACATTTCCCTAAAACCAGAGCCATTCTTTCAAAACTCTCTCTAAATCTTCCTCGATGTTGAATTTAACAATGAAAAAACCTTTTGAGCATAGGTATAAATCATATTTTTTTTATATGTTGTAAAAACTCATTGATATAAAGCATCGGACCTGGGCCAAAGCCCATTGAATATGAAAGTCATTACCCTAGATTAAAGAACAGAAAAAATATAATTTACCTTTGTTAGATTTACCTCCATGGCAGGCACTTGTTGTTGTTGTTCGACAATGTAAGGTCCATGATTGTATTTCGGCATATCCAGTGGACTATAAGCCTTGCCTCATGCCACATCCTTGTAGGAGACTAAACATCTTGGATTCCTGGACCCCAAAGCGCCCTATCACAATCGTAAATTCTAGACAATGGTGGAATTTCTTGAAATTTTATAATCTTGCAATTGAAATAGATCATGAAGTTGCTTCCCTTAATGAAGAAGACATTGTATATCTATTGGAAAACCTAATTGATTCTCTATATTATTCTTGAGATTCACCACATGATCCAAACCTGAGACCCAAAAAATGAAGGATTTCCCTTTTAGGGTTTTAATAACAAATTCAAAGTCCTCCCCTTGTTCCAAATATTTCAACCCTCAATCTAACCCAAATCGATAAGGAGAGGGGTTTTTTCTGGTGGATCTACGTTGTTTTGAGAGTTGTTGAGGTTGTGTTAGCATGGATCTAATTTTGCGGCCCAAAAGGACTAGATGAATGGGGCTATTCCTGCTTGATCTAATTCGATAACATAAATGGGCTCCAAAAATACATGTAACAGATTGGGTTGTATCTCATAAAATTTGTAAGGTGAAACCCTAGATGTGATGAGTTCTACAAGCATATGGACCAAATACTTTAGAGTGTCCTAGATATTATTCAAACCTAGGGCTCGATGCATATACAAGGGGTTCTACTGGAGGCCTGTGATGCCTTTGATTCTACTTCTAATTATGCTATAAAAATGAGAGAAATATTTTTAACATAAAGTAGATATTGAAATATTTTACTTAATGTTAATATTGAAATATAAAAATATTTTATGTAAAGTTGATATTGATTTTTTTTTTTTTTTTGTTTTCTAGATTTCGTGAGTCCTAAGACGATTGGCATGCCTAACACATGGCTTGAGTAACCACGACCCAAGAGCATCTAAACCATCAAAATCACTCGGGGATCACACTCATCTTGGGCCACACCAGCGATTTTTTCCCATGGGTTTTCGAGGCGGTGAACTTTACACCACCATTAGGGGAGTTTTGAGAGCCTCCTAAGGAAATTATAAAATAATAGTGGAAATAATAAAATAATATTACATTACATCATCAAATTTTAGAGGAAAAAAAAAAAAAAAAACTAGTTTTTCAACTTGTATTTTCAACATATCTCCCCATGGGTTTACTCAAAATTTCGAGTGGAAACACTCGTTGGATGCATAATTTGATTCATCATCCAATGAGTACACATGTTTCATAATTTCGATGAACTCTTCCACGCGAAAAATGGGAAATACATGAAAAATGTGATTGTAATAATGTTTTTTCATGTATTTCTCATTTTTTGTGTAACAGGGTCCATTAAAAGTATGCAACATGGGTACTCCTTGGATGAAGAATAAAATTTTGCATCTAGCTTGTACTCCCGCTCGAAATTTGAGTAAAACCTTAGGGAGATAAGTTGAAAATACGAGTTGAAAACGTAGTTTTATTATTTATTATTTATTATTTTTGTTACTTTTTTACTCCAAAAAAGGTGAATCATCCCCGTGGTTCACATCATCATCTTGAATCCTATTGGTTCTTATAAAGTTTATTTTGGTTGTATATCTTTCTTAGGAGGCCCATTTTAGACCTCAAAATTCACCTAATGGGAGTGCCTTAACAAAATATGTTGTCACAATCTATTTTACACCCTATGCGCAATATTAAAATATTTTTTTTTAAATTAATAAATAAAATATTTTACTTATTATCAATTTTAATGGCTTTTAACATTTTTTAGATAAATCATTTTTACTTCTATTTATTTTATAAAAATGAATAACATAAAGTAGATATTGAGATATTTTATTTAATGTCAAAATTGAAATATCTTATTTGTCATTAATATCAATATACCATGATTTTTTATTATGGATAATGATGGGGTTAGTTATTATCCCTACCGCGAGGAAGAATATTGCATTTAGTTTTCGATCAAACCTATATTAGTTTGAGTTTGACAAAAAATATTATAAAATTTCTATAGTTGAACTTTACAAATTAGAATTTATTATATTTAAAAAATAATTTAATTTATTTTCTTTAATTTAATTGAAAAATAATTCCGATACTAATAAAATAATTGTTATCTTAATAATGTTTTCAACCATATAAGTTTACAATTTGCCTTAATATTATATTTGCTTCAATTTTGTGTATACTTATTATTCAAATTATTGAAAATTGGTTTGAGAGGATCTAAATACCTAATTATTCCCTATGCCCTTATATTAAAAAAAAAAAAAAAAAAGTCGTTACATGCAAAAAATTTCAATGGGTCTACACATCAAATCGAAAGCAACTCGCAACCCTGTGCTGTAGTTTTAAATGCTACGTCCATCTGTAAAGTAAATGTTGGAGGTCGTTGCTCCACAGCTAGGGGAACATGTGTTTTCTACAAAGGAAAAAACGAGTTTCATTTTTTTATTTTCTTATTAAAGCAATTGGTAAAACTCAATATTAAACTTAAATTTGTTAATTTATTTGTAGGCTATAGTTGTTCAACATTACAAGATATATACATTTCTTAAGCGCAAAGAATGATTATAATGATGTATCTTAATTTTTGTTTTCAACCAATTTATTAAATATAGGACATTTATCCATAGCCAACTTTAGTTATAATTCATTTCCTTTTAAAAATTAATATTATTGTTTATATATTTTACTGGTTAATATTGATTTTGAAACTTCGCCAACATAGATGAAGGGGAAAGAATAATTCTGGCTATGGCAGATTTTTTAATAAATTTTAATAATAAATATTATTATGTAAATTATTGTAATTTATTGAATTATTGTTTTATTTTATTTTATTGTTTATTTGTATTTTTAAATAAAATAAAAGATATATAATTAATTTATAAAGTGTATAATTAGCAAAAAAAAATTAAATAACTTTAATTTTTTTATAAAGTGATAGATAATTAAGTTTTAACCTTTACATAAATTATTTGACAAAAGTTTCAATATTAGTAAGTTTGCCTACCCTCTTTTTAAAACACTAAAGTTTTAAAATACTAGAGTTTCAATATTAGTAAGTTTGCCCACCCTCCCTTAAAGCATTGGAGTTTCAATATTGGTAAGTTTGCCTACCCTCTTTTTAATCTTCATTGCATTGGTTCAAAAAATAATGTTTTGGTTTTCACTCTTTAGAGATGTAATTATGGTAATTATATTAAGAGTTAATATTAGTAAGTTTGCCTACCCTCTTTTTAAAACACTAGAGTTTCAGTATTAGTAAGTTTGCCCACCCTCCCTTAAAACATTGGAGTTTCAATATTGGTAAGTTTGCCTACCCTTCTTTTAATCTTCGTTGCATTTGTTCAAAAAATAATGTTTTGGTTTTCACTGTTTAGAGATGTAATTATGGTAATTATATTAAGAGTTAATTTTACATTCAAATTATGGAAGAGGTATTATGAATGAGTATATGTCTATAATTTGTAGTGTGTAAAAGCACATTTTATATTTTAATGTATTATGAATAAGTGAATCATGTCACAATTTCATATATAAAAAATTAATATATTTTAATTATAATTAATTTAGACTTATTTTTTCTCTAAAATTATAATATCAAATTTCTTAGTATACAGTTTTTTTATAACTTTTTAAATTATAAAAATATTTGGAACTTAAGAACTTTTTAAATTATAAAAATGTTTGGAATTTAAGAAGTTTGATCTTTTTTAATGTTTGATTGATTCAAAGTTAAGACATATTTAGATTGAATAAAACCAGCCTATATCCATTTTAATATTGGATTTATCAAGCACACAGAGGTATCAGATTTCTTTTCACTTTAAAAGAAGTTTGCATCTCAAGAGATAGATTTGATTCTTCTTAACCTTTAGTAGATTCAGAGTTAACATGGATCTCAATTGGTTTAATTATTAGCCTTTAAATATGTCATATTAAAGGAGAATACCATGGGAAAAAAAATAAATTAAAAATACCATTGAAAAAAATCATGCATTTATGTTTTTTATTTTTATTTTTTAATTTTAATATTTTTTATTTTGATTAAGTCAAAATGTTAAACATTACAACATCTCTACTACAACATCTCTACTATAGAGTTGGAAAGTGTCTCTGACGCAACTAAAAGCTTTTTCCATCAAATTATCTTGAAAATTGATAACAAAATTTCAAAACAATCACTAATTTAGAAAAATACATCATTCCATTATAGACAATGTTCTAACACCCTTTAGCACCCTCAAAAACTTGTTGGGCACTTCGATTATGAAAATTTCATCTATCAAACTTGTAATTTCAATGAATCTCTTATACTTTTCCAAAGGGAATAAATCTCTTATACTTTTCCAAAGGGTGCAATACCACGAGTATATACCATGGGTTATCATAATACCATGGATCATCATAATAACATGGGTCTATGGGTACCCACTTAGACAATTTACCCTACATGTGAGAATATTACTAAGCTACCCAAAACATCAACACTCTCTTTTAAAGAGAGAATTATTCTCACAACACTATCTAAAAGCGACTCTGTCTTTGAACCTAGAACACATTTTCACCTAAACTGAATCTTGTTTTTTACCTTATTCAACTATATTTCACCTAAGCGACAAAAATCAACTATCATATAATATTTATTCACCCCATGTATTGGTTATTCATAATAGTGTTGAGACTGAATAGTATCAAAAGTGAAATATAATGAGGAAATTCTCCTAACAAGTTCGTTAATGCTCCGAAATGGAGAGAAGATTTCTTTTCTCGGCACGCATTTGTGAAGGAGCACAACAAGGGTGTGTAAAAGTTTCTCGAAAGATTAATGCACGTTAAGAGCGGAACTGTCTCGACGGCTATGAAGCATGTGGCGCAGAAGGGAGGGAGAAATAATGACGCAGGGGTTAAATTTGAACCGTAACTATGTCTATTTAAAAAAAAAAAATTAAAAAAATTACGATGACCTTTATTATTAAAAGTACACTATTAACTATTATGTATTATTTTGTTGTTAATTAATTATTATGTGTTATTGTTAAGTAATTATTATGTGTTATTTTGGTGGGGTTGAAGGGTAATTTAATTATTTTAGGTATTATTAGTATTGTTATGGTTTCCATTAATTTATGGTTTTTTCTATTTTATTTAAATTTTTATTTTTATTTTTTTCTTTTTTTCTGAAAAAAAAGTTTTATGTATCTGGTTGGTATATGAGCACAAAATTTATTAATTTTTATTATTAGTTTAATTTCCAATTCAGTAAATATTGATGAAAATATTTTGATATTATATAATCTGATATCAATTTTATAAATATAAATTTATGTAATAAAATAAAAATTTTAAAAAGTAATTTATTATACATATATATGTTTTTGTTAGTTTTTGGTATGGATACTATTCAATTTAAGTATTTAAATTATTACTATATTATATATATATATATATATATATATATATATATATATATATATATATTGTATTGTAAAAGGGAAACAAAAGTATAATGTGGCTTAGGTTTGGTTTGATCCTCTAGTGATTTTGATTTCTTAGATACCTATGGGTTAAGGTTACTCAAGCCACTAATTAGATGTGCCAGCCATTTGAGGACTCACATAACCCACCAAAAAAAACAATGTATAATTTGCACAAATAGAAAAGAGAGAAAGTACATAAGATACATATTATCAAATATTAAGTAGAAAAACCAATTGCAGTTCTCTATAAACAATAATCTTAAACATTTTTATCAAAATTTTTTTTTTTTTCTAATCCACATATTATTTACTACAAAATAAACAAACAACTACAATATTTTTAATCTTATAAGATAAGTTTGTAGAAGCCCAAAATTTATTTGAAATAAATTTGTAGAACCCTCTTGATATAACATTAACTCAGATGTCTCTAAGAAATAATCCCTCTCTAATTCCATACATTTTAAAATTTAAATACATCAATCAAAGTTATTTACATTTCTAGAAAAATAACTTCAATTCGATGGGATCAAAACCCTTGGTTTTTGGCCCCAAGTTTCATATACAAATACAATTTATAAACAATATTAAAATTAATAAAAAAGTAATTACATATCAATAAATTTATTAAAATCATTGATTTATAAAATATCAAAAGCCTTTATCACATTGAATCAAAGTTAGTTAAATTTCTAGAAAAATAGCTTCAATTCGATGTGATCAAAACCCTTAGTTTTTTGCCCAAGTTTCATATACAAGCACAAGGCCTTGCTTAGTCTGATTTGAAGTAATGTCCAAAATATTTTTTGGTCATATACTATGAATCCATTCGGATCTTCCAAAAAATATACTTCTTTTATCAATATTGTTCGAAAAAAAATATATACAAATCGATGGGTCCTTGGTTCTTATGAAATACTATTGTTGTGTACATGTTGTACATGTTGTACATGTGGTGTTGTGTACATGTCGTCCATGTTGAGTTGTGTACAAGTGGTATTGTGTCATGTGAATTGTATAGTCATTGTATTGTGACATGCGTATTCGTTGTGTTGTATGGTGCGTACGTATATGTGTTGTGTGGTACACCATGTGAAGGTGTATGTTTTGTGTTTTCCATCATGTGGGTGTATGAGTTGTGACGTACATTGTGTGTATGTGTACATGTTGGGGATTGGTTCTTTGGATCCCTAGAAGTTATGGGTTGAAGCCCTATAACAACTTGAGTTCCCTCAAAGATGTGGGTTGAGTTATTATTCCTTGGAGCCTATGGGTTGGGACAAACGCTCTAGAGCCCTATAACAACTTGGGTGCATTAGAGTCCACGGGTTGGGGTAGTAGTCTCTGGAGCCCTGAACAACTTGGGAGAAGAATAGTCTTGAGTTGTTGTTGGCACTTAAGAGAAGAGAAGGCACTAGGTGCTTGTCGGGTTTGGAAATAATCGAATGTGTGTACATGGTTGAAGAGAAGAGAAGGCACTGGGTGATTGCTTGGTTTGGAAACCGATTCAGTGCGTGTACGAAACAGACAAAGGAAAAAGGCAGAAGAACAATAATCTTTGAAAGATAAGTATCAATATTTTATTATGCATGTGATCTACGATTTTGATTTATGATGGTTGCATTTTGAGCTAAGTGATATGTTTATATATGATGATTTCATCAAAGAGCTAATTTGACTTATTGTGATAGGAAGTAAACATAATTGAATGTGTACCTTATTGACGAGTCATCAATGAGGTATGATTTGAATTTATTTCAATTCCTTTTGAGTCTAATAGAAATTATGTGCTTTGGAAAGCATGAAAATGCCTAGGTTTGGGTGGTTGGAACTGGCTTCCAAAGAATTAGTAGCAAGAGTAAAATGAATTGGAACATGAAACAATATGATGGTAAAGCATCTAGGAGCAAGGCCATTGTGGGACATTGGTACCCAATAGTGTCCATTGATTTCCATGAGCATGTTATGATCAGCATGATGGTTTTGAGGCAGGGATATGCTTTGGTTTTTGGACCTTCCGATGCGAGGAAACCTTTCCAAGTGATGGATCGTCCGAGGGACTATAGCAGAGAAGGGGATATCGGGGAACTTGAAAGGTGAGTGACTGCATGAAAGGGGGTGACCAGATTACCCAAGGTATTGTGTAGTAGAGAAGGGAAGGTCGGTGAATGAATTTGTTTTGATCGTTAGCATTTTCAGATGGAATCAGAAGCACATTGGGAGTGTGCCCTGAAACAATGCTTAAGTAATTATTCACTAAGAGAACAAGTAGCACAAAGATTATATCATTGGACATTGGATGTGGACTTTCATCTTAGTAGTGGATTCTAGACTTCCTAGGAATGACGTGAATCCTGGTATTCCTTTGAGGGTGGAGGTGTGAGCCTCTAGAATCCCTTGTTGTTGATGTAGACATCATATCCTTTTATTTGTTGGTTAAAGAAAATGTACATATGTATGTGTGAATATGTTATTGTGAATACTATATCAAGCTGGATTTATAAAGATTCATAAACAACATGTCTGTTTGTTGGTTGAAGAAAATGTGCATGAGTATATATATGTTGCTATTGTAAATATCATATGGAGTTGTGTTATAAAGTTGTAATAAGCGGTATGTTTGTTTTGTTTTCAGTGGGATGTCATTGTAAATATTGCATTGAGATATGTTATAAAGCTCCATAGGCAGTATGTTTTGTTTTCAATGGTTTAGTAGTCATAGGTGTCATAGAACACCAAGGACGATGTTCCCCCAAGGGGGCAGGGTTTGTAACGACCATGGGTTAAATTTTCATGTAACAAAGGATAATAAAGGAAAAATAAGGCCAAGGTCATGGGACATATATTCCAAGTTGAATGGTGAGCAAAAATTATAGTGAGAATCACTTTTGGTTTTTAATGGCTATGGAAATTGACAAAGGAATTGGAAAAGGCGAAGAGGCAATAATTGGCATTTAATTATGAAATAAAGGAAAGTAGGAAAAAAGGAAGGTGAAGGGACACAAATTTTCATGCTAACGAAATTAGAGTAAAATGATGGAAAATGAAGATAAATGAGACATCATTAATAAAAAGGCCTCAAAGAAATAATTCACAGCCTTTTGTCAATTCTGGCTTGGATCAATTTTGCGAGAGAGAGAGAGCCCCAAGAGGAGAAATAAAGCAAGCAAGAAAAGGAAAGCAAAGGAAGGAAAAGGGAAAGCAAAGGAAAGAGAAGGAAAGCAAGGAGAATGTTAGATCAACAAATTCAACAGGAGGACTTTCCAGATAAAAGTTTGCATGTGTAATTTCCTACCCGAGGTGTGAATGCATGGTACATGCATTTGTTGTCATTAACATGGGTTTTTCTTGGATTAACAGTGGTTTCAACATTGCCTTTCCATTTCTTAGATAGCCATGGTGTGATGGGATTCATTATTGATTGAGCTTTGGATTTCTATAAGGTTTTGGAACCAGGTGAGGTGGTCTCAGGAAAATTTCCAAGGGTTGGGGGTGGAGATAGTTTTCTTTGGGAAGCCCTTGATAGGTGGGTGGAGACAGGAAAATTCCTCAAGGTATGGTGAATAAATTCTGAGGTATCCAAGCTTGGTTTGGTTTTGTGATCTTGGGGCCAGTTTAGGTGAGATCACCGTAGATTAAGGGTGGAGGTGGTTTAACCTCTATATTCCTTGGTTGTTATGTCGTGGTCTATCCCATGAGATCCCACATTCATGCTTGGAATATGGAACAATGGTGATTGACTGAAAGAAAGATTTGGTTCAGCCCAATCTATGGTCGGGTGATACGTGGAAGTCCCTCACTTGTTTGGATTTTGCATAAGTTAATAAGAGTTATTTTCCTATTGTTATTTATGAGAAATTGTACTTGTTATTATGTTGATTTGATTGCTTATTCGCCATGGTTAATGTTGTGGTTATATGTTGGTTATAAGAATGGTTCTATGATGTGATCTAGCTATGGATCTTGTTCATGATTTGATAATTATTTGAATGGTTGATGAATGCATGGGCTAACGAGTATTTTTCTAGCTACTTGAGAGCGCATTAGACCTTCTTGGTGATTCTTAAATGAAGTTTAGAGATTTATGATCAGATATGCATCCATGACCTGTAGCTTACATGTTTCCTTTTTTTTGTCGAAATGTTTATTGTGTACCAGGAATTCTAGGTCAAGTTCTTGCTTCAAGTTTGAATGTTTTCCATTTATATCACTTTAATTATGATTCTGGAAAGTTACATGTAGTTCTAGGCAGTGGTCTGGAGGCTAGTTTGAAAAAATTGCTCAGATCTCGAAACTGCATGCACATAACTAGACGATTTAGGTGATAACCACATGGAGGCAAGCTTATGGGTGCGATTGGGGCCTCATAATTGCACTCTTGCCTTGTTGTGCATGCGGTTTGGTGTTAGGCTTGTGAAAAGGTAGTTCCAGCTCAGGATTTGGTTATCAGAGGTTGTGATTGACTTATGGGTGATCTAGTGCTCCTAAGGGGTATTGGTAAGTTTTCAATTTGAGGGACCTACTTTCATCAATGGAACTTGGAGGTCGGGTCATGCCATAGTAGCAATAAACTCACGTTTAACATGGAGATCTTGAGAAAGCAGGTAAATACAAGGTGGGGGGTTATAGTTTGAATAAATGAGCACCATGGAAAATTTATTGCAATGTTTACCCTAGGGTTATATATAACACCCCTCGGTGACCCTACCAACCCCCATCCCCCCACCCTAACAAAATTTATGAAAGTTCATGATTATTACATCTTAGTGATCCTTGTAGCGTAACTTGCAAATATTTTACTTAAAAATTACTCCTAATACTGTAATTACTTTACTAAACATGCAAATTATTGAAATACATGGATACTATTATTATCCTTTTGCCCAAGACATGTAGGAAGTGAATTATGGTTCTCAAGATTCATGTTCTCTATCATTTGTTGAATCTTGGCTTCAAGTCTTTCAAAATAGAGTTTGTTGACATTTGGTGATTATAAGTTGTAGACTGAGAATCTTTTCTTAGGTTGATAAACATGATCCTCAACATGCTACATTTTAATTCTAGAACCTTAATTTTTTCTTTTGTTTCACATGTGTATTCTTGGTTATAACATTTCATAATGTACATGGGTGGTCATTTTCATGCACCTTGGTGGTCACTAGAAAAATGGAGGATTTGTTACATTATATTTATTCTTGATGTCTTCTCAACACCCTTCTAAAAACCATGCTTCTCTATGCTCCATGCAAAATACACACCAAAGAAATTTATGGTGCCAATTTTGATTAAGGTATTCTAAGAGGCAACCATATGCATAGAGGAATTGGCCCAAAGAAATCCTAATTTCCACCATGTAATGTGAGACCTCCTATTCCTTATGCTATATCAATAGGGAAAGGTGCTAAAGGTCCTTAGTGTTTCAAAACTAGAATACAAGGCATTTGAGACAATTTTCAAATTGAATTAGGGAAATGTCACCCAAAAAAAAGATTTAGGATGCCAACAAAACCCAAAATAGAAAAAAAAAAATCCAAGATACAAAAATAACAAAAAAATCATACATAAATTTTTCTTACACTACAAAAGCCAGAGAACCATATATAATATAACTACACAAAAATAGATAAAACCATACACAAAAGGCACATATCTTCCAAAAACACCATAAACAAAATCATCCATCTCACAACCCAAAATCAACTTTAAAAAAATAGAAATTCCATAATATTAGCAAGATACTAATAATGTCTTAAGCCTTCACTATGAATTTTAAATCCTAGAACCAAATTTATGTTGAGCATGTCAACCAGGGGAAGGATTTTCCTTTCAATCCTAGGCTTCTAGCTTGTTTTCAACTGCTATAGGAATTGAGTGACATATAGCTATTAGATACAATCCACTACTAGTGATTGAGTGAAAGGTTTTGATTTTTACTTATTTTATTAAAACATCAAGTTTATTAATAAAATTTTCTGTAAAATTATTATTATTTTATATAGAATTTATAGAAACGTATTCAAAATTACATAACAATATGCGTAAAGAAACATAAGTTTAATTATATAATTATATACCATAAATATAATAAAAAATAATAATTAAATTGGTTTAAATTTATTAACTAGTAAGAAGATATAAAATAATTTGAAATGTAAATTTCTTCTAATTGAAACATCAAATCAAAATCACTTTTTAAAATATCATCAAAATCACTTTTTAAAATATCACACTTACTGATGCATGTTTTATTAAATATGATCTGTGTCGTATCAATTTTAAATATGAATAAAAAATAAAGCTAATACTTTAAATATTGCCTTTATTGATGTATGTTATATTAAATGTGTTTGTGATTTGTTTGTGTTAAATTTTAAACATGATCGATTTTAAATACGAAGAGTGAAATTCTATTTATAATAAAAATATATTAAATATGAATTGAAAATTTATATATTAAAATATATTTTAATTTTATTATATATATATATATATATATATATATATTATTTTTAAATATATTATGTTATTGTTATTTTGGATAAGTTATTTTCATATTTAATAAGAAAGTAATTTTAATTATAAATGAAAGGGAGAAAAAATGTTTACTATTAATTAAATATAGATATAAGTAATTTTTGTAAATTGATGTTGAAATATTTTATTTATTATAAATTTTGATGTAATTTTTTATTATTAATATTTTTAAAACTAGTTATTTTTATTTTTAATTTAAGATATTTTAAAAATAAAATAAATATTCAAATATTTTATTTAAGATATATAATATTTTATGTAAAGTTGATATTGAAATATTAATAAATAAAATATTTTGTTTATCATCAATTTTAATCTATATTTTGTGTTAATAATATTTTTTAAATAAATTATTTCTACTTCTAATTATTTTATAAAAATGAGACTAACATAAAGTATATATTGAAATATTTTACTTAATGTTAATATTGAAATATTTTATTTATTATTAATATTGATATATGATATTGTTTCATTGATAATGATGTTGGTGGTTATTCATGTTTACTAAGACTAACTTTAGTTTATTAAACCTTTAAGTAAATGTAAAAAGTTATATGGTGTCTTTTCGAACTTTATTTCTATGCTGAAAAATATCTAAAGAAAGCATTACGTGTGATGAATTGAAATATTACAAAAAATGATATTGTAACCAATATTTTGAAATTGATATTTATTGTGGGCATTTGGAATTTTTGTTCGAAAGAAAATGTCTTTCATTTTCAACCTTTTATCATTACAAAGATGTTAAATTCTACAAATGCATAATGCTTTACAAATTGGATTCTATTTCACTCAAGTTCATGAAAGTTTGTTCTTATTTTAACAATGTTTTTTCCTTTCCAAAACTTAAAACAAAGAGGTAAATTTGATCTTCTTAATCTGTGTTGATCACATCCTTATAATATTTCAACTCTAATTTTTTATAATATTTCACTTTCTCCTTAAATTTATATGTAATAATATTTGTGTTAAGTCCCAATAGCACAATCAGTTGTGGATGGGTTTTCTTAGCAAGGTAACCTAGGATCAAACCTCATGAACATTATTGTACTTGTGTTAGGATTACTATCTTAGATATAATATATATATTTTTGTAAGTCAACATTCTATTAATGTCGAAAAAAGGAGTACATAGAGTATGTCCCAAAACGAAATCATACTATTCGTTTGACGTAATCGATGCAGAGTTGTCTGGGGCCATTCCATACTAGTCGTTCAATGTAATGGATGCAGGGTTGTCTGGGGTTGTTCCATACTAGTCGTTCGACGTAATGGATGTAGGGTTGTATGGGGTCGTTCCATACTAGTCGTTCGACGTAATGGATGCAGGGTTGTCTGGGGCATGGATGCAGGGTTGTTTGGGGTAGTTCCATACTAGTCGTTCGACGTAATGGATGCAAGGTTGTTTGGGGTCGTTCCATACTAGTCATTCGATGTAATGGATGCAGGGTTGTCTGGGAGGAGGGCAGAAATCATAGTGAAGGTGTCCTTCATGTTGCCAAAATAAAAAAGACTAACTAAATTATAACTTTATTTTAAATTATATTTATTATTAATATATAAGTTAAACCTATATTTGAAAAAATATGGAACAAGATTTTAACCATGAAGATTTTTCCTCACTTTGTAATAAATAGGATTTATTACAAATACCATGGAGCAATATCATACTTTATCAATACCCCATACTAAAAAAAAAACAAAACTCACTTCATATGACACACTTATTTACATCACAATTTTTAATTAATCAATTTAGTTAAAATTTACAAACAAGAACATAATTATTTGAAAATGAATCTCAACCTTTAATTTATGTATATATAAAAATTAAATACTTATCATCTATCTACTAATTATTGATAATCAAATTAAAAATTTGAAAACTCTATTTCAAAATAAATAATTTATTTAATAACTATTATTATATATATATATATATATAAATAAATAATGATGCAAGCTACAACCCTCAATTTTCTAACAGCAAATACCACTAACAATTTGTGACATAAATAATGTCCAGCCAAGTAAATGCTACAAGGCTTATATAAAATGCATCTCCAATACACCAAACTTGTATTTATAAAATAAAAATGGAATGGAATGGCAATCAGTAAACATAAGTCATTTCATTTCTCTAGATATAATGGCAATCCTCAAACATAATACACATTGGAATGGTAGATGTAAAGGCACATCTTTAAGCCTTCAACGTAATGCAAGTTTGGAATAGTTAAGTATTTTCAACGTAATGCAAGTTTGAAAATACAGTACCGTGCCATACACATTTACTGGTTATAGTTTGAAAATACGACAAATTGTAACGGTTATTTTTTTGAAAATACGGTACAGGATAGTGATAGGTGATGATGTCGTTTTTCTTTATTGAATTTATTTTTAAGGGGTTGTTTAATTAAAAAAATTAACACATTGAATTTATTTATATATTTAAAAATGTATTTTAAATTATTAAATTTATAATTTTGATAAAAATTTAATATGAAAAATTATTTATTGTTTTATTTAGAATAGGTTTTAAAATTATTTTTATTTGGTTAAGTGTTAGTTTTTTAGGACTTCAGGAAATAAGGAAATAAGTAAATGGCCCAAGATCCTGAGGCATCTAGCAGGCAGGAGTGACAGCCTGTCTCCTCACAGACTACCAGTGAGTTATTTCAGGTGATGTGGTTTTCCTTGAATAAAAGTGATAAGTCAACTTGCATTTAGGGATAATAGCTAAAAATAATTGTTTGACAAATTAATTATGATAAATTTTCTCTGATTAATTAAAAATATGTAAAAACTTTATTGGAGTTGTAATAATCTTTGAGCAAGCAAATGTCTGCACAGAGAAATCGGAACTATGACCAACAATGACAGCGTAAAGCCAGAATTTTTTCGGACGAATTGCGTTACGTTAATGTAAGGTTGCGACCAACCATGACAGCGGCAAGGCATAATTTTCTATGAGGAATTGGGGTACGCTAATAGAAGGTTGCAACGCGGTGAGAGTAATGGAGCATACACTCCCTGATGCTTAATCAAAAGTGAGAGGCCGTGTGGAAATTCTGATAACAAGTTCATTAAGGTTCTGAAATGGAGAGAAGGATTTATTTTCTGTGCACGCATTCGTGAAGGAGCACACGAGGGTGTGGACATGTTTCTAGAAAGATTAATGGGGTAGAAGGGAGGGAGAACTAATGAGGCAGGGGTTAAGTTTGAAGATTAACTATGCTTACTAGTTTAAAAATAAAAAATAAATAATAAAACAAAAAAAATTATGATCAGTGTTTTTTTAATTAAAAGTACAACTGATATCTATTTTTATTTGTTAATTAATTATGGTTTATTACTTTGGTGGGATGAACAATATGAACTAGTGTTTTGCATTGTTAATTAATTATTGTTTATTATTTTAGTGGGATGAACAATATTAACAAGTGGTTTGCATTGAGGAACATGTCAGCAACAAATTAAATCTTGCACTTTTAGGTAGGTATCATTAATATTACCATTCTAGTTAATATATATTTTAATTAAATATAAAAAATAATGAAAAATTAAATATATATCAATAATTTTAATTAAAATGGTTCATTTATAAAAAATAAAAAACAATACCAAATTATTTATATTTTTGGAAAATAACTTTAATGCCATGTAATTAATTTTTTTTTTTCCAAAATTTCATATTCAAACATAAAGCCTCGTTATCTTTTTGAAATAAAGTCATTCACATTTCTGTAAATATAGCTTTAATTAGACGTAATCAAAATCCATAATTTTTTCCAAAGAGATGGCTCTTTGGTTGTTATAGAGGTGGGTGGTTCTTATAAAAAGGGTTAATTTTGATGGATATTTTTTTTTTTCTCTTATTTATCTATAAAATATTATTCAAAGAAATTTCCTATTCATATAGATGACTCTTTGGTTCTTGTAGAGAGGTCAATCTTGATTATCTTAATTAATTATTAAATATTATCAATTTTAAAATTAATTAATGTAGTTAAAAATAATAACATTAGTATGTATGGTAAAATACGATAAAAACAAACAAATATCAATCAAAATGAACCCCTCTCAATAACAGCCAAAGAGCCATTTATTTGTACAGCAAATTTCTTTCACACTCTAGTGATTTAAAGGAGGTATCTCTTTGGGAAGAGCCGAATGGATTATTTATTTTGGGAAGATCAGAATGGATCCATGATATATGGGCAAAAAATCTTTGGACATCACTTCATATCAGATCAAAGGTACTGTGTGTTTGTCTATAAAACTTGTGCAAAAAATCTGCGGACATTACTTCATATCGGATCAAGCGGGGCCGTGCGTGTGTATATGGAACTTCCTTTCGGCTGTAATCGGTCAATAAAATATGCAGTAGTCTTTAACGCGACTTTTTGGAAGCCTTTCAGGCGATTTTTTCTGGTGAAAATCCGGCAGTAATTTATTGGAATCCAAGTTTGATAGCTAATTTCTGCACAATGAAACCGTCCCAGAGGTTTTTCAGGGTGCTGAATCCGAATATGCAGTTAAAAAACCATTTTAACTGCAACAAATCATGATTTCATCTCAATTTCTTCAGCCGGATTCCGTCACCAGAATCTCAAAAAGTCGCATTATAGACAACCCCTAATATATTTGGGCATTGGGTGAAACGAAATTATTTTGTTTAAAGACACGACTTTACCACGTAGAAATGACGTATAAGTTGTTGGATGCAAAATGCCCACGTACATCAAATCGTCGTAGTTGTAAGTGCTCCATCCCAATAATGCTCTTCTCACAAATGACAAATAAATGCAACCGGTCCCTAGGGGTGAAATATTCTACAGAGTCTTACGATTCAAATTGGCAGGCAATACACACATCTGTACTTGAATAAACAATCTCAGCAGCCAGATTTTTATCGGAACAGGCAATCTCAGCACCAAGAATTTATGTTCTGTAGCTTCCACTAATAAAGAATAATGTGAGCTTATAAATCGTCGACTTACGCACCTGTGCTGTAATATATATCCATATCGGTGCTCAATTCTTGGTACGAAGAGGACTCAGACTTTGTGGTTGCAGGGAAGAAAAAATCAAATCAAAATGGCATCTCAAGTGAAGGCGGGTTACTCAGAGACTGAGAATAAGTCCGGCGGGGATAATGCGCAGAGAGTTAATAGCAGTTTCTTTGTAGTGGATCTCATCTTCAGACTGCTGGCAATCGGCTGCACATTTTCTGCTGCAATCGGTATGGGAACGAACAAGCAGATGGTGATGCTTCCCATCGTTGGGCCATGGCCTGCCAAATACCAATATTCGTCTGCCTTCGTGGATGTGGGTAGCAGGATATTAGATCAGCAGCTCAGATATCTTCTCTGTGTTTTTACTCCATATAAACGGGTTAAATAAGTAAATACAGGTTTAAAAATATTGGTTAGTTCATTTATTTTTTAAGTAACGGGTTGATACTAATGTCAATTCTTTGGGGTTGATACCAATATCAATTTTTTGGGTTTATTAATCAAGAGGTTGATATTCTTATGGTTTAATATCAATCTTTTGGGTTTATTAACAGCGTGATACTTCTATTGTTTAATATTATTCCCTTGGGTTTATAATATCAACTCCTTGGTTTTTTAATCTAACGGTTCATATTCCTAGAGTTTTATATTATTCCCTTCAGTTTATAATCCCTTCACGTTTTAGTATTAATCCATTGGGTTTATTGTTCCTTTCAGTCTATAATATCAATCATTGTCAACCATGGTTTATAAAATCATTCATGTTTTACCATGGTCAATCATAGCCAAGCATGGTTCAATGTCACACTGTGACAAATGTTGTCTCATTATAAAAATAAACCATGGTTAACCATGTTTATTCAACAGTTTATAATATTTATCTTAAGGTTTATATACTTTGGGTTTATATTATTCCCTAGGGTTCAATATTATTATCTTGGGTTTATAATCCCTTGGGTTTTTTGTATTAATCATTTGGGTTTATAATATCAATCATGGTCACCCATGGTCAATCATGGTCAAGCATGTGTTATAAAATCAATGTTGGTCAACCATGATCCAATGTTGCATTATGACAAAGATTGTCTCAATATGAAAATCAAGCATGGTCAACCATAGTCCAACTTCTGACTAAGGTTGCCTTGATATGAAAATCAATCATTGTCCATGGTCCAACATTGTATTGTTATAAGCATTGTCTCAATATGACAATCAGCCATGGTCAATCATGGTCAACCATGTTTATTTTAGGGTTTATAATATTTATTTAAAGGGTTTATATACATTGATTTTATAATATTAATCCCTTGGGTTTAATATAATTCTGTTAGATTCATAATCCCTTAGTGTTTTAATATTATTTCCTTGAGTTTATAATACCAATCCCTTGAGTTTATTAATCTAAAGATTCATATTAATAAAGTTTAATATTATTCCCTTAAATTTAATATTAATTAAGTTATACTCATATATTAATATTTATTAATACACTATTTTCTTGATACAAAATTAACATGTTTATATTTGATATTATGATTTATAATATTAAATTTATAATAAAACAAATTTTAAATTAACACTAATAACATATGTCAATCATATTTATTAATATGATTGTTAGGTTAATATTATTAAAAAATAAATATTTATACCATTTATTTTGAAATACTAAATTTGTAATTTTCAAATTCTAATAATAATAATGAATAGAAAATATTCCATTGGAAAATGTGCTAAAGGTTTGATCGTGATGATAACGCTCAGGGCTTTTAATTCACTCTGAGAAACGAGTAATAATCCTTGAGCAAGCAAATGCCTGCACAGAGAAATCAGAACTGTGACCAGCAATGACTTCGTGAAGCCAAAATTTTGAATTTTATATGATGAATTGCGTTACGAAGGTTGCAATCAACGATGACAGCGCGAGGGCATAATCTTCTATGAGGAATTGGGCTACGCTAATGGAATGTTGCAACGCGGTGAGAATAATGGAGCATACACTAGTCCATGATGGTGCCCAAAATTACTGAATATGATCAAAAGTGAGAGGCCCTGACGAAATTCTGATAACAAGTTCATTATGTTTTTGAAATGGAGAGAAGGATTTATTTCTCGAAAGATTAATGCATGTTAAGAGGGGAACTGTGTCTATGGCCATGAGTGAGGTAGAAGTGAGGGACAACTAATGAGGTGAGGGTTGAATTTCAAGAGTAATTATGTTTATTTTTTAAAAGAAAAACCAATTTCACTTGTCTATGAGCTATAATCTTAAGTATTTTTTTCAAGAATTTAAGGTTTTTAAATAGACATTTTATTTACTATCATAAAAAAACAACTAAAAGATTTTTTATTTCCCAAAATTTATTTAAAATAAATTTGTAGAAACCCAAAGTTTAAAATTTAGCCATGTCTTTGAGAAAATTTTTAATGAAACACAACAAAATAAAGTTTAACAATAAGCAAGAGTAAATTTTCAGTAAAACAAAATAACATAAGTGGGGTGTCTCTAAGAAATAATCCCTTTTTAATTCCACACATTCTAAAATTTTAATCTATTCACCTATAACCTTATTAAAATTAATAAAAATTAAATACATATCAATGATTCTCATTAAAATAGCCCCAAGGGATAGCTCAAATGGTCGAATTCCTGTTGCTAAGCACTTTCCCAGTTGGGAGGTCACAGGGTCAAATCTCCTCGACGCCACGGGCAGATCCCTTTGGTGCCCCAATATTTACAGTGGATGTAGCGGCCACTCAGTGCCCCGATATTTACCGTGGATGTAGCGGCCAGTGCCACTGCCCCGATATTTACCGTGGATGTAGCGGCCACTGGCAGTGCCCCGATATTTACCGTGGATGTAGCGGCCACTCAGTGCCCTGATATTTACCGTGGACCCGATATTTACCACTCAGTGCCCCGATATTTACCGTGGACCCGATATTTACCCTGGATGTAGCGGCCACTCAGTGCCCCGATATTTATCGTGGATGTAGCGGCCACTCAGTGCCCCGATATTTACCGTGGATGTAGCGGCCACTCAGTGCCCCGATATTTACCGTGGATGTTTACATTTACCCTGGATGTAGTGGCCACTCAGTGCCCCGATATTTATCGTGGATGTAGCGGCCACTCAGTGCCACTCAGTGCCCCGATATTTACCGTGGATGTAGCGGCCACTCAGTGCCCCGATATTTACCGTGGATGTTTACCATGGATGTAGCGGCCACTCTCAGTGCCCCGATATTTACCGTGGATGTAGCGGCCACTCAGTGCCCCGATATTTACCGTGGATGTTTACCATGGATGTAGCGGCCACTCTCAGTGCCCCGATATTTACCTTGGATGTAGCGGCCACTCAGTGCCCTGATATTTACTGTGGATGTAGCGGCCACTCAGTGCCCCGATATTTATCGTGGATGTAGCAGCCACTCAGTGCCCCGATATTTACCGTGGATGTAGCGGCCACTCAGTGCCCGATATTTACCATGGATGTAGTGGCCACTCAGTGCCACTCAGTGCCCAGATATTTACCGTGGATGTAGCGGCCACTCAGTGCCCCGATGTAGTGGCCACTCAGTCACAATGAACCACAGCTAAAAAAAAATTCTCATTAAAATTAATTTATAAAAAATCAAAAACAATCATCAAAGCTATTCATATTTAAAAAAAAATACCTTTAATTTAATATAATTAAAACACTTAATTTTTCATATTTCATATTCTAGAAAAATACCTTTAATTCGATGTGATTAAAGCCCTTAATTTTTCATATAAAAAACAAAGCCCACTTGATTTTTTTTGGAAGTAAATTCTTTCATATTTCCATAATGATAACTTTAATTAGATATAATCAAAACGCTTAATTTCTTGCAAATAGATGGCGCTTAGGTTCTTATAGAGAGGTGGTTCTCTATTTATTTGTTGTTGTTGCTTTTTTTTTTAAAATTTAACAATAAAATATTTTAAGGAAAAAATATTTATCCAAATAAATGATTCTTTGATTAGTATATATGTTTTTATCTTATTTAACTATAAAATATTATTAATTTTAAAATTAAATTAATTCATTAATTAAAAAAAACAAAACAAAAACAAATAAACATCGATTAAAATTAACCCCTCCCAATAAGAGACACAGCCGTCTATTTATACAATATATTCCTTTCGAACTGCAGTGATTGAAAGGAGGTATCAAGTTTTTGGAAGATCGGAACGCATTATCTTTTTTTGGAAGATCAGAATGGATGCATGATATATGGGCAAAAAATCTTTGGACGTTACTTCAAATCAGATCAAGCATGACCTTGCGTTTGTATATGAAACTAGCGGCAAAAAATCTTCGGATATTACTTCAAATCGGATCAAGCGGGGCCGTGTGAATATGGAACTTCCTTCCATTCCTTCCAGAAAAATCTTTGGACGTTACTTCAAATCAGATCAAGCATGACCTTGCGTTTGTATATGAAACTTGTGGCAAAAAATCTTCGGACATTACTTCAAATCGGATCAAGCGGGGCCGTGTGCATATGGAACTTCCTTCCATTCCTTCCAGCTATAATCTGAGAAGTAGGTTAAAATAAATTATTCCTTCCAGCTATAATCTGAGTAAGTTGGATGCAAAACGTCCACGTACATCAAATCGTAGTAGCTGTAACTGCACCATCCCAATAACGATCTTCCCACAAATGATAAATAAATGCAACCGGTTTCTATAAGTGGAATTACTAAGTGTACAGAGTCTTCTATTCAAATTGGCGGGCAATACACGGGTATCTTTATCTGGATTGCCAATTCCCTGAATATTGGGTAATTGGATGGATAGATATAGGTGTCAAATTTTCGACCGTTCATGTCTATTCATATTTATCCAATTGCCGAATATTGAGGAAATCTGCAATTAACTTAATCTGAAATCTGTACTTGAATAAACAATGTTAGCAGCCAGATTTTTATCCCGAGCAAACCATCTCAGCACCAAAACTTTATGTTCTATCGCTTTCGCTGATAAAGAATTATGTGAGCTTTGCTGTAATATATATCCATATCGGTGCCGAATTCTTGGTATGTAGAAGAAATCATATTTTGTGGTCGCAGGGAAGAAAAAATGGCATCTCAAGTGAAGGTGGGTTACTTAGAGACTGAGAATAAGTCCGGCGGGGAAGATGCGCAGAGAGTCAATGGAGTTAATAGCAGTTTCTTTCTAGTGGATCTCATCTTGAGGCTGCTGGCAATCGGCTGCACGTTTTCTGCTGCAATCATAATGGGAACGAACAAGCAGACGGTGATACTTCCCATCGTTGGCCCATGGCCTGCCAAATACCAATATTCGCCTGCTTTCGTGTATGTGGGTAGGAGGATATAATTAGATCAGCTTTAGAATTTAAATTTTGCACTGTTCTTATGTCTATATTATTTTTTGACGGTGAAAAGAATGCTGCGTGAATGATGTCTAGCCTTATTAGTTTTTTAATTTTTCAATATTCACATCATGCATAAGCTGAAAAGAAATTTTGAAAGAATTGGCATATGTATTGTATTGTATACATAAGATAAGTAAGGGAGGGACACTAAGTCATAACTTGGAAGGAGATACATTTCATCACTGGAAAGTTCTGGAGCATTTGTATGTGTATGTTTAATTGTTCACTTTGAAAAGAATGTTATGGCAATGATGTTTATGGATAATATATCATTATTAGTTTTTTAATTTGTGAATATTCACCCGTGTATAAGCTGAAAAGAAAATCTTCTTTCAAAGAATTGGTAAATGTATTGTATAAATATGGGAAGGATAACCAGTCTTTTGCAGGTATATTTATTTTTTGGAAAGGGTTGGAGCATTTGTATGTGTATAGAGAAATAAGTATATGAAGGGACAATAATTCTTAACTTGAAAAGAGGTATATTTTAATGAAGGAGCATGTATATGTATATACTAGCAAATCTTATTTCAATTTAACCTTTTACCTATTTATTTAAGTTATTTCGAACTCTTTTTTATCAGTAAATATGAAGAAAACTATTTCCTGCAAGGTTAGTCTCTGCCAAATAAATCTAGAATAAATCTAGTTAATATATCTCTCTCCAAAATCATGCTATATAAAAAAAATCTAATTAATACATGTGAATATTAATTACTTTGTATTAACTACTCTGCAAGATTAGTCTCTCCCAAATAGATAGAATTAATATATCTGTCCAGAATCATACTATATAAAAAATTCTAATTAATAAATGTATATTATTATTATTAAATAGATTTTTATTTTTTTTTAATTTTAGTTAGATTAAACTAGACTAAAATATTTATTGTTATTAATATTATAATAACAATATCTGTTTTGTAATAAATACTTGAAGCACAATAAATATATTTAAAAAAAATTATATTAATATATTATCAAATTTTATAAATATACTCGTTGATATAATTTTTTTAATTATTTAATTATATAAAAAAGACATATTTATGATAATTTATAGAAAATTTAATAGGATATAAATAATTTTTTTTAAATAGGTTTAATAATTTATTTATTAAATAATTATTAGGATTTTGTATAATTAATATATAAAATAGCTTAATTAATATATGAAATGAATTTTCTTTAAAAATATAGTTTGATAATTGTAATTTTTTAATTATTATATATTTTTATTATTAAAAATGTATTTTTTTAGTACATACATAAATTTAGCGTATAAAAAATTTAAAACAATCATTTTCAATATACTAAACAATTTAAACTTATAACTTCAATTTTTTTTAAATATCCTAAATAAAATTAACTACAAAAGTAAAAAATAAAAATCATTTCAACTATACTACATATATCATTCTTAAATATTTTAATTTTTAAGTTATTATATGTTGAGATCGTCCTTAAGATATGTTGTTTTGCAGGTTCTTTGTAGTGGCCAATGCAGTTGCCTGTGGATACACACTGATATCGTTGATCTTCTCCGTGACCGGCAAATTTGCTTCCTCTACACTGTCAGCCTTTCTTCTCTCTGTCACCGATTTGGTAATGCATTTCTCCTTTTCTTTGCTATGAAGCTATGAAAGCTGCGGTATAAATGTTGTTCAAATCTCGAATTGAATTGCATAATTGTGTGCAGGTGATGGTGGCGCTGGTATCGGCGGGGGTCTCTGCAGCGGCCGCCATTGCTTACGTTGGATACCAGGGAAATTCTCACACTCATTGGGGAAAACTCTGCAATATATATGATCGCTTCTGCCACCACGGAGTTGGTGCGCTAGTTGTTTCATTTGTCAGTCTCATCATCTTTATGACGCTTAGTGTCATTTCTATTTACAGTTTATACAGACGTACGAGCTCGGCTCGTTCACGGTATTAATGGAATGATAGGGTTTGGTTTTGTATGGCGACCCCTGCTGTGGCCGCAATTAATTGGCGTTGGCTGTATATGCTTATCGTTGATTAGGATGCAATTATTCTCATTAACTATATTCCAATTATATTCCCACTAGCTACCTCCCCGCAAACTGGATAATGGTTTCGGTGGGCTGTCGAGCTCAATTTCGAACGCACAGTCAAACCAAGATCACAAATTTTATTCTTTTCAATAAATTTAGTAATATATTGGATTATGATGTTCGATGCTGAATTGAATGAAGAATCTTTGGTGGGCTGCATGGTTGTGGTTCTATGTTCGATGCTGAATTGACTCAAGAATGTTTGGTGGGATTCATGGTTGAGGTGCTATGTTTAAATTGAGAATATATATTATATTTTATATGGCAGTATTTTTACATTGAGAAAGTTATATATATGTGTGTGTGTGGGGGTATTATGGGAAAGTTGGAAATAAAGATAAGGGTTCTTTGATCCGATGATTTTTTTCTGGGATTAATAATAATAAATTTATTTTATATATATAATATTTAAGATTTTTTTTATATATGATATAATTTGAAGTTTATATACTAATATGTAATGTGTATTATAAAGTTTAAGAATATTTTAAATTGTAAATTAATAAAAAATTATAAAAAGAAAATAACTATTTTGAAAAATAAATATATTATTAAAAAAATTTAATAAATATGCTTTTATTAAAAAAATTCCAATTTTCATAAGAATATTTCTCTGTTTATATTTATTTCAAAAAATATAAATATTTGTATTTATTTAAAAAATATAAATATTAAATTTGATATATATATCAGCCAGTGGATGAAGTCTCCCATCTAAAGTTTTAGAACAGAAATAAAAAAATTAATGTATTAGATTTTTAAGTCTATTTTAATCTTAAAATTAATAATCCAAATTCATTAATTCTTTATTTTTATTCTAATATTTTAATATTATTTATTAATAACATTATTTAATAATAAAAAATATTTTCATTGGGTTAAAAGAGAACACAATAATAGCACAATATTAGGCCCATGTCCGCCTCTCCAGCAGAAATGAAAGTAGTGTTCCTCAGATATATAAATACAGGCACCACAGCCACATATGTTATTAATAAAGTAGACTTAGAACTACAATAATGAAGGTCCTCTGAGGCTTATTGACTGCACATTCCCAATACTCCAGATAGTCGCCACATATATAAATACAGGCACCACACCATTGGAGTATCCTTTCAAGAAAGTAGACTTAGAACTACAATAATGAAGGTCCTCTGAGGCTTATTGACTGCACATTCCCAATACTCCAGATAGTGGGCACATAGGTAAGAATTGGTGAGCTTAATGTTGTAAGGACGGTCATCGAAGACATTCCAAAATAGATGCAATGCATTTTTAGAATCATTGAGGCATAGACAGCATCTCCCTGGTCGATGGAAACCTTTTTTTTAGCAAGGATGTTCCAGGTAAGGATTCTATTCCCGCATACCAACCATCCAAAAAGCACCAATTTTCGGGGCAAGTGCCATTTCCAGACTGTGTTGAACCAATGCTTTTCTAGAGAATTATCCATGGACGAGTAAATGGAACAATATATACCTTTTACCGAGACGTTATCATATTTCTGGTCTACTTTATCATATTTTGTCCTCGTCCTGGTTGAAAGAGGTACTCGTGGATAAATGCTGAAGCCGTAGTCTAATTCGGACTGTTATATTTAGAGCAAGGATATTTGTAAATCCAAGTTACAATTGTTAAATTTCAATATTTTAGGTGTTTTAGACGTTTTTGATTTTGATGGTGTTGAATCCAATTCCATCATCAAAAACATTATTCAAACACTGTCTCTACAAAAAAATTTGAAATTTTTTTGCCCGAATTCCAGCCACTTTTGACAGTGTGGGCAATTCCTCCGCCTCGATAGACCACTCCAATGCTAAATGTAATTGTTCCACGTAGATTTAATATTCGATGGTAATATTTGTCTCCAATTGACCCATTAGTAATTTGACTCTGCTTTCGCTTCTTTTCTTATCTAACATATTCTAATTTCCTTTATTATATTAGTGATTTTAATAAGCTAATTCATTAATTTTTTAATTACAATTTAATATTTTAATTCTTTTTATTAATAAAAATTATTTAATGATTAATGGTAATATTTTGTCTCAATTTGATTAATTATTAATTTAACTCATCAATTTCTTTAGTAATTTGAGTTATTCTAAATAACCTGATACATGGATTCATGATTCTTATGGGGATTGAGTGTGGGATTCGACTCCAAACAGGACACTATGGATATGCTCTCTCTCTATATATATTAAAATTAGATATTTCTTACACAAATTTTCATTAATGATATAAATTCATTGATTTCAAACATAGATCTTTATCTAGATGTAAGTTTTACTATTTACAAAGTAAGTTAGTAACATTATAGCATGCATAGTACATACAAAATGAAAATACATGTCACATAAATGATAAATCAATGAATCATAAATTTTAAATTCATAAATGATAAATCATAATACATATTCAATTCATCAATGATCTAATAGGAGAAAGACAATATAGTAAGATAAAGACATTGACAACTGTAGTTTTATCATTAAGTAATTAAAATCAAAATGTGCTACATAGGTAGTGCAATGCCAATGGAAAATAGAAATAGAAAATACAAAACAACTACAAGTATACAAGCTTCAAGGAAGTAGGTAGCTCATGACTCATGAGTCATCAATCCTCATAGTCATCATCAAAATCAGCATCATTGTCCTCATCATCATCATTACCACTGCTCTCCTTTGCATCCTCCTCCTCCCCTATATCCAAAGTCATCTCTGCATTTGTTGGTGTGGAGGATGACCCCTCTAGAGTATCACTATCATCAAATCTAAGAGGCTCTAGCATTGGATCATTGAGATCCATGTTGGCCAATGCCAACTCAACACTGTTGTCCATACCCATATCATCAAGAAAGACATCCCACATCTTTGTCTTTCCCTTCAACCACTATCCCCTCTGCCTCTAAATACAACGAAGGTTGGTGTGCATACACCATTGTCTCTGCGATGGACTGCTCAAGCCTACTCCTCTTAACATTATACAAATTCCCATATTTTTTCCAATTCCTCTCGCAACCATCATGGCTAAATTATGTAGAGGAGGGCTTGTTGCCCCATGATTTGCCCACCAAGAATAGGGCTTCTTAGCCCCCCTGTCTGTAATCACATCATGTCCTGCAAATCGACCAGTGCTAGTGGAAAACTCTGCAAAGGCATCCTTCACCTCATCAAGCAATGCTTTATCCTAAAAAACTCACTTGAATGCATCTTTCCTCCCCTATGAGATTTCACCATCCTTGTGAGGAGGGAATCTGCAGGAAGGTCCACCATTCAGCCACTCATGCCTGTAGTATTTTCGGTTCAATAATGAGCCAAACAATGTAAAGGTGTGTAATTCTTGTCCCATCTGCTGACAAGAATATCTTGTATAGTACCACAGAAGGCCTCTGGTGATGTCTCATACTCAGGACACTCACTCTATAGAATAATGCTCTTCACAGACTTAATCATGGAATCCCATCCCTCATAAACCTCTCCTAAGATGGGTTTGTCTATATCTGCAAATCGAAGCAAAGAAATGATAGAGTTCATGGTCTGAATAATTAGATCTAACCTCTCCCACCAAGCATCATATAGCATTGTGTCCTTCACTGTTTAAGAGGCTACTTGATCTGTCTTTCTCCAAAAAGACCAAAACACTGAAATAACCATGGACCCAAGAGCAGTCTTGACCTCCCTCAACCTCTTCAACATGATGAATGAAGTGACAAACTGTGTATCCACAATCTTCAACAATGATATATTGATGTACTCCTTGTAGATAGTGAGGGCATTTGTATGGTTTTGTACAAAGTTACGGATATGTTGTGCATCCTGAATAATGTTACCAATCTAAAGCACATCAAAAGCAATGGATTTCAGTGCTAAGTTCAATGAATGGACAATGAAAGGTGTCCAAAACACTTGTGGATATTTAGCTTCCACAACCATGGTAGCAGTTTTGCAAACATGTGCATTATCTGTAATGATTTGCACACAATAATCAACACCTACATCATCAATAACTTTAATAAATAGCTCACCCATATATTGTGCATCCTTGTATTCTCCAAGTGTATCCACTGCTTTCAAGAAAACTAGACCATTCTATAGGAATTTACAGGGTAAGTTCCTCAGACAGAACACCAAAGGACACCGCTCAAAAACAGATCACAGATCAATACACCAGTATTCTTGACGTGGTTAAAACCCTCAAAGAGGGAAACAGTCCACGACTTGAGCTAACGTGGCCACTTCAGGCAATTTATTAATAAAAGAATGAAAATTTACATAAGCTTCTCTCATGAACGAGTTACCCTACAAATTACCCTCCATGCTCTTTAAATAGAGATCATGGACTAATCGGGTGTTAAGCCACGAATCAAGTGTCAGTAATACCGAGGAGAGAATGAACCGTCATATCACTACATATCGTGATTGTCGGATTGTAAGTTACAAAATTACATAGTAAAGAAACACACTTTACCTAACTCTACACTAGACCAAGTTATACTTAAATATTTCCTATGTGCCGAAATATCCTAACATCCCCCCTTAAGAAAAATTGGGATAGGATTGAAGGATGTACAAATATGACACAATAGGAGAAGGAAGAAGCCATTGGAGCCTATCCCCCCTTAGTGACAACTTTCTGAACTTCAACCATAAATTGAAGTTTAGTAAACTTTGCCTCTATGAGAGTTTTTGTAAAGATGATTGCAACTTGATCTTCTGTTGAACAATATTGCACTTTAAGAATATGGTCATGAATGAGCTTTCTAATGAAGTGCATGTGCAGTTCAATGTGTTTGTTGTGTTGATGTTGGACTGGATCTATGCATAGTTGAATGGCACTTTGATTATCACACCAAAGTGTAGTCGAATGCTGCTGCTGAAAGCCAAACTCTGACAGGATCTAACGAAGCCACAGGGCTTCCTTACTAGCTTCTACGACACCATGATACTCTACTTCTGTTGAAGAAAGAGAAATGGCACTTTGTTTCTTGCAAGACCATGTAATAAGTCTTAAACCAAGAGTGAACACATAACCAGCAGTAGACTTCCGATCGTCAGGGTCATTAGCCCAATCAGAATCAGTGAAACCAACCAATAGAGGAGATTCTTCTGCACTGTAATGAAGCCCAAACTAAACTGTTCGTCGAACATAACGATGTATTCTTTTAACTGCTTTCCAATGACTTTCATGTGGGTTTTGCATAAACCGAGCAATAAGGCCAACAACAAAGGAAAGGTCATCCAAAATGGATTTTGGATAGACTCCTAAGTCTAAGTGTTCCTCACTGAGGAAAATCAAAGTCCAAGGAAGTTCCTAGAAATAGCCCCATTGCAGAGATCTTTTTATTTTGAATCTACTACAACTTGAATGGGCAAAAATGGACCTAGGATGCAGAAGTTATCACCAAAAGAAGATGCCCTATGATCTTTAGAAAAAGAGGAAAAATCCTCTAAAATGGGCAAAAAAAAAACCCTTATAAAGGGAAATCGCATTAGACCAAGGAAAAAGAGTTGACTTAAGAGGAAAGGGGAGAAACCCCTGATCATCACCCCCGACATATCTGGTCGGAGGCAGATATGCGATATAACAGAATACTCAGGCTGATGCGACATTACGATCACTGATCGGCAAATCGGCATCTGCAAGGGCAAGGGACTTAAGGCGGGACCCCAGGCCAGAGCGATATTGCGATCGCCAATATCGATGTCGATGGATTAGCGCCGGCATAGGCCATGCCATATGGAAAGACCCCGAGACTATGCGATATGCGATTGCGATAAGTTGCATCGCTAAATCACATCGCGCCAATACAAAGAAGCGGGGCCATATATATATGCGACTTGCGATAAAGTCGGACCCGATGGGTCTTATGGGTAAAAATAGATATATTTTGAGTTCCGTAAAAAGGAGTTTGTCAATGTAAAATCGCGTTTCATTAAATAAACGAAATACAAAGGGAATGCACCCGATGCGATGAATCCGAACCCGAAAGGGTTTATAAATGAAAATGTATATTGTTTGAAGTCTGCCATAAAGCCATTCGATGGTATTTTTAGTGTTTTAATGTATTTTTACAAATACAAAGGAAATGCGAATTGGGCGATATAACAGACCCGAAAGGGTTTTTATACGCAGCGCGATGTGTTTTAAGTTTCATAACAAGCGGGATTTCGAGCGGGCCATAGGCGGTAAGTGGTATTGGTCAGGCTCTGCCCGAGCCCATACACTAGCCGCCATGTGGCTAGGCGCTGGAGAGAGAAAGTAACCCTTTTCGGGTGGGTAATCTCCGTGCGCGTTAGCCACCTGAAATCAATAATAACTGTTGATCAACAATCACTTGAAATCGCGCCCAAAGATAGGTCCAAGGGGAATATAGGGCGGAATTAATGATTATTGAAGTCCGATAGACTACGTTTGGGTGGATTTTCCTATGTTTTAGTGTATTTCTCTGTGTAAATAGAGAATGACTATTCTGAGGATTTCAAAGGCGCCAATGGTCCTTCCATTACAGAACAGGTGGCCACCATCCCTGAAGGCGTTTAGCAATGATTGCTAACGCTCAAAGGGGGATTTGAGTGGACAGAGGCCGGGAGCTAGAGAGCCCAGAAGATGAAAACGAACAAACATCGTCGATTGGCTTCAAAGCCATAGAATGATAGAGACAGAAAAGGCAGTGTTGAGACAGGAGCGCAGAAAGCAAAGCCAAAGCAGGAAGCAGAGGCAAAGAGAGTCAGAGCCAAGATCCAGAGCCGAGAGCCAGAGCGATAGCGGAGAGCCAGAAGAGCTGAGAGCTTCAAGAGCCAGAGATAAAATGGTGTCTTAACCCATTGTTTCTGTGTAAAACAGTGGAGTTAAGCCAAGAGCTTGTAAAAGGGCATTTCCATAATCCCAGAGAGCCTAGTTGACTAGACTAGAGCTCATGGAGACATAGCCCAAGAGTTTTGAGTGAACTCCTAATTAAATTTCTATCTTATGTGTGTTGTTTTTTTGTTGCATTATATTTGCTACTTTAGTTGCTATTATATCAGTTGAAGCAAATAGACTTAAAAGCACATAAATAGTTCTAAAATAGACATAAGCATACACCTTATTTTCAAGCACATATTTAATTCCGCATTGGTTAATCATAAAGACTTGGGAATAAATAAGCTTTGGAAGTGGGAGAGGTTCTTGTAAGTTAGACAAGAAGCCTAAGTGCCCCATTTTCAGATCAGGTGGTATCAAAGCTTGAGATTGATTAACCACGCCTTCAAAAGAAGGTTATATCAGAATGCTTGATTGACATAGCAAAGATTGCTTGTCTGAAAGGTGTTTAAACAATCAGAGTTTGATCGTATGCTTGTTGCAGACTGACTATTGTTTGAGTTTGTAGAGGTGAAGGGAAAGTTGTTGATAGCTCAGTCCAGGAAGGACAAGAAGGAAGAAGGGCTAAAGGCATTCTTCTATTCCAAAGGACCTCAAAGCAATCCTTGAAGCACAAGAGGTTTGTTGCAAAAGGTTGCTTAATAAAGCACTTTATTAATCTTGTTTCAAGTTCTTCTATTCATTGGTATAATGACAACTTCTACAAGTGAATCCTCAAATTCCTCCTTCATCACAAGACTCTATGATGGATACTTGAAGCAAGACTTGTTCATAATGATGGATGAGGTGAGAGAAATGTATGAGGATGGAAGGAAGAGCAGCATACTTAGAGAACAGTTGAATTCCATGAAGGAAGAGAAGCAGTTGCTTTCCGACAGACTGCAGGAAATGGAGAGGTAACTTCATATTGCAAATATGAACCTGAAAAGGATGCATGAGTTGGAGTCACAACTCTTTGTTGCCAAAGAAGCCTTGGTCAAGTATTAGCTTGAAGAGGAGGTAAGCCATTTCAGTTTGTCTTCAAATTCCTCTAAGAATGCTTATATTGGTTCTTTTGAAAAATATACCTAAGGCATAGGTTCCAAGCTAATGTCCAAGATGGGCCATGAAGGAAAAGGCTTGGGTAGACATGCACAAGGTATTGTTGAGCCAATAATAATTGAGGAAAGGCTTAAGTATTTGGGTCTTGGCTATGGACAAGCTTATGGAGAAAGTTCCAAAGCTGCCATCAAGACCATTAAAACAACTCCAAGAAGGAGTTGCATTGCATGTCTTCAAGAGTGTGAAGGTTGTATTCAGGAGGAATGTAATAGCTTGAAACATCATTTGCAGGATGCAGGTGTTCAAAAGCACACACTTGAGCCAGAGAGTTGTGGAAACTCTAACAACCTTGAAGAGATTGATGGTGTTCCAAAGGGAGTCACTTCTTCATTTGCTTCACCTCCTCATGAAGGCCATAAAGGTGAAAGAAGCAGGTATAAATCTGGTTCTAAGCATCTTCCTTTTGATTTTGCAAAGAATGATAAATTTCCACATAGATACGGAAAAAGAATTGCATGCTCCTTTTGTGGTTTGGATAACCATCATGTTTCTAGATGTTGGAAGAGAATGGCCACATACAGGAACTTTTGAAGGAAAGGAAGCAAAAATCCAAAGGTCCATTGGACAAGGCAAATCATGTTGTCAAGAGGATGCACATGTGTTTCACTTACTGCCATAAGCAAGGGAATCTTGCTGAAAGGCGTTGGACTCTGAATCTAACAATGCTTCCACAAAAGCTGAAGAAAGTGGAAAGAGAGGATGGCAGAAATGGAAATGAAGTTTCCATGGATGGTGTGTCTCAGGATGATTCACATGTTGATGTTGATGTGCAGACAAAGGTAGTACCTTTGAAAGGGATTGGTGAGAAATGGCTAGAGTTCTTATCCAATTAAGGTTGCATGTCTATTGATGCATCTATTTGCATTTCTTTGTTAATGAGATGCAAGTTGCAGGTTCTTACCAAGAAGGTGAATGGAAAAGTTGAGTAGGAGACTCACTTTATTGCTGCAACATTATATTTCATTTCAGCTTCGAAAGTACAGTGTACTTAAGTGAAAGTTGAAGGATGAAATGCATGCATGAGCATGATGTGCATGGACACAAGGATGTTGATGTTTTCCTTGTTTTGAACATGTATGTGTAATTAACTTGTAGGGTTGATTGCTTTGACATGCATGTGATGCAATGTTGACTTGGGAGAAGTTAACTTGGTCTCCAAGATGGAGATAATAATGAAGTGTTTCATCTTTTGAAAAGAGTCCTAATGGTATTTTTCTACATGCTTGACTTGAAGAGTCATTTGTTTTAAAGGCATGTTTTGTGGGCTTGTTATCTAGTCCATCATTTGTATGCAGATGTAAGACATGGAGGTGTTCACAAGCTGTGAAATCTATTTCTTTTGTTGAAGCAGGAGTTTAGGCCATCTAGTTGTTGTCTGTATTTCTGTTGTTGTTAACAGTTGTTGTTGACAGCTTGTCAAACAGATACAAATAAAAGTTTTGTGGAGTAGATGAACTTCACATTTGTTTGAGCCACCTTGGATTAATGATCAAGGCAGAGAAGTTCAAACTACTTTCTGTGACCATCTAAGCAGGGGTTCTGCAGGAAGGCAAAGAAGAAGGCAGATCTTCCTAGGAGGACCAGCATATCTAGGAAGGAAAGTAGTCAAAGAATTTGGTTCAGAGGCACTATGCAAGGCAAGTGTGTGGAGGCTGAAAGAAGAGGGTGTTTTTACTCTCATTTATTGTTTAGAGGAGTATATCATTATTTTGGAGACCAAAATTTCTTTTAGTGGGAAGGCGTGATCCAAAATGGATTTTGGATAGACTCCTAAGTCTAAGTGTTCCTCACTGAGGAAAATGAAAGTCGAAGGAAGTTCTTGGAAATAGCCCCATTGCAGAGATCTTTTTATTCTGAATATACTACAACTTAAATGGGAAAAAATAGACCTAGGATGCAGAAGTTATCACCAAAAGAAGATGCCCTATGATCTTTAGAAAAAGAGGAAAAATCCTCTAAAATGGGCAAAACAAAATCCTTATAAATGGAAATCGCATTGGACCAGGGCAAAAGAGTGAACTTCAGCGGAAAGGGGAGAAACCCCCAAACGATGATCCCCCGACATATCGGGTCAGAGGCAGACATGCGATATAACAAAAGACCTGGGTCGATGCGACATTGCAATCATTGATTGGCAAATCGACATCGGAGAGGGCAGGGGAATTAAGGCAAGACCCCGAGCTAAGCGATATTGTGATCACCGATATCGGCATCGGCAGATTGGCGTCAGCATAGGCCATGCCATATGGAAAGACCTCAGGGCTATGCGATATGTGATTGCGATAAGTCGCATCGCTAAATCACATCTCAACAATACAGAGGAGCAGGGCCATATATATATATGCAACTTGCGATAAAGCTGGACCTGACAGGTCTTATGGGTAAAAATAGATATATTTGGAGTTCCGCAAAAAGGAGTTTGTCAATGTAAAATCGCGTTTCGTTAAATAAACGAAATACAAAGGGAATGCACCTGATGCGATGAATCCAGACTCGAAAGGGTTTATAAATGCAAATGTATATTGTTTGAAGTCTGCCATAAAGCCATTCGATGGTATATTCAGTGTTTTAATTTGTTTTTACAAATACAAAGGAAAGGTGAATTGGGTGATATAACGGACCTGAAAGGGTTTTTACACACAGCGAGATGTGTTTTAAGTTCCGTAACAAGCGGGATTTCGGGCGGGCCGTAGGCGGTAAGTGGTATTGGCCAGGCTCTAGCCGAGCCCATACACTAGCCACCACATGGCTAGGCACCAGAGAGAGAAAACCACCCTTTTCGGGCGACTAATATTCATCTGTGTTAGCCACCCGAAATCAATAATAACCGTTGATCAACAATCACTTGCGATCACGCCCAAAGATGGATCCGAGGGGAATATAGGGCAGAATTAATGATTTTTGAAGTCTGATAGACTGTGTTTGGGTGGATTTTCCCATGTTTTAGTGTGTTTCTTTGTGTAATTAGAGAATGACTATTCTGAGGATTTCAACGACGCCAATGGTCCTTCCGTTATAGAACAGGTGGCCACCATTGCTAAAGCCATTTAGCAATGATTGCTAACACTCAGAGGGGAATTTGTGTAGACAAAGGCCGGGAGCTAGAGCGACCAAAAGAGGAAAACGAACAGGCAGCGCCGATTGGCTTAAAAGCCACAGAATGACAGAGACAAAAAAGGGAGTGCTGAGATAGGAGCGCAGAAAGCTAGGCCAAAGCAGGAAGTAGAGGCAAATAGAGCTAGAGCTAAGAGCCAGAGCCGAGAGCCAGAGCAAGAGCCGAGAGCCAGAAGAGCCAAGAGCTTCAAGAGCCATGGATAAAATGGTGTCTAAACCCATTGTTTCTGTGTAAAAAAGTGGAGTTGAGCCAAGAGCTTGTAAAAGGACTTTGCCATAATCACATAGAGCCTAGTTGAGTGGACTAGAGCTCATGCAGACGTAGCCCAAGAGTTTTGGGTGAACTCCTAATTAAATTGCTGTCCTATGTGTGCTATTTTATTGCTGCATTATATCTGCTACTTTAGTTGCTGTTATATCAATTCAAGCAAATAGACTTAAAATCACATAAACAGGTCTAAAATAGACATAAGCATACACCTTATTTTCAAGCACATATTTAATTTCGCATTGGTTAATCATAAAGACTTGGGAATAAATAAGCTTTGGAAGTGGGAGAGGTTCTTGTAAGTTAGACAAAAAGCCTAAGTGCCCCATTTTCAGATCAAGTGGTATCAGAGCTTGAGATTGATTAACCACGCCTTCAAAAGAAGGTTATATCAAAATGCTTGATTAACAGAGCAAAGATTGCTTGTCTGAAAGGTGTTTAAACAGTCAAAGGTTGATTGTATGCTTGTTGCAAACTAACTATTGTTTGAGTTTGCAAAGGTGAAGGGAAAGCCGTTGATAGCTCAGTCCAGGAAGGATAAGAAGGAAGAAGGGCTGAATGCATTCTTCTATTCCAAAGGACCTAAAAACAATCCTTGAAGCACAAGAGGTTTGTTGCAAAAGGTTTCTTAATAAATCACTTTATTAATATTGTTTCAAGTTCTTCTATTCATTGGTATAATGACAAATTCTACAAGTGAATCCTCAAATTCATCCTTCATCACAAGACTCCATGATGGAGACTTGAAGCAAGACTTGTTCATCATGATGGACGAGGTGAGAGAAATGTATGAGGATGGAAGGAAGAGCAACATACTTAGAGAGCAGTTGAATTCCATGAAGGAAGAGAAGCAGTTGCTTTCCTACAGACTGCAGGAAATGGAGATGCAATTTCATATTGGAAATATGAACCTGAAAAGGATGGATGAGTTGGAGTCGCAACTCTTTATTGCCAAAGAAGCCTTGGCCAAGTATCAACTTGAAGAAGAGGTAATCCATTCCAGTTTGTCTTCAAATTCCTCTAAGAATTCTTATATTGGTTCTTTTGAAAAATATACCAAAGGCATAGGTTCCAAGCTAATGTCCAAGATGGGCTATGAAGGAAAAGGCTTGGGTAGACATGCACAAGGTATTTCTGAGCCAATAATAATTGAGGAAAGGCCTAAGTATTTGGTTCTTGGCTATCGACAAGCTTAGGGAGAAAGTTCCAAAGCTGCCATGAAGACCATTAAAACAGCTCCAAGAAGGAGTTGCATTGCAGGTCTTCAAGAGTGTGAAGGTTGTATTCAAGAGGAATGTAATAGCTTGAAACATCATTTGCAAGATGCAGGTGTTTAGAAGCACACACTTGAGCCAGAGAGTGGTGGAAACTTTAACAACCTTGAAGAGATTGATGGTGTTCCAAAGGGAGTCACTTCTTCACTTGCTTCACCTCCTCATGAAGGCAATAAAGGTGAAAGAGGCATGTATAAATCTAGTTCTAAGCATCTTACTTTTGATTTTGCAAAGCATGATAAATTTCCACATAGATACGGGAAAAGAATTGCATGTTCCTTTTGTGGTTTGGATAACCATCATGTTTCTAGATGTTGGAAGAGAATGGCCACATACAGGAGACTTTTGAAGGAAAGGAAGCAAAAAGCCAAAGGTCCGTTGGACAAGGCAAATCATGCTGTCAAGAGGATGCACATGTGTTGCACTTACTGCCATAAGCAAGGGCATCTTGCTAAAAGGTGTTGGACTCTGAATCCAACAATGCTTCCACAAAAGCTGAAAAAAGTGGAAAGAAAGGATGGCAGAAATGGAAATGAAGTTTCCATGGATGATGTGTCTCAGGATGATTCACATGTTGATGTTGATGTGCAGACAAAGGTAGTACCTTTGAAAGGGATTGGTGAGAAATGGCTAGAGTTCTTATCCAATTAAGGTTGCATGTCTATTGATGCATCTATTTGTGTTTATTTGTTAATGAGATGCAAGTTGCAGGTTCTTACCAAGAAGGTGAATGGAAAAGTTGAGTAGGAGAATCACTTTATTGCTGCAACACTATATTTCATTTCAGCTTCGAAAGTACAGTGTACTTAAGTGAAATTTGAAGGATGATGTGCATGGACACAGAGATGTTGATGTTTTCCTTGTTTTGAACATGTATGTGTAATTAACTTGTAGGGTTGATTGCTTTGACATGCATGTGATGCAATATTGACTTGGGAGAAGTTAATTTGGTCTCCAAGATGGAGATAATAATGAAGTGTTTCATCTTTTGAAAAGATTCCTAATGGTATTTTTCTACATGCTTGACTTGAAGAGTCATTTTTTTAAAGGCATGTTTTGTGGGCTTGTTATCTAGTCCATCATTTGTATGCAGATGTAAGACCTGAAGGTGTTCACAAGCTTTGGAATCTATTTCTTTTGTTGAAGCAGGAGTTTAGGCCATCCAGTTGTTGTCTGTATTTATGTTGTTGTTAACAATTGTTGTTGGCAACTTGTCAAATAGATACAAATAATTTTTTTTGGGAGTAGATGAACTTCACATTTGTTTGAGCCACCTTGGATCAATGATCAAGGCAGTGAATTTCAAACTACTTTCTGTGACCATCTAAGCAGGAGTTATGTAGGAAGGCAAAGAAGAAGGTAGCTCATCCTAGAAGGACCAGCATATCCAGGAAGGAAAGTGGTCAAAGACTTTGGTTCGGAGGCACTATGCAAGGCAAGTGTATGGAGGCTGAAAGAAGAGGGTGTTGTTACTCTCATTTACTGCTTAGATGAGTATATCAGTCTTTTGGAGACCAAAAGTTCTTTTAGTGGGAAGGCATGATCCAAAATAGATTTTGGATAGATTCCTAAGTCTAAGTGTTCCTCACTGAGGAAAATGAAAGTCCAAGGAAGTTCTTGGAAATAGCCCCATTGCAAAGATCTTTTTATTCTAAATCTACTACAACTTGAATGGGAAAAAATGGACCTAGGATGCAAAAGTTATCACCAAAAGAAGATGCCCTATGTTCTTTAGAAAAAGAGGAAAAATCCTCTAAAATGGGCAAAAAAAAACCCTTATAAAGGGAAATCACATTGGACCAAGGAAAAATAGCGGACTTAAGCGGAAAGGGGAGAAACCCCCGATTGATGATCCCCGACATATTGGGTTGGAGGTAGACATGCGATATAACAGAAGACCCAGGCTTATGTGACATTGCAATCATCGATCGGCAGATTGGCATTGGCGAGGGTAGGGGCCTTAAGGCGGGACACCGGGCTGAGCCATATTGCAATTGCAGATATCGGCGTTGGCAGATTGGCGTCGGCATAGGACATGCCATATGGAAAGACCCCGGGACTATGCGATATGCGATTGCGATAAGTCGCATCGCTAAATCGCATCGCGACAATACAGAGGAGCGGGGCCATATATATATGCGACTTTCGATAAAGTTGGACCCGACGGGTCTTATGGGTAAAAATAGATATATTTTGAGTTCCGTAGAAAGGAGTTTGTTAATGTAAAATCACGTTTCGTTAAATAAACGAAATACAAAGCAAATGCACCCGATGTGATGAATCCGAACCCGAAAGGGTTTATAAATGCAAACGTATATTGTTTGAAGTCCACCATAAAGCCATTCGATGGTATTTTCTATGTTTTAATGTATTTTTACAAATACAAAGGAAATGTGAATTGGGCAATATAACAGACCCGAAAGGGTTTTATACGCAACTAGATGTCTTTTAAGTTCTGTAACAAGTGGGATTTCGGATGGGCCGTAGGGAGTAAGTGGTATTAGTTGGGCTCTGCCCGAGCCCATACACTGGTTGCCACGTGGCTAGGCTCCGGAGAGCGAAAACCACCCTTTTCAGGCGGGTAATCTCCACGCGCGTTAGCCACCCGAAATCAATAATAATTGTTGATTAACAATCACTTGCGACCGCGCCCAAAGACAGATCTGAGGGGAATATAGGGCGGAATTAATGATTTTTGAAGTCTGATAGACTGCGTTTGGGTGGATTTTCCTGTGTTTTAGTGTGTTTCTCTGTGTAAACAGAGAATGACTATTCTGAGGATTTCAAAGTCGCCAATGGTCCTTCCGTTACAGAATAGGTGGCCACCATCCCTAAGATGTTTAGCAATGATTGCTAACACTCAGAAGGGGATTTGAGCAGACAAAGGCCGAGAGCCAAAGAGTCCAGAAGAGGAAAACGAACAGACAGCGCTGATTGGCTTAAAAGCCACAAAATGACAGAGACAAAAAAAGCAATGTTGAGACAGAAGCGCAGAAAGCTAAGCCAAAACAGGAAGCAGAGGCAAAGAGAGCTAGAGCCAAGAGCCAGAGCAGGAGCTGAGAGCTAGAAAATCTGAGAGCTTCAAGAGCCAGGGATAAAATGGTGTCTAAACCCATTGTTTCTATGTAAAATAGTGGAGTTGAGCCAAGAGCTTGTAAAAGGACTTTGCCATAATCCCAGAGAGCCTAGTTGAGTTGACTAGAGCTCATGGAGACGTAGCCCAAGAGTTTTGGGTGAACTCCTAATTAAATTGTTGTCTTATGTGTGTTGTTTTATTGCTGCATTATATCTTCTACTTTAGTTGCTGTTATATCAATTCAAGAAAATAGACTTAAAAGAACATAAACAGTTCTAAAATAGACATGAGCATACACCTTATTTTCAAGCACATATTTAATTCCTCATTGGTTAATCATAAAGACTTGGGAATAAATAATCTTTGGAAGTGGGAGAGGTTCTTGTAAGTTAGACAAGAAGCCTATGTGCCCCATTTTCAGGTCATTCTTCATTGTAATGAAGCCCAAACTGAATTGTTCCTTGAACATAAAGACGCATTCTTTTAGCTACTTTCCAATGACTTTCATGTGGGTTTTGCATAAACCGAGCAATAAGGGAAACAACAAAGGAAAGGTCAGGATGAGTATGGGTCAGATACAAAAGTTTTCCTACAAGTTGAAGGTATAAGGTAGCATCAACTTCAGGGGAAGTACAAGTGACTGAAAGTTTGGATTCAGACTGAAAGGGAGAAGGGGCTGGCTTACAATCTTCCATTTGAAAATGGTGTAGAATATCACAGGCATACTTGGACTGGGAAAGGGAAATACCTTCCTTGGATTGCAAGACATAAAGACCAAGAAAATAATGCGAGTGTCCTAAGTCTGTCATTTCAAACTTAATTTTAAGGATCGACTTCACATAGTTTATAAGGTTGGGATCACTACCAGTAAGGATAATATCATCAACATAAAGAACAAGAATGATAACAGACTTGCCCACTTTCTTGGTGTAGACAGTATTGCTAGAATGACACCTAGAAAATCCAGTTTCTAAAAGAAATCTATCCATTTTGTCATACCAAGCCCAGGGGCTTGCTTGAAGCCATAAAGGTATTTCTTAAGCCGACACACAAGGCGGATTCCGTTTGTATAAAGCTAGTAGGTTATTCCATATATATTTCTTCATGCAAGTCCCCATGCAAGAAGGTATATTTAACATCCATCTGATGGGCTTGGGCTTGCCATTTGAAAGAGGCAGCAAGGGAAAGGACAAGGCAGATAGAGTTCATTTTGGCAATAGGGGAGAAGGTTTCAGTATAGTCAATGCCTTCAATTTGTGAAAAACCCTTAGCAACAACACGAGCTTTATGTTTATCAACTTTTCCATCTAGTCCATACTTGGTTCTGTAAACCCATTTGCATCTAACAAGCTTTTGTCCCTTTGGAAGAGGAACAAGATCCCATGTATCATTTGCCAATAATGAACGATATTCTTCATTCATAGCTGCATCCCAATCTGGATGGCCTGAAGCTTCTGCAAAGGTGTCAGGATCATAATTCGCTGAAGCTTAAGCTAGTAAAGAAGAGGCTCTATTGAACTGAGGACGTGTATGTTGTTGATCTGTAGGATCACTGACAAGAGTACCTGCTACATCCCAAGTAGCACAGACCCATTTTTGAAGCTGAGGAGCTGAAGGAGGATCCTGAAAAGGTGGGGGAGGATTGTCATCCTCACTGTCATCATCTGAAGAAGAAATATTTTCATAAGTAGAATGGATAGAGAAAGGTGGCACATCCGTTGAAATTGGCTCATAGGCTGATATATTTTTAGCAAAATTTACATCTCTTCTAATGATAACATTTTTGGACTTAAGTGGAATAAGTCTATATCCTTTGACATCTTCAGAATATCCAACAAAAATACATTTTTCACTCTTAGGTTATAAAGCTTTATGTTTCTCATCTGGAATATGCACCCATGCTTCACTTCCAAAAACATGAAAGTGACATACATCTGGTTTAATTGAGCTCCATGCTTCTTCTGGAGTGATATTATTTAAAACCTTAGTAGGAGTGCAATTTACTATGTAATTTGCACAGTTAATTTCTTTTGCCCAACAATTAAGACTAAGTCCTTTAGATTGAAGCATATAATTAGCCATTTCCTTTAAGGTGTGATTCTTCCTTTTAGCTACACTATTTTGTTGTGGAGTATATGGAACAGAATGTTGCATTTGAATTCCACTCTTAGTGCAAAAGTTGATGAATTTGTTGTTAACATGTTCTCCGCCATTATCAGATCTTAGCTTAAGAATTTGATGTCCAGATTGTTTTTCAACAAAGGCCTTAAAGGCCAAGAACATGTTAAATACTTCACCCTTGAGTTTTAAGAAGTATACCCAAGTGCGTCTTGAGAAATCATCAATGAAATTTAAGAAATACTTGTAGCTAGAGAATGACACAATTGGAAGTGTACCACATAAATCACTATGCACAAGCTATAAAGGGGATGAGGCGTGCCAAGAGGCACATTTTTCAAAACTATCCCGATGATGTTTTCCAAGTACACATCCGGAAAAAACACCATCTCTGCAATATACCATTTGAAGACCTGTCACCATATTTTCTTTACATAGATTCTGAAGGGGGCGATAGTTTGAGTGACCAAATCGCTCATGCCAAAGTTTGCTCACTTCATCATTAAGAGAAACAAATACCGAGAGAAGACTTGATGACCCAAAGTTGTTAAAATTATACAACCTTGTAGAATCATCAGTATTACCAGTAGCCAAAATCTGTCTAGGATCTCTTAGGTCCTTAATTACAACTTCGTGAAGTGAAAATTCAACGATTTTACCTTCACCGTAATGAGTTATCTGATATACAGATAGAAGGTTGCAGGATAAGGTTGGAACACATAATACATCATTAAATTGACCATTGTCTAGATGAACAGTTCCAATCACTACAACACTAAGAGATCTAACATCACCAACATATATATTTTTGGTGTTACAATCACTTAAAGAAGAAAACATGGTTTTGTTTTTGGCCATGTGATAAGAAGCTCCAGAATCAATGCACCACTCATGAAGATGAGAAGAAGAAGATACCTTTAGTGCATAATGAGACTAAGATTCTTGACAACCACATGGAGAAAGTGCTATTCCTGAAGATGAAGTTGAAGTTGAAGAGTGCTCCAAATGGATGTTATGCTTCTTCATTGTTTCTTCCAAGGCTTCCATCTTCTTAAAGCATTTGGATTCTAAGTGGCCATCTCGATTACAAAAGTGGCAATGTCTATCAGTCTTCTCCCCTTTGTTTTTATTTGCCTTATCATTTGTTGAAACGATTTTTCATTTTGAGACTGAAATTGCTTAGGACCCTTATTTGGTTTAGGACCATTATTTTTAGGATACTGGTTCTTAGGATTCTTTGAATTTGGTTGTTGTTGGGTGGCTAAGGCTTTCTTAGAAGAGTTTCCAATATTAAGAAGACCAAGATATAAGATCTTTTCTTGTTCTCTTATTAAAGAATCACAAAGGCATCAAAAGAGGGGGACTTGTAGTCTTGTCCTTGAGAAAGAAAAGACTTCTCTAGTAGAATGGAAGGTGGAAACAAACACAGAGTAGGCCGGTCCCAACTTAGTAAGAATGGAATAGATAAGGCTACCATCTTCTTTATTAACCTTAACACCTTCCAAGAGAAGTCTAAGGGTCTTGAACTTGGACAAAAATGCTTCAATGGAAGAAAAATGATTGGGGTCCAATGTAAGCAACTCATTTTCGAGTTGATGGGCTCTAATTTCATTTTTAATTCCAAAAACTTTAGTGAATTGTTTCATTGCTTCATTAGGAGTATCAAGTTTTGCAATATGGAATCTAAGGTTTGGAGAAATAGACATCCCTATCAACCCATGTGCTTGATCTTGCCTATTTTCCCATTTGGCTGCCTTATCCTCATCTTGAGGTTTGGTTTCTTGGCCTGAGGCTATTCTGTAAAGACCTTTACTTCAAAGTAAATCCACAATGTAGGACCACAATTGGAAGTATTTGGTGCTCTCAAGAATAACTTGGCATGGACTTTCCATTTTAATAGAAACTAAAGCTGTAGATGTTGAAACTAAGTGTTCTAATGGAAAGATCTCAAAAAATTAGGTTGATTAAAAAAAAACAGCTCTAAAAATGTGTCAAGCCCCTATATTACTAGTGTAAACCCTTATTGTTATTAGTACAACCCCCTTATTATATTGTTGTGCCCATGTAGTCCCCATATTGTTATTATTGTGCCCCATAGAAGCCCACTAGTGTTATTATTGTGCACTTACATTATTATTGTTATGTCGGCTCTGATTATATTATGAACCCTTAGACTCCTATATATAGAAAGGAGACCTTGTCATTTGTATCATCCAAGAATTGTTCATTTGTGTAATGTAAAGGAGGTTCCCCCTTCGAAGAGGCTGAATTATAAGGTGTTGATCTATATTTTCTATCTTTTTGTGAGCTGGTTTCATAACATTTGGTATCAGAGCTTTGAATTCTAGGGTTTCGCTGCTCCAAACAGGTCATCGTGGCATTTGCACTATAACTTTTTTTCTGTGACGTTTTAGATAATTAAAAAAAAAAAACCCATTTGGGTTGAAACTGTTCTAAACCTCGGGTCCGAATTTTAGAGTTTTTTTCCCTACATTTGCAGAGATATGATCTAAGGAATTTGGCCTTGTTGCAAACTCCCGAATTACATTCCAAATGGGTGACCTGGGGAAAATAGTCATAACTTTCTTTCTGAGCATCAGATTGAAATTTCGTAAGAAGTTATAGAAAGAGGATAGACTGTAGTTTTCGGTATATATTTTTCAGATCCAAAGGTTAACACAGTGACACGTGGCACATTGTACAAGTTCACTCTACTGAACTAGTCTATAATCAGGTCACCGTGGGAGATTTGGCATAACTCTTCCTTGGAGAATCCAATTTGGATCAGACTGGTGGCATTGTAAAGAGGACGTAGAGGGCTACGTCAGGTCATGATTTCAGAACTGGAAGATCTAAAATTGCATAATTACAATCGTTTCAAGATTGAGCTCCTAAAATCAAGAAAGGGCGATATGAGGAAGTTTGATGGCAAGGATCCAATAAATTGGATAGTTCAGATGGAGCAATATTTTGATCTACATGGTGTACCACTGTTACAAAAGGTATGTATTACATCTTCATATTTAGAACTAGATCAATTTTTATGGTATAAAGGGTTTTGTTCTCGTAAACAACTTGTTACGTGGTCAATTTTCATGGAGGAAATGATAGCACATTATGAGGATACAAAGAGCAACACCTTCTTTAGAGCAACACCACAACAAATGGAAAGAGAAAAAGGGCTTTGTTACAAAGTGGAAAGTAAAATTATGGAAACAAGGAATTCTACCCCTCATAACTATAATAATGGAAGTGTTGTTTCTCCTAGCCTTCCACAACCTACAATGGTTACACCACAACAATTGGAAGAGAAAAGAAAAAAAGGGCTTTGTTACAATTGTGATAGAAAATGCACTAAAGGTCATAAGAGTGCTAAGAAGAAATGATTTTACATAGAGTATGAAGAGGAGGAAGAAAAGGACCAAGAAACATCAAAAGAAGAGGATATGCGCCAAAACCCAACCCCAAAGAAAGAAGAAATGAATCCGACCATATCTTGTAAAGCATTGGCAAGAATTACCACTCCTCAAACTCTCAATATAGAAAGACATATCAAGAATAAAAAGGTTCAAGAAGTGAAATATCACATAGAGAAAGAAGAAATGAATCCAACCATATCTTGTAATGCATTGGCCAAAATTACCACTCCTCAAACTATCAAGATAGAAGGACATATCAAGAAGAAAAATGTTCAAGAAGTGAAAGATCACATCGAGCATCAAGAAATGAATCCGACCATATCTTTTAAAGCATTGGAAGAAATTACCACTCCCCAAACTCTCAAGATAGAAGGACATATCAAGAAGAAGAAGGTTCAAACAGTGAAATATCAGGGCGAAAGATATCAAGAAACATCAACAGAAAAGGATACTTACCAGGAACCAACCCCAGAGAAAGAAGAAATGAATCCGACCATATCTTGTAATGCATTCGTCAGAATTACCACTCCTCAAACTGTAAAGATAGAAGGACATATCAAGAAGAAAAAGGTAATAGTGTTGATTGATTCGGGTAGTACCCATAATTTTATTAATTGTAATATAGCCAAGGACTTGAATTTCTTCCTAGATCCAGCACCAGAGTGTCAAGTGACGGTTGTAAGTGGAGGAACCATAAATTTCTCTAGAAAGTGCCATAATATCAAGCTATCCATGGGAGAATATGTATTGAATAGCCCAATGTTTTCCATTCCAATGGGTGGTGGTGATGTTGTATTAGGAGTCCAATGGCTACAATGTTTGGGTACAATAGCTTTTAATTTTCAAGAACTTTTTATGAAATTTTCTTCCAAAGGAAAGGAAGTTGAATTAGGGGTATCACAGGGAAAACATGAAAGATAATCAACTTTGAGGGAATGACAAAGCTTCTAAAGAAAGAATAACGAGGCATAATTTCACAATTATGTTCAATAACTGTTCGCACGTCGAAATCATGTATTTCTCCAGATCTCCAAAAATTCTTGGACAATCATTCCGAGGTATTTGAGACTCCCAAAGGTCTCCCTCGTATTCGTGATCATGATCATGCTATTCATTTTATTTCAGGATGTGTTCCTCCAAACATCAAGCCTTATAGATATCCATATGCCCAAAGGAGTGAAATTGAACGAATGGTTGCAGAAATGGTATAGGTTGGTACAATTATCCAACCAAATTTGATAAAAAAAGGAAGGTATGAATGGAAGAATGGTGAAGCAGGGTGGGAACTCATTCAAAAGTTTCTGAATATCCCAGTTCTAACAATATTGCCAGAACTTGATACGAAAGGAAAAATCATATTGGAACCTGAAGCACTTACAGAACTGAGAATTCGACAGCTATGAAACTGATCAATTTCAAAGCATCTCATCAAGTGGAAGAAAATAGCTGTTGAATATTTCACATGGAAGGACAAGAATTTTATACAGAAGCATCAATAACAACTCAAGCATTGAGGACAACACTTTTTGAAGGAGAGGGGCATGTTAGGCCCCTATATTACTAGTGTAACCTCTTATTGTTATTAGTACAACCCCCTTATTATATTGTTGTGCCCATGTAGTCCCCATATTGTTATTATTGTGCCCCATAGAAGCTCACTAGTGTTATTATTGTGGCCTTACATTATTATTGTTATATCGGCTCTGATTATATTATGAACCCTTAGACTCCTATATATAGAAAGGAGGTCTTGTCATTTGTATCATCCAAGAATTTTTCATGTGTGTAATGTAAAGGAAGTTTCCCCCTCAAAGAGGCTGAATTATAAGGCGTTGATCTATCTTTTCTATCTTTTTGTGAGCTGGTTTCATAAAAAAATGGCTTCTAGATGAAGAAGTTATGGCTTTTTGAAAAAAAATTGTTGAAGATGTCGATGAACTGCATTAATGTGCGGAAATGAATGATAATGTTATATTTAAAAAGTCCCCGCACGCCCCTCCCCCGCCCTCTAAATTTAATATAATTAGCTCACTTTAAAAAAAGATTTTATGTGACTCATTTTTATAAATAAGTGAAAGTCACTTTTACAATTGTACTTTATGATCTACCCACTAAATTGTAACTTAAATAAAAGATAAAGAGACTTTAGAATTATAAGTGACTCACTTTTTATAATGGGTGAGAACACTTTTACATAAAGTAACTCTAAAACTTAAGTTACATGTGCTTTTTGAAAAACTAACTCAACAAAAAGAAAGACTTGAATTGAAGACCTCTATTCTCATAAAGTAACTTTGGACCAAGTGAGCTAGTTTAAAAGGTTAGTAATTTTTTAAAAAGAGGAAGGGGTTTTTCTGTTTTTTGTTTTTTTTTAGTCACTGAAATTTTGGGGTGTGTGCTTATTTGAAAAAGCTCTTTTTTGCCTACAAAACAAAAACCACAAAACCCAACACGGACATACAAAACAAAAACAAACCTTATGTATTAAAGTTAGATTTAACCAGAAAATAAATATTTTCCTCAATGTTTATGATTTTCCAAGATCACACTAAGGCGCGGCGGAAAAGAGCATACGCATGAGAAAAATCCTTCCTTTCTGTTTTTGATTTGCCCAGATCGAACAGAGTCGTGGGGAAAAGAGCATACACAAAAATGAAAGGTATAGATCCAGTAATAAAAAATGGAGAGCTAAATAAATTGAAATAAACAGAGAAATGAATAGCTAGAACTACAAATAAAGACTATATACTTCTAGATCTTAAAAATGACCTAGCTAGGGCTATCAGAAACCTTTTCGCGTGAAACAAAAGGGGTTCCTCACTAGAACATATGCTCCTAACACAATAGAGCAACCCTCTCCACCCGAAAGCATTCAAAAATAGTATATCTAGGAAACGATAGTTGGATGCAGTTGTACAGGATTTAGATTTGGATCAACAACGGATGTGTCACTCAAATAGCTCTGATACCATGTAGGAATTTATAGGGTAAGTTCCTCAGATAGAACACCAAAAGGACACTGCTCACAAACAAATCACAGATCAGTACACCAATATTCTTAACGTGGTTAAAATCCTCAAAGAGGGAAACAGTCCACGGCCTGAGCCAATGCGCCACTTCAGGCAATTCATTAATAAAAGAATGAAAATTTACATAAGCTTTTCTCATGAACGGGTTACCCTACGAATGACCCTCCATGCTCTTTAAATAGAGATCATGGACCAATCGTGTGTTAAGCCACGGATCAAGTGTCGATAATACCGAGGAGAGAATGAACCGTCGGATCACTACATATCGTGACCGTCAGATTGTAAGTTACAAAAGTACATAGTAAATAAACACACTTTACCTGACTCTACACTAGACCAAGTTATACTTAACTGTTTCCTATGTGTCGGAATATCCTAACACATTCAAGGAAGACACCATGAAGTTGATGAGTGGTGTCATGCTGGATCTATCCATCCATCAGAAACAATGCTAACCCCAGATGTTGGCCATGATGCTTTAATAGGTTCAAGCATTTTTTGCACCACTTTTTTTGCCTTCGTCAAAAATGTGGTTCTAATCTTCTTTGAAGTAGGAGGCACATACCATGATGGATCCCCATGAGTTAGAGCTCGACACATCTCAAAAAATAGAGGTGAGCATGCAACATTAAAGGATATGAAGTTTTGATAGAAAAGAAAAGGCAATGGTGAGATCAAGCTCTTCTCGTTTCTCCTTTCGAAAAATCTTGTCCATTTGACCAAGTGAAATTTCCTTTCTTTTTGCTTCTTGTCCCCCACTAGAACTCTTGAATGGGAATTTGTTGATGCCTTTCCTAAAAAATGGAAGGGGGTCATCATTCTTGGTTTTTTTTTAATTTTGCAGACACATTTGCCATACCAACAATGAACTCTCTTTCCATTTTTTTCTCTTTTATAAAGGAACTTGTGTACAAGCTCCAACTCCACAGCCTGGTAAAGCCAAAAAATGGCCTTTCACACGGTAATATATGCTTGTGAAAGAATTGTGGCAAAAGTTGCATCTCCAATTCACATTGCCTCCTCCATTCACCTTGCTACTTGGCCCATCCTCTCTTGTGACATATTTCCAGAAGGGATATTTCTCAAGGGAATACTTGTAGTAGACTTTAATGAAATTGGGGGAGGAGGGTCATCTCCAATGGGGAAATTCTTCCCCTTCCTTTGCCCCTTACCTGTTGCCCTTGATTGATCCATGAATATTGGAAAAAAATAAGCAAAACATGCACAAATTTGTAAAATAAATGCATATACAAACTGTTGTAATACGAATGCAAAAAAATAGAGAGGAAATGCACTTACCGGTTACTTGAATCTCCTTGAAAACACTCCACACCCTTTGCTCCTCGCTCCAAACTCCTCACAACAAACCCACAACTCACTTATAGCAAAGGAGATGACGGAAAATGATGCAAATGAAAGGCATTTCTACCCTTTTATGGTCGCGCAAGTCCCAGTTTGCTTGATTCGTGTTAGGATTTCAGGACACGATGTGTCCGATCGGGACATGATACAGATTCGATCGTGTCCAGATCGAACATGACGTGTCAAGAAACACAGACACGATTTAGGTCGAATCGTATCAGATTCGACGGATTCGAACACGTGGCCCTCTAAGAACAAATCTAATTTTAGAGCTCATTGGTAATAATTGATAATAATTAATTAATTAAATTATTTTCGTCAACATCTACATTTATCTGTAAGAGTCATAACTAGCAATTGCACGAGATGTTGCAAAGGAAACGTCATAAGTCGATAGCATGATAACATAATATGGAACTTGCAATAAGAATAAAATTTTGTTTTGCATTCAAGATAGGGTTTTACTCATCATTAATAAAATATGTATTAAAAAAAATAATGCCTCAATCAAATTTTGTCTGTTATTTTCTTACAAATGAAAACTTCTTCTGCTTCTTCCTTGCAACAACTTGTTAAATGACATACTTACCATAAATTGAATCCTTGGTAGAGGAATGGTCCAAGGGTTTTTACAAGTGCACATGATGGCTTTGTACATGAGGGGAAAAGGCAGATTGGGGCTGGAGAAATTGTAGAAAATTCCAAGATTGGAGATCTAAAATCATCAGGTAACTTATCTTTTTTCAATTCTTCATTCTAATGCCATCATCTAAAGATTCAATGGGTTTCGGCCCAAATCATATGCTTTGCATCAGTGGATCTACATGTCATGGTAAAAAATTTGTGAGATTTAACTATGTTCTAAAGGTTTTCTCATTGTACAATATGAATGAAAGGAAGAATTGGATCAAGTAATGTAGGAAGGCCCTTGGTTTTGAGGATGTTATGGGCTCAATATGACCCATTGTCTCCCTGAATTTGACCCTCTAATGATGGTGGTGTAAAAAACGCCAGTGTGGGTGAGGCTACCAAACCTCCCACTACTATTTTCGCATCATCAAGTCATGGAAAATATAGGGAATACTTTTGGTACTTACAAAAAAATAGATAATGATCAGGGACAACAAGGTTTTTTTTACCCTTTCTCATATTTGTATAGAGATAGATTTGAGCAAAGGCTTAGAAGAGAACATACTACTGAAAAATGGAACCAAAATTTGGATTATGAAAATACAACATTTAGATGTTGCACTTATTTTCAAATAGGTCACCTACATTATTCATGTCCACAAGCCAAAAAAAACCTGAAGAAGAAAATGAGGGAAGCTTGGAAAACGAAAGACTAGCAACACATTGACTTTGAAACTTGAAACTTGGGGCAAAAAATTTGCAGACATTTACCTATTACCAAACCCAAGTCCACGCAATATTTAAGATAATCCTCAAGGGAATCAAACCTCCAGCACTCTAAAATATTGAGTTCTTGTAAGACATAAAGCCAAGTACCCCTCTCCTAAGGACAAAAATAGATGAAATGCATTCTTAGAATCATTGAAGCACAAGCAACATATGCCTAGTCCATAAAAACCCTTTTTTTGCAAGTATGTTGCTGGTATGGATTCTATTCCTACATACCAACTGGCATCCAAAAAGCAAAAATTTTCGGGGAAAAAATTCCATTTCCAAATTATGTTCAACCAATGTTTTCTAGAGAATTAGCCATGGAGGAATAAATGTAGGAATATATAGCATTTACCGAGACCTTATCATATTTCCTGTCAACCTGCCAGCAAATTTTATCTCCTAGTTGAAAGAGATACCCACCTCCGATAAATGTTAAGTGCAATTGTTCCAAGTCAATTTAATATTCGATGGTAATATTTATCTCCATTTGACCCATTAGTGATTTGACTCATCAATTTATTTCACTTCCTTTTCTTACTAACATATTCTAATTATTTCCTAATTTCCCTTATTCTATTATTAATACTTTTCAAATATAATTTAATCATACATAGTAACTCTAATAATTTTAGTAAGCTAATTCATTAACTTTTTAATTACAATGATTAGTCTTTCACCCTTCGATTCTTCATTTCAATATGGGTAATGTGTTCTCTCGAAATGTCATGTCAGTCACCTCAACAATTTCACACAATGTTCTAAAAGCTTCATAATCATTATTATTATTAGTAGTAGTAATTATAATAGCTTGAGTGGGCCTAATGGTTAAGAGCATGTGTTTCTTCCTAAGAGGTCACAGGTTCAAAACCATAGGGGGTAGAGTATGTATGCCTTCTTAGACTTAGCAGTGAAATCGTTGCGTGGAGGTGGGTCCTTTGTCCCAAAAACAAGGGGATCTCATACACCAATTTGGTGTCTGCCTTAGCCCCTTGTCCCACAAACAAAGTGGTCTGAACATCTAATTATTATTATCATTTCAATTAAGTAAAATATGTCTAATATTAATCCAGTCATTTTAATTTTAAATTTACTCAGTTACCTCAATTTTTTGAGATGATAAATATTATTAATAACTTGAATAATGAAATAATAACATTGAATGCAAAGTGGAAATGTAATAGTGTTGAATGATAGAAAATGTGAATAATAAGAATATTGTCAATTACAAATAGCTTTCATTGTGATCATTCTCAAATTATTTTCTTCTACTTTTCTTATTTTCACACCTATTAGTTTTGTCATCTTTTCATACTGATCATATAAATAGGGTGATTGAAATCATAGACCATTCATATATTTAACTCAAGATATTCTAGTAAATGTCATACATTTTCTCTCTTTCACTTCAAAATTAATAGTATCTTTCTCCAATGTCAATCATTATGACTTATGGAGTGTTAAACCCCAAGTAAGTTTCAATTATAGTTGTTTTCTATTACTTCATTTGAATGCAAAGTGACTAACAATGTTGAATGCTAGAAAATGAGAATGATAAGAATGTAGTCAATTAAAAATAGTTTATAGTTTCAAGAAGTAAACATTTCAGGTGAGTGGAAATTTTATTTAATATGAAAAATCAAGTATTTATTCATGGTTGAATTACTGTAACACAAAAATTAATGCACTTCGTCAATAAATTTTTTGTGCTTACACTAAAATGAATGCACACTATTAATCTAATTACTTTGAAATTAATGCACAACATATATATAGTTACATTAAATAAAAAATCATTGTCTACACTGAAATCAATGCATCTAATGCAATGAATCAAATAGGATTAGAAATTAACATATACACTAAAATCAATGCATTTAGTGCAAGCAATCAAATCGGATTAGAAATCAACATCTACATTGAAATCAATGCTTCTAGTACAAGCATTGATTTGTAGACTAATTATAATTTGTCCTTGCCATTATGTACACAGGCCCATATGCAACGTGTTGTTGATGCCACTATTATGTGGATACATGACTCGGATGTTGGGTTTAGAAGCACTAATGATGCAGCTCTGTTGATTTATGCCCCAATCATTGATCCATGAGCAAGGGAGCACCAAATTCAGATTCATCAGACCCCCATCCTATCTAACTTGCATTTGGACTCGACTGAGATTAGTAGATTCATGTATATGTAATTAAAAATGAGGTTCAAAATCTTTTATTTCCATATTGTTTAATTTTTACAAATAATGATCTAATTAGTTTGAATTTGAACATGTTATATTGTAATACTAGCTTATGGACACTTACTTTGTGCGACAGAACTCACATAGGACTTTTGGTGGTACCTAGAGTTGATAGCTTGTATATTTTTAGGCTCATTTCATATGGAACATTCACATGTGATACATAATTTGTATATTTTCATACATGGAAAGTTTATGAATGTCCATCATGGACATTATTTTAATTTGTGGATGCTTATTATTTCAGTTTATGGATGTTCATGTGATATTTGTAATTTGTATATATTTTCAGATGGATAGTTTATTGATACATGTGTTCACTATTTTAGTTGATGGATTTATATTAATCTTGTTTATGGATGCTCATTAATTTTTTAAGTTTATGGATCTATTAAAATTATTTCGCTAATATATATATATATATATATATATATATATATATATATATATATATATATATATATATATATATAACTTTTATTAGTAAAATATAGCAATTTTGATTTCCAGTTTCATATACTAAGAAAATAAGTACAATCTCAAGTTATGATGCAAGTCACTTTGAGACTTAAAATGAAATAAAATATGTCATCTGTCAAGTTAATATTGAACATGGAAAGAATTATAATCATGCTTCATATTGGATTGTAGAAAGTGTCTTATAGTGCAATCAACATGTATCTTATTACAATTCAATTTTAAAAATAAATTATTTGAATTATAAGGTCATCCATATATATATATGAAATTTTTTGTGACCCACCCATATACCATTGCATGGATAACTTTTTTAAGTATTTCAATCAATTTCTTATCTCAAGGTTCAATTAAAAAACAAAAATAGGATTGAAATAAGTTTTATTCAATTTTAAAAGATGTCATGTAAACAACAAATAGGTTTTATTTAGCATTACTTCTTTTCAAATTATCTACAAGATCTTAGTTATAACACGATATAAGTTACTCGTATTGAAATTTAATAGATAGGTCAAAAAACAACATATGACAACATTTCTATAATTTTATATAATGCTATCAACTTTCCTAAATTTACAAGTAGTTATCCAAGTATTTCAATCAATTCCTTATGATTGAAATATGTTTTATTCAATTTGTAAAAACTCAAATATGATTGAAATAAGTTATATTCAATTTTAAAATATGTGGAGATGTAAAAGTTAGAAATACAAGTTTTATTTGATTTTATTTTGTTTGAGGTTCTCCACAAAATCTTAGTCATTATGAACATTGTCAATAATTTTTTTGTTTTTACACTGAAATCAATGCACAATGTTAAACCAATTACCTTGAAATTAATGCACACCATATATCTAGTTACATCATATTGGAAATCAACATCTACACTAAAATCAATGCATCTAATGAAAACAATCAAATAGGATTAGAAATCAACATCTACATTGAAATCAATGCATCTAATGCTGCAAGTAATCAAATAGGATTAGAAATCAACATATACACTAAAATCAATGCATCTAGTGCTAGAAACCAAATAGGATTAGGAATCAACATCTATACTGAAATCAATGCATCTAATGCAATATCAATCAAACAAGATTAGAAATTAACATCTTTAATGAAATGAATGCATATAATGCAAGCAATGAAATGGAATTAAAAATCAACATCTACACAAAAATTAATGCGTCTAGTACAAAAAATCAAATAGGATTAGAAATCAACATTTGTACACTGAAATCAATGCATCTAGTGTAAGCAATTTTCTTCCCTTTCTCTCCCCCTCCATCTATATCGATATATCCCTCCATCTCTCCTTCTTTGTCTCTCTATCTCACCCCCACAAACACACACACACACTCTCTTCATATCTATCTATCTCTCCCTCCCTCTATCTCTCTCTTCTTCCCTCTCTCCCCCTTCCATCTATATCTATATATCCCTTTGTCTCTCCTATCACCTTGCAAACATACACAATATTTCTCTAAATATATCTATATCTCCCTCCCTCTCGCTCTCCCTCTCTCTCTCTCTCTTCCCCTTCTCTCCCTTTGTCTCTCCTTTTATCTCTCTTCTCTCCTACTCTCCTCTATCCCTCTCTCTCCATATATCTTGTCACTCCCTCTCTCTCTCTCTCTCTCTCTCTCTCCACCTTTATATCTCTATATGATTTTATTCTTACCTCCCTCTCTATCCTCCTCCAACTTCATCTCTCTCTCTCCCTGCCTCTAAAGTCCTATCTCTCTTCCTTTCTCCCATCTACCTCTAACTCTCCCCCTCATCTCTCTCTCTCTCTCCACCTTTCTCTCTCTATATGTCTTTCTTCTTACCTCCCTCTCTCTCCCCCTCCAACTCCATATCTCTCTCTCCCTCCCTCTCAAGTCCTATCTCTCTTCCTTTCTCCCACCTCCCTCTATCTCTCCCCGTCATCTCTCTCTCTCTCTCTCTCTCTCTCTCTCTCTCTCTCCACTTTTCTTTCTCTATATGTCTTTCTTCTTACCTCCCTCTCTCCCCCCCTCCAACTTCGTCTCTCTCTCTCGCTCCCTCTCAAGTCATATCTCTCTTCATTTCTCCACCTCCATCTCTTTCTCCTCCTCATCTCTCTCTCTCTCTCTCTCTCTCTCTCTCTCTCTCTCTCTAGCTTCATCCTGCAACTTTGTTGACTATCGCCCTCCCTCTCAGGTCATATCTCTCTTCCTTTCTCCCACCTCCCTCTATCTCTCCCCCTCATCTCTCTCTCTCTCTCTCTCTCTCTCTCTCTCTAGCTTCATCCTGCAACTCTGTTGACTATCACCCTCCCTCTCTCATTATATATCCCTGTTCTCTCCATCTATCCTTCTTTCTCTTTCTATCTCACCCCCAAACATACACACTCTCTCTCCATCTCTCTCTTGTCATTCCCTTTCTCTCTCTCTGCCTTTCTCTCTCTATATGTCTTGAACTTCTTCCTTGCCTATCTTTTCCTCCAAGTCCATCTCTCAAGCTCCCTCTTTTTCTTGAAAAATCTCTCCTCCTATCCCTCTCTCCATCTTTGTGTCCCCCTCTGTCTCACTTACCCTTCTCTCCCACTATCTCTCCTCTATATTTCAAAATTTTTAAAATAATTTGACAATTAAAATATGATGTTTAAATACTTCTTTTATTTTGGTGTCATACAATTTGTTTGTTTTTATATATATACAATACATATTTAAAATGCAAGATTTCAAATGTGTGTTGTACATTCATCTGAAGGGAAAATGATAATTTTCCATGGAACTATTATCTGAAATTTTCCAAAGTATTAATGTTCCATAAATGATACATAAAACGCTTCATGTATTCCAATTGAAATTGTTTAGGTTTTATTTCTTTAGGTAGCTTTAGGTTATGATTATTCAGGATTTTAAAAATATTATATATTTTATTATGTTAAATTTATAAAAAAAATTAGGTTAAATAAAATTAACATATTGAGTCAACTTGTATGACTCTTTTGCTGATGCTTACGGCGTATATCAACCACATTTATTAATGTGGTTGTGCTAGTATATACTATAATATAACAAATTTTATATTATATTAAAGTTATATTAATCCAAAATTAATAAATTTAATATTAACATTAAAATATGTTGATATTTTTTTTTTTTTATATTAATATCATATTTAATAATAATAATAACAATAATTTTTTAATATTAATATTAAATTGAATAAGGTTTCTACATGACATGATCACAAAAATTATAATAAAATTTGGAATTCTAAAATGTGGTAAAAAATGAAATTTTAGATCTTTATTGATTCTAAAATATAAATTATGGGATTCAAAATTTATTTTATAAAGGATTGCTCGAGCATAATGGCTTGATCGAGCCATAGCACTCAATCAAGATCTTGTTAACCACGTATATGGGTCGAGATATTTGAATTTGAAATTTAAACGCTCCATTGAGCGCTATAAGCGCTCGATCGAGCCTTTGAAGTCCTAAAATCCACAATTTCAACACCCATTTTGTAAAATCTCCTCCAACACCATTTTGTAACCTAGCGGACTTTGGAAAAAAGTTGTTGTTATGTGCCGGAGTTGATCATGTTGGATTTATGAAGGAATCATCTATCCAATGGCATATGAGTTTGACCTTTTTGAATACATATGATATTTTTCGTCTAATTTCTTTTAAACATAATGCTTGAAATTTTTTTGAACAATTTTAAAGAGGTCGAATGAAAAATCAATATCATAAAATATACAAATTTTTTTTTTTGAAAAAATGCCACTATCTTCGTTTATGAGTCCTCTTCAAAAGGGTACACTTGGTTTTTCATTTTATTTAAATATTTGAAAAAGACCTTACGCGAACATGTGTGTCTACAAAATTTAGTTGAAATATTACTTTTCCAACTTCGGAAAATATTAAAAATTATATAATTTTCCATAAAGAAATAAATTTTTAATATGAAAAACTTATCTCTCTCTGTGTAGATCATGCTCATATATATATATTTTAAAAATTACACATTTTAGACTAAGTTATGCTACATGAACACACGCATACCTTTTAAGATGTGTGAAAATTTGCAAAGGAGAACAATTTTATTTAATGGAAAATCGACATATTATATGACACTAAATATTTTTGCAAAAATATCATCGAGACAAGAACACAATTGTCCACAATTTTTATTTTTACTCCGAATCAAAATTCATAGTGCTTATATGAATTTTGAGGACTTCAATTTGATAAAAGAGGAAAAACTTGAAATTTCATCGCCACATTTTACCCAAAAGTATAACCCATCATCATGCATTCACCCTTAGATAGTATTCATTTGTTCCCTAGATATATGATTTATTCTTGATGCGAATTATTCAAACGAACAATAGTTGTTCTTTTTCTGTTTAAAATATATGAAGCTTACATTTTTGTAGTTCTAAGTCTTTTATTTATTCGCATTAAGGATTATTGATAACTTTAATTTATAGTTGCATATATAATTAAAATTAGTTTTCATTTCACAACACCTAGCTTCATGTAAATTCATTTTTACTTATTCTTAATCAATTACAATGCTTTTTGGTTTTTACTTTGTGTATTATATTTTGTACATTTTTTCTACCATAAGTTTTGATTATATTTTTGTATTTTACTGGTCACTTAACTTGTAGATTAGGTTCATTAATATAAACATTAGTTTTAGGATAAACTTTAGATTAACAATAGGACAACCCCTTGTCTTTTCTTTTGAAAGAGGAAATATATTCATGCCAATATAGCCTATAAACCTGTTGTGAGTGACCAACCCAAGAGAATTGGGCTATTTAAAGAGCATTGGTCTAGGTCACATGCCCTTTGTTTACTAAGGTCTAATATTTGTGCCAATAGCGTTGTATACCAGTATATCGACTAAATATACAATACCAACTGAATCTATAAAATGGTGCAATATATCATTCATTAACCTCATAAATGTAACTCATGCATTACATAGGCTAAATGGCATTACTAACCACTCATACAAACCTTTCTTGGTTCTGAAGGAAATTTTCCAATATTTTCTTCTTTGACTCAAACCTAGTGATATCCATACTTTAAGTCTAGCTAGGTGAAGTATTTCACTTGGTACAATTGATCTAGTAGATCATCTATCCTAAGCAAGGGGTACCTATTCTTGACTGTGATTTTGTACAACGCCTTGTAATCAATACAGATCTATTGAGTCTCATCCTTCTTTGGCATAATGATGATGGGTGACCCACATGGTGATGTACTGAGTTAAGTTACACCCTATTCCAATAGTTGTTGCAATTGTTTCTTCACGTTACTTGCTTCTATAAAAATATTATTATATAGCCCAATGTTTGGCAATGGGGAGTCCGAAAATAGTTGGATCTCATGCTTCACTTCCCTTTTGGGTGGTAACCCTTTAGGCTCCCAGAACACATCCCTATATGCCTATAAAAAAAATTCCAGTTGTTGTTTCTATTTCTTAGTACACTCCTCTAGGGATGCCTTGCCTCTTGAATACTCTTATACAAATTGCTTTTATCTTAAAATTTGTAAAACATACTTCTTTCTATACTTGATCGATTTCTTGGCTTGGTTGGCACTTACCAGCAAAATTTTTAACTTGCCTTTGTGTGCATTGATTGTGAATGATTTCCCATCCTTGAAGAACCAATACTTGTTGGCTCCCTGCATGAATATTGCATATCAAATGTACATGTAAGGACTTTCAAAAACAACTCCACATACATCAAGGGGAACTACATCTAGTTCTACTTCATCAATAAAATCAGCACTGATGGAAAATATAATTTTGCACTATTTTGTTACCTTCAACTCTACATCTTTATTTATCCATCCCAATGGATATGGGATCAGATGATCATGAAATTTCAATCCAAATTGTTGACTGACTCTATTACAATGAGATTCACTTGCGATATTGAGTCAAAAAGAACATCAATCTTTGTCTTCTTGACCTGTATCTTTTTTTTTTTAACAAAATCAGTTAGATGATATATTACCAAAAAGGGGTGTAGAGCAAGCTCCAATTACATTAAGATATATTGCGATGGTAGACTAAGCAATGAGATGAAAGCGCAGTCCCTTCTCCTGTGCTTAATTTCCAAACTTCATAGATTCTTTTAACTATTCTAGAATATTGTTGGATGTATTAACCTACTAAGAAAACAAATTTACATAACATAAATTCTCATTGGGTTTATGGCTTGTTGACTAAGTGTTCTTGGGCTGCTTTAGTTATGTTGTTGTTGTTGGTTGAGTTTTCTCCTTCACTGCTCGTAGTGTTGCTCCTGTAGTATTTTACTGCTTCTTGTAGATGCTTGCACTTGGTTTTCAGATCCTTTATCTCATGTTGTTGCATTGCCATATTTTTCTTCTGAAAGCTATACTCCATTCTCATTTCACTTCTTAGATCTTTGAGAGACTGCTGCAACCAATGTATCATGACCTTGTTTCCTTTGCATGCTGGGCATGAGTCGTTCCTAGCTGCCTTCTCAATGGGGTTAAACTCCATTTGACTGTTGTTTCCCCTTGCTTTGCTATAGCTACCTGCGCTCCCTTGATCCATCGTTGCTCCGATTTGGTGGCCTCTGTTCTGAACTTTTTGTGTTGTTGTGGATATTGCCGCTGAGATAGATAATATGAGAGAGGGCCTGCGGTTGTGAAGAGGGGAAAGTAAAATGCAGCGGTGAAACTCTGCGATAAGAGCTAGATGAGGGAAGGTAATGGCTGTAGGAGCAGAGAGCGGATGAGCCACGGACTTATGGGCAGAGCCAAACATAAATGGAGGGTTGGGGGATGAAATGGCTGTCAGTTGAAGCATGGATTCTGGAGGTTGATGTACAAAGGGCGGAGTTGAGCCGGTTAGAAGGAGAAGAGAAAGCTAAGCATGCTTTCTATACCACGTGGGAGCCTACATGAGGAAGGGGACTACACAGAGAGTTGATGCTCTTGCTAACCCAAGAGTTGGGCTTCAAGAATGCTGGCCTGGAGGCGCTATGGAGGGTCGATGGCTAGTTACAGGCCTTGAGCAAATACAAACTACACAGCAAATCATAAATCGCTCTTCTATGCACTCTTTTTTAAAGCGGTGATGCTTCTGCACTGCCAGCTTACCTTCGAATCTATTGTTGAAACGATCTCCCCATGCGTTGAAGTTGAGAGCTGTCATTTGCGCGCTTTTTCCTTCTCTGGCCCGATTTCCTTCTGAGCGGTGCTTTGCTTGCTCATAAACCTTTTGACTTAGATTGTTGTTTCTGACAATGATCATTTGTTTCTCCTTTTTTCCTCGCTTTTTCCTCTGCCTTTCCATGATTTTCTGAGATTTCTTTGGGCTGTGTGTTTTTTGATTTTCTGAGTTTTTTGTTTTTTTATTTTTTCCATGATTTGTCTTGCTTTGTCCCTTTTTTCCCCAGTACATTAATCTTTTCAAATTCATTTTGATCTTATGGCACAGAGTGATGGTATTCCTCATTGTTTTCCCGGACTCTTCCTTCATTCATCTCCACTGCTTGATTTGCATGGAAATCCGCCTGCTGATTGTGACGCCTCAGTATATGTTTAAAAGTTACACTACCAGAGACTTCTAAATTCCTTCTTATTCTTTTGATAATTCTACTCATAAACTCGTTGCTTGGACTTTTGGTTCGGATCATTGCCTCAATTATGATGGCTGAATCTCCCAGGATTACTGGATTTTGGATTCCTCTTTTTTTAATTATTTTTGTCCCCATGAACAAGCTATAAGCTTCGGCCTTATTATTTGAAATTTGTCCCAATCCCCATTCATATGTGACAATTTTTTTCCCACTTGGATAAAAAATTATCCCGCCTGCTCCTGCCTTTCCAGGATTATTCTTGGAGGCTCCATCAAATTGCAAACAATATCTATTTTGTAGTCTTTTCCAACTTTCAATTTCTTCTTCAGTCATTCTCAATTTCCAGTTTTTCCCTGAGCTTTCTTTTCTTTGTCCCTTTTTACCATTGTTGTCTATTATGGCTTTGCTAAGCCATTCTCTTTCTTCTTGTTGAAGGATACTATAATCCATTGGAGCAGTTCCTTTTTCATTGAATATTTCTGAAGTTAATCCCCATGTTTTTGATAATGTTTTTCCAATTCTAGGATTTTGGTTTTTAAAGATGCACTTGTTCCAAGTCAGCCAAATTTGCCAACATAGGATTGTTGGAATGCATTTCCAGATTCTTATAATTGTGACTTTCTTCTTTGTTGCATATGGGTAGGCTTTCTCTAGAATTTTGAGGAATTTTTGCAATGGTTTACCATAGTTTATAGTTACTTCTAGCGGGCTCAAGAGCTGATCCCAACATTCTCTTGAGAATTTACAGTCCTGAAATAAGTGTTGAATGGTTTCTTCTGCCTGCTGGCATAATGGGCATCTTGATGGCCCATGGAATCCTATTTTTTAAAGGTTTTCGCCAGTCAGGATCTTTCCTTTTAATAGCGTCCAGATGAAATTTTTTATCTTAGGCAAACTTTTAGATTTTCATGCTATTTTCCATGGTTCCCAATCTTGTTAATTGGTTTGATCTTGGAGAATTTTATATCTAGTTTTGACTATATATTGCCCATTACTTGGGTCCCAAAGGTAATTTTCTTCCTCATCATGATGAATGGGTGCTGCCCCCTTTAGATGCTGCTTGATTTCATTCCATTGTCCTTCCATGTTTGCTGGGATTGCTGGCCTTTTCCATTCCTTCTAATTCCACAGGGAGATTGAATGTAAGGTATTAAAGCCATAGAAAATTTTAGGGGCGAATGTTCGCCCTTTGACGAAATTAAGGGGTTTTAAATTTTTAGTGGGCGAATATTTTGTATCATAGTACATTTTTACAAATCACCTCAAATAGCCCACCTTATTTTAAGGGAGAGGGTAAAAAAGGTAAATTTAGCCCTTGAAATTAGGAGTTACAACCTTCCATTTGCCCATTTTCAGGAATAGGTTTTATTTAAGTGAATCCATTCGCCCATTTTCAAGAATAGGTTTTATTTAAGTGAATCCTATGGACCAAAGGCCCAAATACCATATTTATAAAAGAGGTATGGTAAATTAATAAAAATATAAATAAATGAGAGGTATGGTAAATAAATAAAACATTTTTTTATATTTTCTCCATAAGTCACCTTATATACATGCAAGGGTGTAAACAAATAAAAATATAAGTAAAGTGGAGGTATGGTAAATAAATAAAACGTCTTTTTATACTTACTCAAAAGGTATGGTAAATAAATAAAAATATAAATAAACTAGACGCATGGTAAATAAATAAAACCTCTTTTTATATTTAGTCCATAACCCTTGTTCTATTTATGAAGGCTCAAGAAAGAGGTTTTATTTAAGTGAATCCTATGGGACAAATACCATATTTGTAAAAGAGGTATGGTAAATTAATAAAAATATAAATAAACGAGAGGTATGGTAAACAAATAATTTTTTTTTTTTTATATTTACTCCATAAGTCACCTTATATTTACGAACACTCAAAAAATGCATTATATTTAGGTGAAACCTATGGGAAAAATACTATGGGACAAATACCATGGACTAGATTGTTATTAATACCATGAAAAAAAACATTATTAACCCTAATATTAGTATTAATAAAAATAAAAATGGCACATGGTATTGACCCATGATATTCACCAAAATGGCACATGGTATTGACCCATGGTATTCATCTGGAATGTAGCCTATTTAAATGGGGCAATTAAACCAGCATAGATCCATCTTTACTCTGGATCTACTAACCCTCTAGAGGTATCAAATATCGTGATATGCAAACTAGCATAGAGTGAAAAAAATATTTGATCTGATCAAGAGTAAAAATGGATGTTGTAATTTAATGTATGTTAAACATTTTAGCTTGGTTAAAATAAAAAAATAAAATAAAAATCAACTATTAATTTTATTAATTTTTATAAATTACTAATAGTAATTTTGAAGCTCCAGGTTTATGATAACCCATGGTAATACCATGGTATTCATGTGAGCATAGACTATTTAAAGGGGAAATTCTATCATCTTAGATCCATCTTAATTCTGGGTCTACCAAGTGCTCAAAGGGATAAATAGATTTCATCCCCCTAAGAGTGGTAGATGTGGAGTTAAGATGGATATAGGTTGGTTTTTATGATAATGAAGATATTAAATAGACTTAGGAAATTATATTGTAAAAACATCTTAACGTGAATGGTTAAAGCACAGACATTGGACAAGTATATTTGTATACTTCTATTTTAAATTGAAACAAATCCAGGGCTAAAAGGAATGGATTGATTGAACTAGTCATCCTTCTATAACTTTTCAACATACACTGGAGTAAACAGATTGTAATTTGGGTAATTTTTCTAATTGAAAATAGGAACATACTTGTGTATTGGCAGGGTGGTTACGAGGTCCCTAGAAGTGATGAATTTGAATTTTTCTTGGTTTTATATATAGTATGAGGTTTTTTCTCATGCTTTCTGTGAATGGCATGGGTGAATTTTATCCTACACCCACTAGGTTATCGATATGTAATTTCGGTAATTTTGATTTCAAAAGATATTTTAAAGAAATGCAATGATTTCATTTGTGTATTCAATAAACACAAGATTTTATAATTGAGTAAAATATTCGCCATGCCTGGTGAGAGATTCGCCAAAAAATTATATATACATATCATATTATTAATAAAATCGCCTTCCGTTTTTCCTATATACCATGGAGATTCACCCATTTATTATACATGTAAATTTAGGGGGGGTTCTTAAAATTTTCCCTGATTAAAGCCTTTCCCTCTCATCCACTCTTGAATGCCATCCATTTCTGGTTGATCCTGTAATGGGTCGTTTCCCATGATTCTGTCTTCCCTTATCCAGATTTTTTGTCCATTCCATGGAGTTTTGGAAATGTGGTTGCCCATTATTGGAATGACTCTTTTGACTAGCTTCTATACTTGTGTGTTTTGTCTTATTGGGATGTTTCCATTTAGCAGATTCTCCTTAGAACCATTTAGATATTTGTTTATGAGGGCCTTTTTCCACCAGCTCTCATTACTTGTTATGAGTCTCCAAACAATTTTCATTCCCAGGGCTGCGTTCATGAGCCCAGGTAGCCGAATGGACAAGCCTCCTTGTTCATATGGTAGCACTATTTGTTCCCACCTCACCAAACTAAACTTTTTGTTTTCCTACTTCCCTCTGTGCCAAAGAAAACTTCTTAGAATTAATTCCATCTGCTTGTGGGCACTTGTTGGTGCCATGATTAGAGCATATTGATATATCGGTAATGCAACAAAGAGAGCCTTAATTAATATCACCCTTCTAGCCATATTTAACCACATCATTCCCCAATTCTTTATCCTTTCTTGCATTTTCCCAATTTTTTTTTCCCATATTTTTGCCTTCATGCTCTCTTTTGATATTGGTAATCCCAGATAGAGGAAGTGATTCCAATTTTCCTGTGCTGGGATTTCCATGATTTGGGAAATTCTTTACATAGTTCTTGGTGGAATGTTCCACCCATAGATACTGCACTTTGTATTATTCAAAAGTCCACCTAACACCTCTAGAAATGAATCCATTATTTATTTGAATCTTCTTACTATTATTGTTGATGCTCCCCCCATCAATAATGTATCATCTGCAAACAAGGAGTGATTTATGGTCTTTATTCCTTTTTCTATTCTCAATCCTGTGACAGTTCTTTCTTTCCTCTAAGTTTTCAATGCTCTACTAAGAGTTTTTGCCATTATTATATAGAGAAATGGTGATAGAGGGCAGCCTTGCCTGAGGCCTCTTGTGCTTTGAAAAAATTCACTAGCTCTTCCATTGATGAGGGGGGCTATCCAGGGAGTGGATATGCATTCTTGTATCACTTCTATTATTTCTTTTGAGAAGCCCAGTTTCTGAAGTACAACCATTAGATATGGGTGACTGACTCTATAGAAAGCATTTGCCATAACTAATTTGATTATCATACCTTTTTCTTGCTTTAAGATACTGGAGTGGACAGCTTCTTGAACTATGATGACCTTGTTAATGATTTGTCTATTTGGGACAAACCCTCTTTGGTTTTCTGAGATGATTAAGTGCAACACTTTCTTTATTCTGTTTGCCACTACTTTTGTTATTATCTTGTAGGAGGAATTGCACAGAGAAATGGGCCAAAACCTATTGAAGGTGTATGGGTTTGCTTCCTTTGGAACCAAAGCAAGATAGGAAGATCTTGTGTGGCCTCCTATTTTTTTTAAATATTATTTTCCATTATTAAGAAATCCTTTCTGATTGTATGCCAATGATTTCTATAGAAGGCTATTGTGAATCCGCCTGGCCCTGGCGCTTTGTCTGGATGCAGGCTCCAAATGGCCTCCATAATTTCTTCTTCCGTGAGGTCCTTACACATGTCTTTGTTTTGTTCTTTTTTAATTTTCTTCTTTGTATGCTGCAAAATTTCTTCGTATTCAGCCATCTCCTCCATTGCTGACAATAAGTTTTTGAAGTGCTTGTGGGTTGCTTTTTTTATTTCTTCCGCTCCTTTGATTTCTTGATTTTCCACTTGTATTTTTTCTATCTGGTTTCTAGCTCTTTTGTTTTCATACTGTTGTGAAAAAAAGACGTATTCTTGTCCCCTGCCTTGAGCTAGAGGATTCTAGATTTCAGTCTTGCCTCTTCCTCCTCTTTCTTGTTTTCCCTGTATATCTCCCAAAAAATTTCTTTCTCTTTAAGGTAGTCTTGCTTGCTTTCTTCTTTACATTCTTTTTCAGCCTACATGCTATCCATTTTCTGTTGTAGCTCTTTTTTCTTTTCCTTTTTCTTTTATTTCATTTAACCTTGCCCATTCCTTTAGCTTGGTTCTTACATTTTTTAATTTTGTCTCCCATATGTACTGTGGTGAGCCTAATATTCTTGGTGCCCATGTTGCTTTAACTAATTCACTGATTTCTGTGTTGCTATCCCAGATTGAGTTGTACCTGAACGAGAGTGGGCCTTGGTTTTCCATTTTTCCCATTGCTATTACAATCGGCTTATGATCAGAAGCTGTGGTGTGAATGATTTTGGATTTGATAGAGCTGTACATTGCTGCTATGTTGTCTTGGATCAAGATTTTGTCCAGTCTTTCTTTTATGTTACTTTTACCCACTCTCTTGTTATTTCAGGTATATTTTCCATTGTTTGGAGGAATATTCATAAGGCTATATTGTTCCATTATTTCTTCTAAAGAGTTCCTGGATGGATCCGCTTGATAGTTTCCTCCAAATTTTTCCTCTATACTTCTAACCAGATTTAAATCTCCTCCTAAAATTATTTTTCCAGCTTGTGTTTCTTGTAATACTTCCTTAATTGTTGCCCAACACTGTTCTTTCTCCTTATAGTGGTTGGGGGCATATATATTTATCACCCTGTATTTCTCTTCTGTGTTGATCCTCCTAAGATCTGTTAAAATCTAGTGCTGCCTTGTTTTCTTCCCCATTAATTCCCACCTTCCTTTTTTCCAGATTGTGCATATGCCTCCTGATGCTCCAGTTGCCTGGATTGCTTCCCCTTCATATTGCCTGAACTTTTTTTTAATATTTTCCGATTCTTGGTTGTTTACTTTTGTCTCCTGGATCATAAGGATATTTGGGTTCTCTTTTGTCAAAATGTCTCTTGTTGCATTTTCCTTAACAGGTGTCCCCATTCCTCTGTAGTTCCAGGAGACTATTATCGTTATTACTTGTTGAGTGGTGCATGGCTCCTTTCCCCTTATGTTGGATTTTCTCCATATTTCCTGTACTTTTCCCTAGATAAGTGTCCATGGGTTGTTGCATTCCTAGGGCCATTTCTTTTGTTGCTGCTTCATCCCTTATTTATTCATTTGTCATTCTTCCAACTTTTTTTTGGTTTTTTGCATTTGGGAATGCTTCTTTAGCTTGTTTTTTGGTTAATATCCTGTCTACTAAGGGAGGGGGAGAGAGGTGAATTGAATCTCTGGGGGAGAAGGGGGACCACTGGGTGACTAGAGAGCACGGGGTTCTAGATCTAGATCTAGATCTAGATTTGGCTCCAAGGGATGGGGGATCTGATGTGAGCAGAGGATCAAAGGGGTTATGGCTAGCTAAGTTTGCTTTTGGCGAGAGGGAGTGAGCTTCAGCAGATTGTGTGGGCTGAGAGGAGTGTTGGATTGGTTGTTTGTTGGCTATCTTCTTTCGTTTGACCTGTTCCCATTTATTTTCCAGATCCTCAATCTTTTCACTTTCATTTTCTCTATTTTTTGTACATCTATTTGCAAAATGACCATATTCATGACATACCTTGCATTTGAAGGGTATTTGCTCATAGTCCAGCTGTTGTATGTGCGTCCACTGATCCACTTTTATTTTGATAGCTTATGGGAGACCTTTGCCTAGATCCACTTCCACACAGATTCGGGCACATGCATGCATGTTTTATTTAGGTTCACATCTATCTATATATTTGCCAACTGTGTTTCCTATTGATTTAACTGAATCATCTCCCCAGCAGTGGAGAGGTAGATGCGGCAATCTTACCCATACTGGAACAACATTTGGGACATCCATTTCTGGATCAAAGTCCAGTGTCCATCTGTTCAAATACAATCCCCTTGTATCCATAAAATATGGACCATTCCTGAATATCAGATTGCAGTCCTCTTTGGTTTCGAAGTGGAAGGTGTAGTAACCTCTACCACAGAATTTGATTGAGATCTTCCTAGATATTGATGCATCCCAGTTTCTTTCTACCGAATTTTGCATAGTCTTGGGTGATGGCCACAACCCAGTAAACTACCCTACTAACCCTCGTTCTACCAGGGAGAGTGCTGCTTTTCTTGGGAGTGCTGGAGGGAGAGATATTTCTAGTATTTCTTCCATTCTTTTAACAAACTTTGAAACTGATGTTCTGTTCTTTGCTGGACCCATTGCAGAGATGAGGGAAGCAAAATATTTTTCTGTTACTTTTGATTCTTGCTGGTGATCTGTGTGATGATGATCTTCATCTTCTGTTGGATCCATATTGCTCAAACCCCAGTAGTAGGAGGCCGCTGAGGGCCAATACGATCTGGGACAGTATCTGCCTACCAAATGCTACAGCTATGATCTTGCCTTCCTCTTTCTGTCGTTCTGACCTCAGCAGCAAGGGCCACTAAGGCGCAACGAATGCTGCTCCGCACTGGGAGCTGCAGCAGCAGCTAGGGCTGCATGCTATCCTCAGCTGCTCTCCGTGCCATTGCATGCAATTTAATTAATTTATTAATTTCTTGACCAATATCTTTATGTGGAAGAGTTTGATCATTTATTTCTCTTCTTGTTACTAAAGGCTACTCAGACTCACCTCCTTCTACACTGACATACAAAAAATCTTCTAATCCACATCTGAGCTACTTTCAACTTGGTTCATCGAATCGGTGACCATGGGATTCTTCTTCTTAGTATCTTTCTTTTTTTCTTTTGGTTAAGCTATAGGTGCAATTTTGAACACTTATCTAATGTATGACCATCAATGTTGTAATGGTTGTTGAGATCCTTGCACTAGTGTGCTATGGAGGGAAAATTTTAAGGATGGAAATTGATTTTAAAGTTTAGAAACCTCAACAAATATTACTAGTTCCTAATATGCAAACTATAAATACTTGGAGTTATCTCAGTAGAAATATTCAAATTTCTAATGATTTTATATATAATGTGTATAAAATTTTGGTGATATTTAAGGTAAAATAATTTTATATTATAAGATTTAGATCAACCATTTTTAGAAAGAATGAAAATTATTGAATCTGTTTTTTGGAAAGAAACATGGAAAATTAGCCCACCTATGAATATGAGCCTCTAAAATTTTCCATGGAACTTCTATGGCTATCGTATTTTTATATTTCCATCTTTCCACTTCTCCTACCCCTCAGAAGCATATTGTTTCTCCTTCTGCTTTGCTCCACTTGATTTCCCTTTTTTCAAGTCTATGTTCTCTAGGTATTGTGCCTTTACACAAGCCTCGTCTACCGATTTGTGCTTGAATAACATCACTTTAGTTCACAGATGGTTGTGCAAACCCCTAAAATACATGAGGAATACATGTGGGTTATTTTGGGAGATACCGAACATTATGGTGGATATTTCTGAACTCTGTAATGTACTCTTGTATGTTTTGCCCCTGATTTTGCCTAAAATAGTGTCACCAAATCCACTGGTGCTCTACATACCCAATAGGGTAAAATAGTGAATTTATGAGGTTTTGACGTCCTCCCACTTAGTCACTGGAGGATTTCCCTCCAACCTCAAGGTCTTCGCATGTCTTTCCCACAAAGTCAGAGCATGGCCCTCTAATGTTAGCCCCACAAATGAAATATTTTGTTCTTTCTCAATATGATGGACATTGAAATACACTTCTAAGTGTTGCAACTAGTGATATAGATTCAAAGCATCATTATCACCTTGGTACAATTTGGTATCGACCTTCACTTCCATTTTGAATAGGGACTGTGAATGATTCACAACACTTGAACTGGGTTGATATTTTTAGGTACCTTCTTTGGTTAGTTCTATATTTCTTGTCAATCTCCTAACCTCCCCTCTAATTTTTCCTCTGCATTAGAAGCCCCATATTCTGTAAATAGACCATGTTTATTACTCAAGGATGACATGAGGAGATTTACATTACGGTTTATATTTACGAATTATGCTTCCAAATACAAAAACCTCTCCTTTGCAAGGTCAAGAGGGTTATTCACATATTCATTGGCCATGACTAGGGTTTTATGAATTTTAGCTTAGTCGATTTGGATCCCCTAAAAATCTCCACAATATCCCTAAAGAATCATATATTGATACCAATATGATCTAAAAACTAGCGTGGATATTCCATTGGACAGTTCAACACAACATATCTGATAAAACTATATTTAAGAATTTGAAATCTACATGATTAAGGTTTTACTTTTATTTATATTTGTGGATCTATAGATTACAGTTAATTCTGTATACATGCAAATTAAAACTATGCAAAAAATAGAGAAAAATGAAATTAAATCTCACAAACCACCATTGACACAAAATATGACCTCGAAAACCTTTTTGCAAGAAAACTCAACAAGAAGGTGAGGTCGCTCTATTCTCTTTCTCTAAATAGAATATGTTTGTGAGTACAAAGAAGTATGGCATGTGGCCCATGGGCTACTCAATTTACAAATACTCTCTATGTACTCTATCTCCTATCCCTCTATTCTATTTTTTCTCATCTATGGAATAAATTCACTCAAAACAAATGGAACCCCTTTTTCTCTTAATGGCCTGATTATAACACAACCTGATAGCATACTAGTGATTAGGTTTGACTACCTCAACTATTAACTAGAGTTACAAAATGGACTCTTCTAGATTCTTCTTTATCATAACCTTATGGCTAGCCCCTTTTTCATGAATAATGGAAGTTGGTGTGGCATCCTCGCAAATTATGGTAGTGAAATTAGGAAACTCAACTTTTAAGTGGCATAAATTTTGCATACAGACTTCGATTAAGGTTATGCTTTCATATTTGGAAATGTCTTTGTGTGTATAATATGAAAATAAGGTGCCACACTAAACAAACAAATTTTTACCCCCAAAAAATACTATTTGATGCCTCAAAATGCTCTCGGAAGGTTTTAGAGCCTTATTTGCGAAACTGGGTTGTGCTGATCAAAATGGTATTTTGAGTTTATTCCTTCACCTTTTCCACTCTAAAAGCATCAAGATAGATGAAAAACAATATAATGATCGAATTCAGATCAATGGGGCCTAGATCATCTTGTGCTCCTGTTATGGTTAATTTTCCCTAGTCTGTCATAAAGCGATCCTTCAAAGAAAATGATCACGTTGGGATTCTTAACAAATTAACTTTAGAAAGGTTAAATTCTCTCAAATATCAACTTAAAAATTTTGGGATTAATTCAACAGACATTCTACATGTGATGGCATCTCTTATTTTTGAGAGGGAAGTGTTGGAACAAATAAATGTGAGCTAAAAGATATCTATATATAACTAACACAAACAAAACAAAGCGTACATGGAATTCATCAAGATCAATATGTGAATGTCATATATGTATCGTAATGTTACTTCAAGCTTGCTACATCAAATGTTGCTCCTGGATTTTCGTCAGTCCTGTTTTGACATGCCTGAGATTATAAAAAAAAATCACAAGTCCTCATCTCCTACCTAAATTCAATGCAAAAACATGACCCTAGACCTCCAATGTCTGCCTCAAATCCTCTTCGCCAAATTCAACAAACACAAAACTTAAAAGAAACTTTAGGCATGCATGTTCTCGGCCCAATGGATAACAACCCTCGGACTTGAACCTGCCATTTATCATTATTCCCATGCAACTAGGTAGATAGATATGGGATAGTGGGTAGAAAGTGTGAGAAAAAAGTCAACCTCTATCTTTTCACGAAGATAATGTGTTTGATGGCCAGGTCAGTAACAAATTAGTTGTAGTGAGCGAATTTTTCAACAACCAACAATGTTTAATGGTAACTAGATATTAATTGTTGTACCAACATTGTTTAATGGCATAAATTAATTATAACAATTTCTACACATTATTACATAAAATTAGGGAAGCTTGATTTTCCACTAGGCATTATTCTAAGAGCTAACAGAGATTATCATTGAGACTAAGATAAATGGCATTAAGGATGAAATAAGACATCAATATTTTTTCCAATCAAGTGTTTACAATTAAATATAATAAAAAATATGTTATTTATTTCTAAAGTTTAACATTAGGTTTTGTATAAGTCAAAGCTAAACTAATAGCAATCAAATTTCAAATCGATTGCTAGAGTCCTGCATGGGTAAAGACTAATAGATATCAAAATATTTACTACGTGATATATATTACATTTCCAAAATTTAAAAAAAAAAATATTAAAACTAGCTAAATTATTATTATTATTTTATATATATATATATATATATATATATATATATATATATATATATATATATATATATATATAAGTTAAACATCTATACATTTTAAAAAACATGGAACGGAATTCTTAGCCATGAAGATTTATTCTCACTTTATCATACATATTCTTAATCTGTAAATAGGCTTTATTACAATATTATGGACCAATGATATGGATTAACAATAACACATGCTAAAAGAAACCATAACTCAGTTCATATGAAATTTTTTTATTTAATCAATTTAATTATAAAAGAAAAAATACATAACTTTGGAGATAAATCTCAATTTTTAATTTATGTATACTATAATAAATACTTTTAAATATTTCATAAAAGTTAAATCTCCATATATATTTAATCACGATCCTTAAACCCCTACACATAAAACATTTTAATGGCAATCCTTAAATATAATGCAAATTTGAAAAGGTGGATGTAAAATCTTCAAACCTTTGAACGTAAAGCAAATTTTCCTCTATTGATGGAAATACACGTTTAACGGTCATAGTTTGAAAATACAACAAATTTGTAATGACTATTGTTGGAAAATACGGTATAGCATGGTGTTAGTGGATGTTGCAATTTTCCTCTATTTAATTGAAAATTCAACTTTTCAAGGAGTCAATTTGTTCTAAAAGCGTCGTTTGAATTAACGAATTTTTTAAATAATTCTATTTAATTTCAACTCTTTATGGAGTTATTTTGTTATACTTATAATACATATAAAATAATTTTGAAATAATTAGAAAATTAGAATTTGAACAAAGTCAAACCAAACAGCTTTATTAGTAATTATTTAATTTGAAAATAATATATATATATATATATATATATATATATATATATATATATATAATTTTACTTTATTTTTATAACTAAAAATAAAATAATTATTTAGATAATCTTCGGCAAAATCACATAATCAATCGTTTGTCGACGCGTTTCGAACCAACCAGTGTGGTTCATCGTCAGGACAAGATGAAGATCAAATCAGGCTTAGCTCGATTAAGCTAAGCCTGATTTGATCTTCATCTTGTCCTGACGATGAACCACACTGGTTGGTTCGAAACGCGTCGACAAACGATTGATTATGTGATTTTGCCGAAGATTATCTAAACAAGTTATGGATCACAGAAGTCTAAATTCCTTAAAATAATTATTTATAATAAAACAAATATTTATTTATGCTTACACCCACACAATTTGTATCTCTTAAGATTTTCTATTTTTATTAAAAGGGACCAATCTTCCAACATGGATTTTATTTTGAAAATACCATTTCAATTTGGTAAAACTGAAATGTTCATTTTCTAACTTTTTGTAATTATCAAATTTTATGTTATCTTCATACAAATATTTATGTGTTAATAGTGACATTATTTTCATGCACATATTTATATAATAAAATAAATGATTATATTTATTAAAATTAATTTTTAATATTTAAATTTTAATAATAATAAAATAAATATATATATTTTTAATATTATTATATAAAAAACAATTTAAAAATGTGTTCTTCATTTTTATATATTAGGGATTTATATATTTGTCACGGTGTTGGACATTTTGTTTTTCCTGCTAATTTGAAATAATATTAGATGCTCTTTCAAAGCGTACCTAATATTATTACTCAAATCATGTGATTGTAAAGGTCGAAATGAAATTATGTAGCCTAACTAAATATTATAGTCAATGACACCATGAAAGCGATTTTTGTTTTGTAACGGCTGTACATTTCAATGGACTTTCACATTTGTCACCGTGTACCACATTTTCTTTTTCTTGTTAGTTAGAAACAATATTAGATGTTACTTTGACTTTTGACTTTTTTTCCTAGTTGAAAACATGAATTATCATTTAATTTCAATTAGCAATTGTTTCAGACGTTGTAAAGTGAACGTAGTAACGTATCATTAACTATTATTTTCTTCAACAAAAACATAATTATTATTTTTATCAATTTTACTGTAACATATTGCTATTTTATCATTAACTATTATCTTTTTCAACAAAAACATAACTATTATCTTTATCATTTTTTATCATAACATATTGCTATTTTATCTTGTCTACCTGTAGGGAAGCTCAGTTTGTCCATATATTCCTTCCTCCTTCCATTCATTTACAAGAAATTCAATCATTTTGTGTGACAAAGCACACTATGTCACACATCTGTACTCCTTCAAACTCCTTTGAATTGCATGCTTCGAAAAAAAATTGATAATTTCAGTAGACTTACACGAAGAGTGAATAAGATCTTCTCCAGGATCTTCTGTAGGATCTTATTCCACTATGGGTTTTAATTACCCTCTATGAATAAACCTCCAATCTAGAAGTATAAGCAACTAACTATAACTATACATTGATTGAGTTCGAGCTTATAGAACAAAGAGTCAAATAGACATCAAGAAACTAGTTAGAGAGAATTTCACAATAGAATGAATATTTATAAAATGAAGTAATATAAAAATTGGTTGCTTGGTAGCCTAAAGTAATATGTCATTTAAAACAACAACAAGAACTCTGGGTCGGTATATTCACATAAAAAAACCTACATACGAATGTGCAAGTTATAAATGCATCTAGTCAGATGAATTGTAAGGGATTCAACGTAACTCTCAAGGTTTCGACTAAAAAACCCTGTAATTATGAGTGTACATACATCTAAATACAAAAAGAAAAAGAAAAACTCTCAGATTTGAGTAGATTTACATCATCAAATTCCTCACTGAAATAAGATCCTAGAGAAGACGCCCAACTCTTGCACCTGATAAAAGACTTGATGAAGCTGATAAAGCCCTAAGGTCATTGTGTCCATGGGAAAATTTGGACTTCAATCCATTTGGGAAGGTTTCATTTACGCACAACTTGATTTTATAATTCTTTACCCCCTTAGACAATTTATGAATTAGACTCAAATATTTATGAGATGGCACAAGAGGGGCAGCCTCCCGTCATAGAATGGCCTACAAGACTATGATGTACTCCCTCTGGTCTTAGCACCTCCAAAAGGTTGAGCCCTTGTTGTCCCTTCGGGAAAGTGCCAAATGGTCATGACATATGGGAATCACCAATTTCCAATTGGCTTGACTGAGGTGCCACCTTGATGAGTTTTTCATTTCCCTCTGCCATATGGTTTATTGAGTCGAGAGGCTCATTCTACAACCCAGTATGAAGGGGATGTGTAAGTTTGTTTGTTCATTCATCACCTTTTAAAATAAAATTAAAATTAAAAATTATGTTCTAAATAGAAAAATAATGTCCATTATAATAAATAAAAAAATAGAAGTAAAAAAACATATATGAGTAAGATGTTTAAATCTTATAATTTTCAAAACTATTTCAACAACAGATTTAAATAAACTATTTGAACATTGATATTTTAAAACTAACCATACATAACATTAGAACATTCATAATCTATACTCCAAAAATAAATAAATAAAATAAATAGTTTTCCATTACAACAATGTATCTTTTACAATTTTAAATTTAATATTAAAATAATATCATTAAAGTTTCATATTTTGAAGAATAATTGAATTTAATATTTAAACATATTTTGCACAATAATTGTATGATAAATGACATACACACTCAAATTTCATATGCATATACAAAAATTTTATAAATAAAAATTATACTTAAAATTAATTTAATTTTTTACATAAATATTTCAATTAAAATTTTTAAAATAATTGAGTGATATTTTTCATATTTATATTACCACTAATACATTATTAAAAACTATCATTAATTATTTTAATGAAAATATAGAAAAACAATTAATTTCCTCTTTACATGCACCTCAAATAAAATTATAGAAAATAATGCATGAAATTCGATTGGTGTCTTGGAGTAAGATTTAGCCAGACAACTCGATTTTATGTGATGCAAGAATCGAACTACACCTAACCAACCTTGCAGTAAGTTTTGGATTTCACTGGAACTTAGGAGTCCTAATTTTAACTTAGAAAGCCTAATTTTATTTTATGATACTGATAGAAATTCACCAACAAGTAACTTGCTCATGTCTTGATTTTTGCAATAAATTCAATTTCTTGGAGTAAGATTTAGCCCAGACAACTAGATTTTATGCAAAGCAAGAAACAAGCTACACCTAACCAACCCTGCAGTAAGTTTTGGATTTCACTAGAACTTAGGAGGCCTAATTTTAACTTAGAAGGCGTCTTGATTTTTGCAAGAAATTCAGTGTCTTGGAGTAAGATTTGGCCTAGACAACTCAATTTTCAAGAACACCTAACCAACCCTACAGTAAGTTTTGGATTTCACTAGAACCTAGGAGGCCTAATTTTAACTTAGAAGGCGTCTTGATTTTTGCAAGAAATTCAATGTCTTGGAGTAAGATTTAGCCCAAACAACTCAATTTTTTGCGAAGCAAGAACACCTAACCAACCCTGCAGTAAGTTTTGGATTTCACTAGAACTTAGGAGGCCTAATTTTATCTTAGAAGGAGTCTTGATTTTTGCAACAAATTCGATGTCTTAGAGTAATATTTAGCCCAAACAACTCAATTTTATGCGAAGCAAGAACACCTAACCAACCTTGTAGTAAGTTTTGGATTTCACTGGAACTTATGAGGCCTAATTTAGCTTAGAGACATCTTGACTTTTGCAAGAAATTTGTTGTCTTGGAGTAAGATTTAGCCTAGACAACTTGATTTTATGTGAAGCAAGAATTGAACTACACCTAACCAACCCTGTAGTAAGTTTTGGATTTCACTGGAACTTAGGAGGCCTATTTTTAGCTTAGAAGGCCTAATTTTATCTTATGATACTGATAGAAATTCAACATTTGTTTCTACAAATAAAAACACTTTTTGATAGTTTACTAAAAGTAAGTATAGTCTTATAAGTTGGTTGTGTAGGTTTTAGTTCTTATTAGATTATTAGATTATTGGTAACTTAGAAGGCCTAATTTCATTTTATGATATTGATAGAAATTCACCAACAATTAACTCACTCATGTCTTGATTTTTGCAAGAAATTCAATGTCTTGGAGTAATATTTAGCCCATAATTTTTGTAAGAAATTAGTCTCTTGGAGTAAGAATTAGCCTAGACAACTCGATTTTATGTGAAGCAAGAAACAAAGTACACCTAACCAACTCTGCAATAAGTTTTGGTTTTTACTAGAATTTAGGAGGCCTAATTTTAACTTAGAAGGTGTCTTGATTTTTGCAAGAAATTCATTGTCTTGGAGTATGATTTATCCAAGACAACTCAATTTTATGCAAAGCAAGAACACCTAACCAACCCTGCAGTAAGTTTTGGATTTCACTGGAACTTAGGAGGCCTAATTTTAACTTAGAAGGCCTAATTTTATCTTATTATACTGATAGAAATTCAACATTTGTTTCTACACAGCAAAGCATTTTTTTGATGGTTTACTAAAAGTAAGTATAGTCTTATAAGTTGGTTGTATAGGTTTTAGTTCTTATTAGATTATTATATTATTGATAACTTAGAAGGCCTAATTTTATTTTATGATACTGATAGAAATTCACCAACAATTAACTCGCTCATGTCTTGATTTTTGCAAGAATGGAGTAATATTTAGCCCAGACAAATCGATTAAGCAAGAAACGTACTACACCTAACTAACCTTGTAGTAAGTTTTGGATTTCACTAGAACTTAGGAGGCCTAATTTTAACTTAGAAGGTGTCTTGATATTTGCAAGAAATTCGGTGTCTTGGAGTAAGATTTAACCTAGACAACTCAATTTTATGCGAAACAAGACCACCTAACCAACCCTGCAGTAAGTTTTGGATTTCACTGGAACTTAGGAGGTCTAATTTTAACTTAGAAGGCCTAATTTTATCTTATGATACTGATAGAAATTCAACGTTTGTTTCTGCAAAGCAAAACATTTTTTTGATAGTTTACTAAAAGTAACTATAGTCTTATAAGTTGGTTGTGTAGGGTTTAGTTCTTATTAGATTATTAGATTATTGGTAACTTAGAAGGCCTAATTTTATTTTATGATACTGATAGAAATTCACCAAAAATTAACTCGATCATGTCTTGATTTTTGCAAGAAATTTAGTGTCTTGGAGTAAGATTTAGCCGAGACAAATCGATTTTATGCAAAGCAAGAAACAAATTACACCTAACAAACCCTGTAGTAAGTTTTCGATTTCACTAGAACTTAGGAGGTATAATTAACTTAGAAGGCGTCTTGATTTTTTGCAAGAAATTCGGTGTCTTGGAGTAAGATTTAGCCCAGACAACTCAATTTTTTGCCAAGCAAGAACACGTAACCAACCCTACAGTCAATTTTGGATTTCACTGGAACTTAGGAGGCCTAATTTAACTTAGAATGCATCTTGATTTTTGCAAGAAATTCGGTGTCTTGAAGTATGATTTAGCCCAGACAATTCGATTTTATGCGAAGCAAGAATTGAACTACACCTAACCAACCCTACAATAAGTTTTGGATTTCACTAGAACTTAAGAGGCCTAATTTTAACTTAGAAGGTGTCTTGATTTTTTCAAGAAATTCTGTGTTTTGGAGTAATATTTAGCCCAGACAACTCGATTTTATGCAAAGTAAGAATTGAAATACACCTAACCAACCCTATAGTAAGTTTTGGATTTCACTGGAACTTAGGAGGCCTAATTTTATCTTATGCTACTGATAGAAATTCAACGTTCTTTTACTAAAAGTAAGTATAGTCTTATAAGTTGGTTGTGTAGGGTTTAGTTTTTATTAGATTATTGGTTGAAATTCCATGAAAAAGGAGTTGAGAGTAAGAGTCGTGCTGGGAATAAAAATTATAAAAATTATCCTAAAAATTGTCCAACAAGACATGATGGAACTTCACAGAATCTTAATTAATAACATTCCTAGGTGGACAAATAGTCCCACAAGACATCACAGAACTTTACACAATCTTAATTAATTAATACCATATCCGGATAGTCGGTAGGATTGGACCCCCTTTTTTAATTATTTTTATTGTGATTAATTACATGCTATCAGGATGAGTTTTAAAATGTTTTAGTTTTAAAATTTCATATTTTTTATATTTTTCAACATTGTAATGTAGTGTTTTGATGAATATGGTTTTCATATTTTTTATTTAATTATTAATCATTAAGTGTATAGTATATGATTTAACTTTAACTTTAAGGGAATATTAAGACTTCGTAAGAGAATTCTATACAATTCAATGATCTAAAAATTAAAAATCTATAAATACATCCTCTTCCCATAAAGCTAATGTGTAAGCCAAAACAACAGTTGATAAAGGAGAATTAGTCTTAGAAATTATATTCGCCGAAAATAATTTTACAGTTTCACAGGACACATTCCCTACTTGCGAGATATCCACGTTGTAAGTTAAAACAGTGGGTAACAAAACCTAGAGGAGAATTAGGCACACCCACATTTTTTGTCAGTAGAACATGACGAAACAGAGGATGATCCCAGTGGTTTAAAAAAAAGGCGAGGCATCTAATAAGTTTCCAAAAATGCCAACCATGGATACAGGTAGTGGATTCATGTGCATTCCAGCTGGATTTCCCAAATAAAATATCTAAAAATTCCCCAAAACTCATAAATATCTCTATTTGGATCCAAATAGATAAATATTAAAAGTAAATAAATAATCACTTACCTCTTTCCTGTATATATATCCCCTGCCATCTTTTCATCGATTTCAATTCTTCCTAGACTGTTCTCTTTGTTTCCAAAACTGCGAATACATTTTCCGAAATCTGCAATTTGTTTTTGTGAAGCTCTGCGATTGGAGAAGTTCACCTCATTCATGGCTCCCACGGTGTCAATGTTGTCTTTGTTGTATTTCTGTTGAACAAAACCCAGAGTATTTGCCATAAGCTCAGTCTTGTCGTCCATTACTCTAGAAGGAGGAAATGAAGTCCCCAAAATTGAAGCAATGGGAAAATTTTCGTGGTAATGTCTGCAGACAATGTACAATTTTTCATCTTAGAACAATTGCGATGAAAATGAAACGAGCGAAGCAGAGAAGCAATTTGAGAAAGCCCTGCTTCTCAGCTATTGGTCCTTGTAATCATCACTTCTTCTGTAAAATCAATATGCATGAAATGTTTATTCTTAGGATCAAGGTTGTGATCTGGGGACTCTTGTCGTCTTCCTGTAGTGCTTTCCTGCGGCGTGCTGAACAAATGTGAGGAATAGCTTACTCGCCTATCCGCAAGAGCCTCGGTATCATATTTTTTCCGATTAAATGTGGCTTATCACTCACTCGACCAAATTATATCTGACAATATCGGTTTATAACTGACCATACCGGATTTTAATCTAATGGTAGACGTTATTTCATTCGTCTAACATCAAAATTAATGTCCCACCAATATACACGTGGCCGAAGAGGAACTTCATTTCAGAAAGGAATATATATCTTACGGCGTAATTATTATTTTATTTTATTTAAATGAATTTCAATTTCAATTTAATATATATATTAAAAAACACAAGTTTTTTATAATATATTTACATATGTATGTTATTATTGTATTTTTACTAATTCTAAAAAGACTAATTTAAATGGTTAAGAATGTTTGGTAGGGATTTTGATATTAAAATTAATCAATGGAATCATTAATCAAATAAGGTAAAATTCTAAATAATAATTTTATGATTATATTTCTAAAAGATATGATAATTGTTTTTTTATGAACTTAGTGGCTTAATTTTCAAGTAAAAGAACTCAACACTGTATTTTGAGAAAAAAGAGCGAATATATATATATATATAAAATAGGCTGGAAAAGTTGTATTTAATATTTTAAAAATTATATTATTTAAGAAAAGCATAACCATTACTTTATATAATAAAGTTCATTGTGAAATTTAGGGTTGGAGGAAAACCCTAAATTATTATTATTATTATTATTAACATTAACAATAATAATTAATAATCAATCATAGATAATCATAGTTAACCATGGTCAACTATGTTTTATAGAATCAATCATGGTCCAATATCGCATTGTGACAAAAATTGTCTCATTATGAAAATCAACCATGGTCAAACATGTTTATTTAAGGGTTTATAATATTTATCTTAGGGTTTATATACTTTGGGTTTATATTAATCACTTGGGTTTAATATTGTTCTATTGGGTTTATAATACCTTGGGTTTTAGTATTAATCCATTGGCCTTATAACATCAATCATGGTCAACCATGATCAATCATGGTCATCCATTATCAACCATGGTCAATCATGGTCAACCATGTTTTACAAAATCATAGTCAACCATGGTCCAACGTTGTATTGTTACAAGGATTCTCTCAATATGAAAATCAACCATGGTCAATCATGTTTATTTTAGGGTTTATAATATTTATCTTAGGGTTCATATAAATTGGGTTTATAATATTAATCCCTTGGGTTTAATATTATTCTATTAGATTCATAATTCCTTGGCTTTTTAGTATTAATACCTTTGGTTTATTATTCCCTTTGGTTTATAATACCAATCATGGTTAACTATGAAAAGTCATGGTCAACCATGGTCAATGATAGTCAATCATGGTCAACCAAGTTTTATGAAATCAAACATGGTCAACCATGGTCGAATGTTGCATTGTGGTCAAGATTGTCTCAATATGAAAATGAACCATGGTCAACCATGGTCCAACATCGCTTTGTGACAATGATTGTATCAATATGAAAATCAACCATGGTCAACCATATTTATTTTAGTGTTTATAATATTTTTCTTAGGGTTTATATACCTTGGATTTATAATATTATTTCCTTGGGTTTAATATTATTCCCTTGGGTTTAATAATATTCCCTTGGGTTCATAATCCCTCAGGGTTTTAGTATTGATCCTTCAGGTTTATTATTCCCTTGGGTTTATAATATCAATTATGGTCAATCATGGTCAACCATTGTCCAACGTCACATCGTGACAAGGATTGTGTCAACATGAGAATCAACCATAGTTGACCATGGTCCAATGTCGCATTGTGACAAATATTCTCTCGATTTGAAAATAAACAATGTTCAACCATGGTCTAATGTCACATTGTGACAATGATTGTTTCAATATGAAAATCAACCATGGTCATCCATGTTTATTTTAGTGTTTATAATATTAGTCGCTTGAGTTTAATATTATTCAACCATTGTCAACCATGTTTTATAAAATCAATGGTGGTCAATCATGGTATAATGTCACATTGTGACAAAGATTATCTTTATATGAAAATCAATCATTGTCTCAACCATGGTCTAATGTCGCATTATGAAAAAGATTGTCTCAATCTGATAATCATGGTCAATCATGGTCAACTATGTTTTATAAAATCAAACATGGTCATATATGGCCAACCATGGTTGAACGTCACATTGTAACAACAATTGCCTTGATATGAAAATAAACCATGGTTAAGCATGGTCAACCATGGTCCAACGTTACATTTTGAGAAGGATTGCCTTAATATGAAAATAAACCATGGTCAACCATGCGTATTTTAGCATTTCTAATATTTATTTTATGGTTTATATACCTTATGTTTATAATATTAGTCACTTAGGTTTAATATTATTCCCTTAGGTTCATAATCCCTTAGGGTTTTAGTATTAATCCCTTGGGTTTATTAATTAATGGGTTGATACTCTTATGGTTTAATATTATTCCCTTGGGTTTATAATACCAATCCCTTGGGTTTATTAATCTAAGGGTTCATATTCATAGGGTTTTATACTATTCCCTTGGGTTTATAATCCCTTCAGGTTTTAATATTAATCCATTGGGTTTATTATTCCATTCAGTTTATAATAACAATCATTGTCAACCATGGTTTATAAAATCAATCATGTTCAACCATCGTCAATCATGGCCAAGCATGGTCCAATGTCTCATTGTGATAAAGGTTGTCTCATTATGAAAATAAACCATGGTCAACCATGTTTATTCAAGGGTTTATAATATTTATCTTAAGGTTTATATACTTTGGGTTTATATTATTCCCTAGGGTTTAATATTATTATCTTGCGTTTATAATCCCTTGGGTTTTTAGTATTAATCCCTTGGGTTTATAATATCTTTCATGGTCAACTATGGTCACCCATGGTCAATCATGGTCAAGCATGTGTTATAAAATCAATCTTGGTCAACCATGATCCAATGTCGCATTGTGACAAAGATTGTCTCAATATGAAAATCAACCCCATGGTCCAATGTTGCATTGTGATGAAGGCTATCTTGAAATGAAAATCAATCATTGTAAAGCATGGTCAACCATGGTCCAACGTTGTATTGTTATAAGGATTGTCTCAATATGAAAATCAACCATGGTCAATCATGGTCAACCATGTTTATTTTAGGGTTTATAATATTTATTTAGAGGGTTTATATACCTTGGATTTATAATATTAATCTCTTGGATTTAATATTATTCTATTATGTTCATAATTCCTAGGTGTTTTAGTATTAATCCTTTGGGTGTTTTATTCCCTTGGGTTTATAATATCAATCCCTTAGTTTATTAATCTAAAGATTCATATTCATAAAGTTTAATATTTTTCTCTTGAGTTTAATATTAATTAATATATGATAATATATTAATATTTATTAATACACTATTTTATTGATACATAATTAATATATTAATATTTGATATTATAATTTATAATATTAAGTTTATAATAAAACCTATATTAAATTAACACTAATAACATATATCAATCATATTTATTAATATTATTGTGGTAATATTATTCAAAATAAAAAAATAAAAATAATAATTATTTATATCACTCATTTTGGAATACTAAAATTTATAATTTTGAAATTCTCACTTAAAAAAATATTCCATCTGAAAATGTGGAAAAGGTTTTATCAGGATGATAAAGCGCAGGGCTTTTAAGTCACTCTGATAAATGCTCAAACGAGTAATAATCGTTGAGCAAGCAAATGCCTGCACAGAGAAATCGGAACTGTGACCAACAATGACAGCGTGAAGCCAAAATTTTGAATTTTATATGATGAATTGCGTTACGCTAATGGAAGGTTGCAATCAACGATGACAGCGCGAGGGCATAATCTTCGATGAGGAATTGGGCTACGCTAATGGAATGTTGCAACGCGGTGAGAATAATGGAGCATACACTAGTCCATGATGGTGCCCAAAATTACTGAATTTGATCAAAAGCGAGAGGTCCTCAGGAAATTCTGATAACAAGTTCATTAAGGTTCTGAAATGGAGAGAATATTTCTTTTCTCGGCACGCATTCGTAAAGAAGCACAGCGAGGGCGTGGAAATATTTCTCGAAAGAAAGATTAATGCATGTTAAGAAGGGAACTGTGTCTACTGGGGGTAGAAGTGAGGGACAACTAATGAGGCGAGGGTTGAATTTCAAGAGTAATTATGTTTATCAGTCGAAAGAAAAAGGGAAATTACTGGGAGGTCTTTTTACAGGATTATAATTTGATATCTTTTAATAGTTTTTAATCAAAAAGTATAATTGATATTTATGTTACATGTTAATTAACTATATAAGTATCATTGATATTGTTTAGTTTTTTTTATGGTTTCAATTAATTTATTTTTTTTGGCGTAATTTTTATTTAGTAAAGTTTTTTTATATGTATCTTATTAATTTATGGATATGTTAGAAGTTAATTTTTATCCTTTTTTTGGTTTACAATTTGGTAGATCATGAAAAAAATGATTTTGATATTTTATAATAAAGATAAAGAAAAAAAAAAAAGATTAGAGACTAAAATTTAAATAATATTGTTAATGGGAAAATAATTATTATGAAATAGTATTTAACAAAAAAAATGTAAAATTTGTATCCATAGTGGGTAGAATAGTGGGTGACAAGTGTTTTGTTAAGAAACTCTATGATATGAAGGTCACATGACAGTGGGTGACAAGATGTTTTGTTAAGAAACTCCATGATATGAAGGTCATAGTTTTAAAATTTCATGGGAAAAAATCTAGCCATGCTAAGGATTGATGTGCCCTAAGTTGGGTGTGATCTCCTAGTGATTTTGACTTCTTAGATGCTCTTGGGTTGAGATTACTCAAGCCACAGGTTAGGCGGTTAGGTGTGCCAATGATCTCATGACTAGCAAAAAAAATGTATTTGTAAACAATGGGTGACAAGGTGTTTTGTTAAGAAACTCCATGATATGAAGGTCACAGTTTTAAAATTTCATGGGAAAAAATCTAGCCATGCTAAGGATTGATGTGCCCTAAGTTGGGTGTGATCCCCTAGTGATTTTGACTTCTAAGATGCTCTTGGGTTGAGATTAGTCAAGCCACAGGTTAGGTGGTTAGGCGTGCCAATGATCTCATGACTAGCAAAAAAAAAATGTATAATTTGTACAAATACAAAGATAAATAATATCAAATATTAAGTAGAAAAACCAATTTCACTTATCTATGAGCTATAATCTTAAGCATTTTCTTAAAAACAAGTTAAAATTTTCTAATAGACATTTTATTTACTACCATAAACAAACAACCAAAAGATTTTTTATTTCTTAAAATTTATTTAAAATAAATTTGCAGAAACCCAAAGTTAAAAATTTAGCCATACCCAAAATAAAACTTTTAGTGAAACAAAGCAACCTAAAGTTTAACAATATCCAAAAAAAATTCAGTAAAACAAAATAACATAACTCAGATGTCTCTAAGAAATAATCCCTTTCCAATTTCACACATTCTAAAATTTTAATCTATTCACTTATAACTTTATAAAAATTAATAAGAAATTAAATACATATCAATGATTCTCATTAAAATTAATTTATAAAAAATCAACAGTAATGATCAAAGTCTCCATATTTCTAGAAAAATGCCTTTAATTAGATGATGTGACTAAAACCTTTAATTTTTCACATAAAAAACAAAGTCCACTTGATTTTTTTTCTGAAATAAAGTCTTTCATATCTCCACAAGATAACTTTAATCAGATGTAATCAAAACCCTTAATTTTTTGCAAATAGATGGCTCTTAGGTTCTTACAAAGGAGTGGTTCTCATAGAAAAGTCAATTTTGATAGATATTTTTTTTTTTTTATTTAACACTAAAATATTTTAAGGAAAAAATATTTATACAAATAAATGATTCTTTGATTCTTATCTATGTTTTTATTTTATTTAACTATTAAATATTATCAATTTTAAAACTAAATTAATTCATTAATTTAAAAGGAATAAAAACAAATAAATATCGATCAAAATTAACCCCTACCAGTGAGAGCCAAAAAGCCATTTATTTATACAATAAAGTTCTTTCGAACTGTAGTGATTGAAAGGAGGTATCAAGTTTTTGGGAGATCTCAACGAATTATCCTTTTTTGGGAAGATCAGAATGGATGCATGATATATGGGCAAAATATCTCTGGACATTACTTCAAATCAGATCAAGCATGGCCTTGTGTTTGTATATAAGTATATGAAACTTGGGACAAAAATTTTTCGGGCACTACTTCAAATGGGATCAAGCGGGGCCGTGTGCATATGGAACTTCCTTCCAGCTATAATCGGGTAATATAATATCTGGGTAGTAAGTAAAAAGAAATTATTTTATTTTAAGATAAGACAGTTGGATGCAAAATACCAATATTCGAAAACCATCGTTGGGCCATGGCCTGCGAAATACCAATATTCGCCTGCCTTCGTGTATGTGGGTAGGACGATATTAGATCAGCTTTAGAATGTAAATTTTGCATTGTTCTTATTTCTATGATTATTTTTTCACGGTGAAAAGAATGCTTATTAGTTTTTTAATTTTTCAATATTCACACCATGGATAAGTTGAAAAGAAATTTGGAAAGAATTGGCATATGTATTGTATATATAAGATAAGTAGGGGAGGGACCTTAAGTCATAACTTGGAAAGAGATATATTTCATCACTGAAAGTGCTGGAGCATTTGTATGTGTATGATTAATTGTTCACGTGATGTCTATCGATAATATAGCATTATTAGTTTTTTAATTTTTAAATATTCACTCTTGCATAAGCGGAAAAGAAAATCTTCTTTTAAAGAATTGGTAAATGTATTGTATAAATATGGGAAGGATAACCCGTTACAATTTGGCAAGAGGTATATTTCATTTTTGGAAAGGGTAGGAGCATTTGTATGTGTATACAGAAATAAGTATGTGAAGGGACAATAAGTCCTAACTTGAAAAGAAGTATATTTTAATGAAGGAGCATGTATATGTATATAGGCAAATTTCATTTCTAATTGTCAATATCTTAACCTTTCACTTATTTCAAACTCTTCTTTATCACTAAATAGGAAGAAAACTATTTCTCTGCAAGATCATGCTTTGCCAAATAAATCTAGTTAATATATGTCTCCAAAATCATGCTATATCAAAGAAATCTAATTAATACATGTGAATATTAATAAGTTTGTATTAACTACTTTGCAAGATTAGTCTCTCCCAAATAAATCCAGTTAATATATCTGTCCAGAATCATACTATATCAAAAAAATGTACCAAATAAATCTAGTTAATATATCTCTCCAAAATCATGTTATATCAAAGAAATCTAATTAATACATGTGAATATTAATTACTTTGTATTAACTGCTCTCCAAGATTAGTCTCTCCCAAATAAATCCAGTTAATATATCTCTCCAGAATCATACTATATCAAAAAAATCTGCCAAAAAATCTAGTTAATATATCTCTCCAAAATCATGGTATATCAAAAAATTCTAATTAATACATGTGAATATTAATTACTTTGTATTAACTACTTTGCAAGATTAGTCTCTCCTAAATAAATCCAGTTAATATATTTGTCCAAAAAAAATTTAATTAATAAATGTGTATTATTATTATCAGATATTTTTTTTTTAATTTTAATTAGATTAAACTAGACTAAAATAAAAAAATTATTATTATAATAACAATATCTGCTTTGTAATAAATTCTTAACACACAAAATATATATATATATATATATATATATAAATTTAATTATTTAATTATATAAAAAGGACATATTTATGATAATTTATAGAATTTTTAATATGATATAAATAAATTTTTTACATGAAATAATTATTAAGGTTTTGTCTAATTAATATATAAAATAGCTTAATTAATATATGAAATTAAAAATATAGTTTGATAATTGTAAATTTTAATTATTATATATTTTTATTATTTAAAATATAATTTTTAATATATACATACATTTAGTGTATAAAAAAATTAAAACAATCATTTTCTATACATTAAACAATTTAGCCTTATAACTTCAATTTTTTAAAAAATATCCTAAATAAAAATAAAAAATCATTTCAACCATACTACATATATTATTATTAAATATTTTAATTTCGAAGTTATTATATGTTGAGATCGTCCCTAAGATATGTTGTTTTGCAGGTTCTTTGTAGTGGCGAATGCAGTTGCCTGTGGATACACATTTATTTCATTGATCTTCTCCGTAACCTGCAAATTTGCGTCTACACTGTCAGCCTTTCTTCTCCCTGTCATCGATTTGGTAATGCATTTCTCCTTTTCTTTGCTATGAAGGTATGAAAGCTGCGTTATAAATGTTGTTCAAATCTCGAATTGAATTTCATAATTGTGTGCAGGTGATGGTGGGGCTGGTATCGGCGGGGGTCTCTGCAGCGGCCGCCATTGCTTAGGTTGGATACAAGGGAAATTCTCACACTCAGTGAGGAATACTCTGCGGTATATATGATCTCTTCTGCCACCACGGAGTTGGTGCTCTAGTTATTTCATTTGTCAGTCTCATCATCTTTATGGCGCTTAGTGTCATGTCTATTTACAGTTTATACAGACGTACGAGCCGAGCTCGTTGACGGTATCAAAAGGAATGATAGGGTTTGGTTTTGTAAATTGATGGCGACCCTGCTACGTTTTCAAGGGTGGGCTGTGCAGCGGCAATTAATGGAATAGTTGATTGGAATGCAACTATTCCCATCATTGATTAGAATGCAACTATTCCCATTAAATGCCTCCTAGCAAACTGGATAATGGTTGCTGCCATATAGCTAGACTTATTAATTACCTTGCATTGATAGAATATCTGCTCAGTTTAAATGCCTCCTAGCAAACTGGATAATGGTTGCTGCCATATAGCTAGACTTATTAATTACCTTGCATTGATAGAATATCTGCTCAGTTTCGGTGGGCTGTCGAGCTCAATTTCGAACACACAGTCAAACCAAGATCACAAATTTTACTCTGTTCGATAAATTTAATAATATTTTGGATTATGATGTTCGATGCTGAATTGACTGAAGAATCTTTGGTGAGATTCATGGTTGTGGTTCTATGTTTAAACTGAGAATATATATTATATTTTATATGGCAGTGTTTTTAAATTGAGAAATACTGCATATATATATATATATATTGGCAGTATTTTTATTTTGGAGAAAGTTAGAAATAGAGAGAAGGGTGCTTAATGTGATGATTTTTCTTAGGATTAATAATCAGAATGATATTTAAAAAAAAAAAAATAATAAATTTGAAAAATAAATCATATATATATGATTTTTTTATATATAATATAATTCAAAGTTTATATATTAATGTGTAATGTGTATTCTAAGGATTAAGAATATTTCAAATTACAAATTAATAAAAAATTATAAGAAAAATAATTAGTGAATTCATTAATTTTTTAATTACAATGATTAGTTTTGATTTTTTGATTTTTTATAATCATTATTATTATTAGTAATTATAAAAGAATAATTTCATATCATGTTTGAGAAGCTTCATAATCATTATTATTATTAGTAGTAATTATAAAAAGAATTAATTATGTCTATAAGCATGTCTATTTTAGAATAACTGGATAAGCCATGGTATTGACCTATAATATTGTAAAAAAAGCTATTTACAAATTAAAAAATTTCATAGTACACGGATGAATTTCCATGGTTAAAAATATTGCTTGGATGAATCTCCATGGTTAAAAATATTGCTTAAGTGATATATTAATTATTTTTATAATTAATAATAATAATAATTTAAAATAAAATTATAATTTAGTTAATTTTTATGATTATTTTTTATTTGAGCAACGTGAGATGTATTGTGGTCTAAGTGTTTTGATGCTTAACATGGATTGATGTTTATCAACATTTATTGTCCATTTAATTTATATGGTTCCGCTAGTTTATAACTTAAACATATATACATTTTGAGTTGTCTTTAGTGCGACCTTTTGGAAACTTTTTTGCTGGGTTTTTTCCGGTCTATCTTTTCTAAAATATGGTCAGAATTTATTGAAATCACAAGTTTCATGGGTAACCCTTCGAAGTGCCCTAGGGGTTTCTCAAGGTGTTGAATCCATATATACAGTAAAGAAACCAGTGTAAATAACACAAATCAAGAAAACCAGTGTAAATAACACAAATCAAGATTTCACCTCATTTTTCCATCAGATTCCGGTACTGGAAATTCCAAAAGTTGCACTAAAGGCAACTCCTATACATTTAAAAAAACATGTAACACGATTCTTAACCATGGAGATTCACCTCCACTTTACCATGGAGATTCTTTACTTGTAAATAGGCTTTGCTACATTACCTTGGGAAAATACCATGGTTTACAAATACCACATGCCCAAAAACTCATAAATGGTGTTCATATGACATTTTTTTTAATTAATCAATTTAATTAAAAGGGTAAAAATTATGTTACTACTTTTGAGATAAACCAACCTAGATGGATTTTATCTCAAATCTATCAAGTCCTGAGAGGGATCAATTCTCTTAAGTTGAAAACCTCAAAAGTTTTCACATTGAGAGATTTGATCCCTTTAGGCACTTGATAAATACAGGGTTAAGATGGATCTAGGTTGGTTTCAGTCATGAGAGGTCACACAAAATTTGTTGAACATCTAATTATTCTTATCATTTTAATTAAACTAAATATGTCTAAGATTAATCTAGTCATTGTAATTTTAAATTTACTCTGTTACCTCAATTTTTTGAGATGATAAAGATTGTTAATAACTTGAAAAATGAAAAATGATGAAATAACAATTTTGAATGTAAAGTGGCAATGTAATAGTGTTGAATGATATAAAATGTGAATAATAATAATGTAGTCAATTACAAATAGCTTTCATTGTGATCATTCTCAAATTATTTTCGTCTACTTTTCTTATTGCCACTCCTGTTAGTTTTGTCATATTTCCGTACCGATCATATAAAAAGGGCAGTTGAAATCGTAGATCGTTCAGATCTTTAACTGGAGCTATTATAGTAAATGTCATACATTTTCTCTCTTGCTCTTCAAAATTAATAATATCTTTCTCCAATGTCAATTATTATGACTTATGGAGTCTTAAACCCCAAGTTATAAGTTTCAATTGTAGTTGTTTTCTATTACTTCATTTCAAAGCAAAGTGACTAACAATGTTGAATGATAGAAAATGAGAATAATAAGAATGTATTCAATTACAAATAGTTTATATTTTCAAGAAGTAAACATTTGAGGGGAGCGGACATTCTATTTAATATGAAAACTCAAGTATTTTATTTATGGTTGAATTACTGTAACACAAAAATCAATGCACTTCATAAATAAATTTTTTGTGCTTACACTAAAATCAATGCACACTATTAATCTATTTACTTTGAAATTAATGTACATCATATATATAGCTACATCAAATTAAAAATATGTGTCTACAACGAAATCAATGCATCTAGTAATGAAATCAATGCATCTAGGGCAATCAATCAAATAGGATTAGAAATTAACATATACACTAAAATCAATGCATTTAGTGCAAGAAATAAAATAGGATTAGAAATCAACATCTACATTGAAATCAATACATCTAGTACAAGCAACCAAAGAGGATTAGAATCAAAAACTACATTGGAATCAATGCATATAGTGTAATCAATCAAATAGGATCATAAATCAACATCTATATTAAAATCAATGCATTTATTTCAGTGAAAAACCAAAATATTCATAGTTTTTTAAATCCAACTTCTTTTACCTTTTGTAAAAGCCTTACTTCCTCTTCCTCTATGGTTAATAATGTTCAATATTATATAATATATGTATTTGTCTATGTGTATTTCTTTCTTCTTCCTCTCCCCCTCTCTCTCTATGCCTCTCTCTCCATCTCCTTGTCTCTCCCTTCTTCCCTCTCACTTCCCCCGCCATCTATATCTATATTTACGTCCCTCCCTCTCTTTATCTCTCTCTTCTTCTCTCTGTCCCTCTCCATCTATATCTCTATCTCCCTCGATCTCTCCTTCTTTAGCTCCCTATCTCACCCCTCAAACATACACACTCTCTTTCCATATCTATCTATCTCTATATTCCTTTCTCTTCCTCCCTTTTCCTATGCTTCTCTTTCTCTCTCTCCCCCTTCTATGCCTGTCTCTCTCTCTTCCCTCCTATTCTCCTTTCTCCCTCACTCTCTCTCCACCTCTCCCTTGCTACTACCTCTCTCTCTCTGTACACTTTTCTCTCTTTATGTATTTATTATTACCTCTCTCTCTCTTCATCTCTAACTCCATCTCTTTCTCCCTCCCTCTCTCAAGTCCTCTCTCTTTTCCTTCATATCTCTGCCTTTCTCTCCCAACTCCTTCTGTCTCCCCCTCCCCATCAGTCTCTCTCCCTTTCTCCATTTTTGTGTATCCCTCTCTTTCTACTCTCCTTCTTTGTTTCTTCCCTTCTTCAATCATCTCTCTCGGATTCTCTCTCCATTACTCCCTCTCTCTCTCCACCTATATCTCTCTATGACTTTGTTCTTCCCTCTCTCTCTCTGCCCATCCAACTCCATGTTGGGAAAAATACTGAGAGGATGGGTGAATCAGTATTTTCAAATCATTAAACTTTTCAATCGTATATCCAGATTTATGTACGCGACATTACTAAAAGGAACTTACGTATGTACATGACTATTATGCAGACAACTAATGTATATCCAGTAAACTTTAGTTTTCAATTAATTCATCATTTGTTTAACTTGAGCCAATGTATCGGTACCTCATTAAACATTAATTAGATAGCAACCATGTGTAATAAGAACAAGATAAACCATCACACATAAGAAACGCATCAACACACATGAACACCAAGATTTTTTAGGTGGAAAACCAATGTGGGAAAAACCACCGTTGTTGTTGTCTCTGTCTTCTTTCTATTATAAATAAAAACTTCTTACCATCTTGTACTGGCACAAACTCATACCAGCATGCAGGAACCCACCTACAAAAAGCTACAACCTTCTCTTGTTCTCCAACACCCACTGGAATGGAGCTCCAACCCCTTGGTCTTGTTTACCGACACCCACCGAAAGGGAGCTCCAACCCCCTAATCTGATTTACCAGCTACCACTAGACGGAAGCTTCGACTTCCTTACTGAAGGCTCCAACCCTCAACACTTTCGTCGACCACGTTTCATAAATTTTCATATTGGATCCACCTGCTACAAAACATCATAACTGTAGGTCACGTTTCATCAAAATTTTAGAATGGACCCAATGTCATCATTTAAGCCCAATACCAAATATCAAAACTAAAAATTGATCACTGTAACTCAACCAATGAACCAACTAATCAATGAACCAACCGAATCAACCAATCATTGAACCAACTGAATCAACCAAACACTTAATCAAATGAAGCCCAAATCAATCAACTTATTCTCAAACAACCAAAGCAGTTAGATCATTGTAACCATAGTACTAATACTAAACCAAAACACTGCATCGACTTACTGAATCAACTAAAATCCCTGATCAATAAACTATCAGAATATATACACTACTTTACTATGGCATACTCATGTGTGTATGCAACTTCCTTGAAGCATACTCACGTATAGATCTCAAAACATTAAACCCTCAAACTGAACCACTATCTCTTTGAGATAAATACTAAATAATACATAGACACACTACATCATTTTGAAATAATCACAGAACCATCATTGATATTCAATTACAAATATCTATTAGCTTCATCATTCTTTAATTAATCAATCCTCAATCAAAACATCACTATTAATCCTAGATCATCAAGTAAGGCTTCATTGACAAACAACAAAAACAAAACAAGACTGATTAAACTGATTAGACATCTTTTTCAGCAACACCCTAGTTTATATATGCGCTTTCCTCAAAACATTTCCACGTGTATACGCACTTTCTAGGAAACAAACCTACGTACAGATCTGAATATATACACAACTTACCAGTATTAAACCTACGTGCGTACGTGCCTTTCAGGTTATCAAACTCACATACATAATTGTAATTACTGGCACAAACCTTCACCACATCACAAAACTTCAGACATACACATATCTCAGCATACACAGAAAAATCACACGTTAAGACACTATGATCATTGATCAACCCCTAATCAAAATTGACATCTTAGATTTATTGGATCTGATCCATCATCAAGTTCTAGGGTGCATACTTAGTTTTAGATCAAACAAATCAATAATAATCCATTACATGCACACTTTCTTCTGATCTAACTATTCATGAAATATTCATCACCTGCACACTGAACACTTTGATCTTGATCTCCTTATATAGCTTACCCCTTATCAAATACCATAGGTTAAAACCATACTAATGCCGATAGTATTCTTATACAGAATCAAACATCCATTGTTAGGCTCAATACCATGGGTAAATAACATGGTAAAGATCCTTGGTATTTGGAATACCATGGTGTGGAAACTATACGTGCCTTTCCTTCTTCATACCCACATGTGTACACGACTTTTCTTTACAGAACTGACATATAATCTACTTTGCTTCACCAAACCTGAGTGTGTACATGACTTTGCTTCATAGAACCTGCATATACTCAACTTTGCTTCACCAAACCTATGTGTACTTCTTCAAACTTCATCTTTATCATTCCCCTGTCTTTGAACTGCGATGCCTTTGACCAAAATCTTTGTCACATGTAGACACATCCTGATGACATCTTCATCAAGTAGATTTCAACCATATCTTATAAGCCTCAACCATAATTAGCCACTCATACATCATCATTTTAGAACTTCAACAACATAAGCAACATCACCATTAATAAGCATCATTATGTACCAAGGAATTCTAAAGAAAACATAATGCCAACAATGCATTATTACAAGCCTAACAAATGCTCCCCCTGAACCTGTGATAGTCATTCATTGTGAGATATGATCATATCATCTCATATATCAGTAAGAATATCAAAGTATCTTCATAAATCAGTTATCCATCAAGGCATCAACAACTTATAAAAGCCAAAACCACTTATAAATATCATCAATGGACTGTAACCATCAATCATCAGAATAAGAAAGCAAAATAATAATTGACTGGAGCATATTAGATAATTTTCCTGAGTCTATCTCACTATTTTTCCATCATAAAAAAATATACGTGACCATTCAGATCAGAATTCGCGTATATACGCGACTTGTCTTCATAAGATCTGCATACAGAAAGTGAAATATTGAAACTTCACAACTTCAACTCTCCCTGAGCCTATATTGCATGTAATTTTTCACTGTTACTACACCAGATGCACTATCAGTAGTATAAGCAACATGAATATCAAACAATCATAGGAATCATCATCAAGACAAAACATGTATTGCTCCCCCTGAGACTACTGATCCTGTGGTCCTAATAATAATATTTTGTTCTTATGAGGTCAAGTACCTCACATCACTTTTGCAGTCATTGTTAGAAGTATTATTTTAAGAATAATGGATTGCAATGGGCACCATCCTCTTTTTCTCTGAGTCTGAATCCTCATATCTGCGAGAATTTTGTTCTTCAAGTACATATAATTTGTTCGGGTTTCTATATCCTCTTGCAATGACTTTTATAGTTTCATCATCCATAACCTTGCACTTGGTTGATGTAAACACAATTATATTTCCTTTATCTGCCATTTATCCTATACTTAGAATATTTTTCTTTAGCCCTTGAACTAATAATGCATCAACTGCTCCTTTATGTTTATTAATTCTCGCTTTACCCTTTCCAAAAACTTTTGTTAGAACATTAGTTCCAAGAATAACATTACCATATTGGTTTTTCTTGACATAATCCATGTTACTCTTATCTCTAGTCATGTGATGGAAGAATCCGCTATCTATGTACCATTTATCTTCTTCTTCAAATGAGAAGAGAGCAAGACCATACCTTATATGTTATTCTTCTTTCTGCTTATTATGAGAAATGTTTGTGGATCCATCTTTGATATTAATATTATTATATGGTTGCTTACCATGTTGTCTGTGGCAATCCATATACTTGTTCTTGAATCCTTTTGCTACATGCCCAAACTTGTTACAAGCATAACATCTTATATGAGCAGAGGAATCACACTATTTTTGTTTCATATTCCTTCTATTGCAAGAAGAACAATATCCCTTAAAGTATCTGGAAGCTGATGATCTTTCTAAGAGGTAGTTATTAGATTGAAATAGTATACTTCTACAATTAGTTGCAACATGTTCATAATTATGACATATATAACATTCAACATTATTGATCAAAGGAGAGAACCGATTAACATTTCTATAATCAGGAGTAAATGATTTTATTTGAAGGTTCACTTTCCTTGGTTGTCGATCAGGTTGAGTTCTTATCTCTTTGTTGAGCATTTCAGGTTTTGAATTGTTACTCTTTAAATTCCTTGCCTCAGCTTGTCAACTATATTCTCCTTCAACAGTTTCATGAAAACCAAGTCTAGATTTGATGGCAGGAGACCTTTGACTACTAAGAATATTATCTAAAATCTTAGTACTACCTTGAGATTGCAAATGTTTATATTTTTCTTCTAATTTATCTTTTAGGATGTTTACCTAAACCTAATAGCTTTTCCTTTTCTAGATACTGCTTCTTCATAACTTCTTCAACCCTTCTTCCTTCCTCCACTTGCTGCTTTAATTTGAGAATCTCTTCTTTCAACCCATTTTCCTTTTCTTCAAATGCTTGAAGTAGTTCTTAATTCCACTTATCTGATTTTTCAAGATCTACTCTTAGAGAGATGATCTCAGCTTCAATACCTTCACAATATTGTTTAGATACCATACCAGCATGATCCTTGTTATCATATGCCTGCAACTTATCTTTAAGATTAACAATATTTTTCAAAGCAAGATCAAGTTTTGTTCTAAGATCAAAAAATTATTCTAACCTGTCTTCTTTTGAATCAACAACTCCATCTGACATTTTGGACACATTTTTAGGAAAAGGATTACCTGACAATTCCCTTGATGAGGAATCTTCCTTTGGGATTTCTTCATGGATTATTTTTATCTTATCCCACACTTTCTTTGTAGTTGTATAATGCATAACCTTATTTAATGTTGAATCAGATATGCTACAAAATAAATTACTCAAAGCATTACTGTTTTTTTGCACTTCCTTGTCTAATGAAGGAATCTTGGTGCAACCATTGCACACTAGATACCAGACATCAAGATTCATTATATTATACTTCATATTTTCTTTCCATTGTTGATAATTATCTTTGCTCAACATAGGCACATCTGCATTGTCCATTGTTTCTGACTTGCCTTGATCTTCTACTTCTAGAGGCATCATTTTTTAATCTGTTTTCTCTTTAGAGTGCTTACTTTCACTTTTACCCATAAGTGCAAGTTCAGTTGTTTCACTTTCATCATCACCATCATTATTGCATAGACAAGGAAATGGATTACAATTATAACAAAATCCTATACCTAATATTTCTTTGTTACCGTCTTCTTCATTCTTGATCAATAAAAAATGGGTTTCTCCCAAAATTGAGTATTTGCTGACATCTGTAATTGTCACTGCATCTGATATATCCTTATCAAAGTTTTCAATAAAAATATCCTTTTCTTCTAGGCCATCAAACTCGTTACTACTTTTATCTTCAAATTCCATAAGTAATTGACATTCTTGATTAGACTCACCTTCTTCACCATTTGAAAGGCCATCACTATCTTCATGTGTATAAAAATTGCTCTTGTTTTCAAATATTCTCCTATTTATTTTTATAGCTTCTTTCCCTTTCTCATGATTTTATTTATAGGGACACTTAGCAGCCTAATGACCAACTCTACCACAAGAAAAACATTTGAAGGGAAGCTTACCTTTGAATCTTCCAATACCCACTTGGAGTTTCTTTACAAAGTTTGCCTCTTATTCTTCTGATACATACCCTTATTCTTCCTTTTCTTTTCCTTTTGCAGTAGCTTTGAAAGTTTCTTCTCTCATGTCTGAAGGACCACCTTTCCTCATCTCAAATTCCATCAATATTCCATGGAGTTGATCAATTGTGAGACTTTTCAGATCTTGCATTTCTTCAATAGCAGAGACTTTAGAGTTGAACTTTGGAGTTAGTGATCTCAAAATATTTTCAACAACAGTAGCATCTTTTATTTCTTCACGAAGATTTCTCATGGAATTAAAAATTTCATCTACTCTAAGAAAAAATGTTGCAATGCTTTCATCATCATGCATTTTCATTGTCTCATACTGTATTCTAAATGTTTGGAGTTTAGCACCTTTTACTTTGGTGTCACGCTCATAACTTTGGATAATCTTATCCCACATTTCCTTTGTTGTATTCAACTGCATTACCTTCACAAACTCAGACTCATCCAAACTTCCCAAGATGGAATTTACATCTTTTGCATTGATTTCATATTGTTTCTTTCCTACAGTATCTGTGGGAATGGAGGTTGGATATTGATATCGGCTTGATTTCCCATATATCAGCTCCTAGTGCCTTCAACTATACTCTCATCCTAACTTTCCAAAAGACAAATTTAGTTCCATTAAATATAGGTGGCCTGATAGAAAATACTCCTTCTTGACTACTCATCTTGATGCATCTTCCTTCAAGCGATCAAGCTTCTTCTGAAGGACATGCTCTAATACCAATTGTTGGGAAAAATACCGAGAGGGGGGTGAATCAGTATTTTTAAATCATTAAAATTTTCAATTTCATATCCAAATTTATGTACACGACTTTACTTAAGGGAACTCGCGTATATCCATTAAACTTTACTTTTCAGTTAATTCATCATTTGTTTAACTTGAGCTAGTGTATCAGTACATCATTAAACATTAATTAAACAGTAACCATGTGTAGTAAGAAAAAAATAAACCATCACACATAAGAAACACATCAACACACATTAAAACCTAGATTTTTTTAGTTGGAAACCCAATGTGGGAAAAACCACCATTGTTTTCATCTCTATCTTCTTTTTATTATAAATAAAAACTTCTTACAATCTTGTACTGGCGCAAACTCATACCATCACATAGAAACCCACCTACAGAAGGCTACAACCTTCTCTCATTCTCCAATGCCCACTAGAAGGGAGCTCCAACCCCCTGATCTCATTTACCAGCACCCACCGGAAGGGAGCTCCAACCCCCTGATCTGATTTACCAGCTACCACTGGAAGGAAGCTTCGACTTCCTTACTAAAGGCTCCAACCCTCAACACTTCTGTGGACCACGTTTCATAAATTTTCATATTGGATCCACCTGCTACAAAGCATCACAACTATAGGCCACGTCTCATCAAATTTTTAGACTAGACCCACGATCATCATTTAAGCCCAATACCAAATATCAAAACTGAAAAATGATCACTGTAACTCAACCATAGAACCAACCAATCACTGAACCAACTGAATCAACCAATCACTGAATCAAATGAAGCCCAAATCAATCAACTTATTCTCAAACAACCAAAGCAGTTAGAGAACTGTAACCATAGTACTAATACTAAACCCAAGCACTGCATCAACTTACTAAATCAACTGAAATCCTCGATCAATAAAACATAAAAATATATACGCTACTTTATTGTAGAAAACCTGCGTGTATACACGACTTACTTGAAGCATAATCACTTATAGATATCAAAACATTGAACCCTAAAACTAAACCACTGTCACTTTGAGATAAATACTGAATCATACACAGATCCATTGCATCATTCAGAAATTATGAAAGAAATATCACTAATATTCAATCACAAATAGCTAGTAGGTTCATCATTCTTCAATCAATCAATCCTCAATCAAAACATCACTATTAAGCCAAGATCATCAAGTAAGACTTCATTGAAAGACAACAAAAACACAACAAGACTGATTAAACTGATCAAACATCTATTTCAACAAAACCCTAGTTTTTATATGTTCTTTCCACAAAACATTTCCGTGTGTATATGCTCTTTTCAAGAAACAAACCCGCGTACAGATTTGAATATATACATGACTTTCCAGTATTAAACTTGCATGTGTACGCACCTTTCAGTTTATCAAAATCGCGTACATAACTGCAATTACCGGCACAAACCTTCGCTACATCTCAAAATTTAAGACATACCCAGATCTCGGCATACACAAAAAAATCACAAGTTAAGACACTATCATCGCTAATCAACCCCTAATCAAAACTGTCATCTCAGATCTATTGGATCTGATCCATCATCAAGTTCCTGGGTGCATACTTAGTTTTAGATCAAACAAATCAATAATAGCCCATTACATGCACACTTGCTTAAGATCTAACTATTCATGAAATATTCATCACTTGCACACTAAACACTTTGATCTTCATCTCCTTATATATCTTATCCCGTATCCAATACCATAGGTCAAAACGATACAAATGTCGATGGTATTCTTAGACAGGATCAAATATCCGTTGTTGGAATCAATAACATGGGTCAATACCATGGTAAATATCCTTGGTATTTGGAGTACCATGGTGTGGAAACTATACACACCTTTCCTTCTTCATACCCACGTGTGTACATGGAATTTCTTTATAGTATACTCTACTTTTCTTCACCACACTTGAGTGTGTACACAACTTTTCTTCATAGAACCTACGTATACATGACTTTGCTTCAGCAAACCTGCGTATACTTCTTCAAACTTCATCTTTATCATTCTTATGTCTCTAAACTGCTATACCTTTGACCAAACTCTCTGTCACATGTAGACACATCCTTTTGATATATTCATCAAGTAGGTTTCCATCAAAAGAAAATTCATCAAGTAGGTTTCCATCAAGGACAACACATTAGTCATAATTCCAACACTCTATCTCTCTCTCCCTCCCTCTCTCCTTCTCTCTCTCAATTCCTCTCTCATTTCCTTCATCTCTCTCCCTTTCTCTCCCAACTCCCCCAATTTCTCCCCTCAATCTCTCTCTTTCTCTATCTCTCTATCTTCCTTCCTACTCTATAACTATCTCCCTCCCTCTCTCCTTCTCTCTCCCCCCTCTCTCCCCCCACCATCTCTATGTTTCCCTCTCTCTCTCCTTTCCTTCTCTCTATCTTCCCTCCTTCTCTCCTCTCTCTCTCTCTCTCTCTCTTTGTGTGTGTACTCTCCAACTCTTTTACTATCTCCCTCCCTCTCTCCTTGTCTCCCCCCCCCTCTCTCTCTCCACTGATATGATCAAGAATTGTCACTATGTGTAATAAATAATATATGTAAGGTCTAATATATTTTACATTTTAATTTTTTATTATGAAATGAGTTATTGTTTTTGGACATATGGTATTAATAAGCCATGGTATTGAGAATCTTCACTTAGGTTGATAATCATGTTCCTCAACATGTTACATTTTACTTCTATAACCTTAATTTTTTTCTTTTGTTGCACATGCATATTCATAGTTATAAAATTTCATGATGTACATGGGTGTTCATTTTTATGCGCCTTGGCAGTCACTAGAAAAGGGAATGATTTGTTACAATATATTTATTCTTGATATAATACACACCAAAGAAATCTATGGTGCCAAATTTGATTAAGGTATTCTAGGGGGAAATCATATGCATAGAGGAATTTTCCCCAAAAAAGCCGAATTTCCAACATATAATGTGAGACCTCCTATTCCTTATATTATACCAATAGAGCAAGGAGCCAAAGGTCCCTAGTGGTTCAAAACTAGAATACAAGGAATTTGAGACAATTTTCAAAATGACCCAATGAAAGGTCACTCAAAAGAAAATGTTTAGGATGCTGAAGAAACTCAAAATAGAAAGAAATTTCCCAAGATTAAAAATAGAAAAATGAATTATACACAAGCTTTCCCTACCCTAAAAAGACTAGAGAACTATATATAATATAACCACAAAAAACTAGACCAAGTAACCATACACAGGGGGCACCTACCCTCCAAAAATAAAACCCATAAACAAAATCATCCATATCACACCCCCAAATCAACTCAAAAAAATAGAGATTCCATAATATTAGCAAGATACTAATCATATATCTTAACAAATTGAATTTGGGATAACCTATATTTATCTCCACAACATAGTTATCTTCTCCTAAACTTGATTTCATTATCCCACTTGGATTTTTGAACCTTTCACTAAGGATTATAAATCCTATAACCAAATCTATGTTGAGCATGTCAATGAGGGAAAGGATTGTCCTTTCAAGCCTATGCTCCTGGCTTGTAATCCTCTAGTGTGGCAATTGAGTGGCATATGGATATTAGATACAATCCACTTGTAGTGATTGAGCGACATATGACCATTAGAGTTTGTTGCAATCCCTTATTCCAATCTAAGAATGTTAGGAAATTGAGTGACAACCCCACCCCTCATTTTTTGGGGGGGCACCAAGACTAAATGGAACCTCTTTCTATATCCTTTCTGAGTCCCCATACTATTTATATTTCTATATTTGTTTAGTAAAATATGTTGACCTAGGTTGTCATTGATGTCAATATGGCAATATTCTAGATACTATATGACAACATGAAGCCAAGGGGAAGCAAAGCATATCCATGAAGAGACAGGAGCAAGGCCATCAGGATAGCCAAGCCATAAGCAAGAGAGGCAGATTGTAGAATATAAAAACAAATAGAGGAGGTCTCTTTGAAATACATTGCCAAGCTAGAGGAACCACATTGGAGCAAAAGGAGCCATATCGAAAGAGAATTGCATGTAATACATGCCCAAGAAGAACCAAGAGGAGCTATAAGAGGAGCCATATATATATATATATATATATATATATATATATGCCAAAACAAAGCTACAGGAGGTGCCATATATATATGCCAAAGAAGAACAGGGCAACAAGAGGAGAAAACAGAGCCATCAGAGGAGCCAAGAGGAGCAGACAGAGCCACCAGAGGAGAAAACAGAGCAAAGAGCAGACAGAGCCAATGGAGGAAGCAAACAGAGCTATTGGAGCCATTGGAGAGAGCAAAACAGAGCCACCAGAGGAGAAAACAGAGCAAAGAGCAGACAGAGCCAATGGAGGAAGCAAACAGAGCTATCGAAGCCATCGGAGAGAGAAAAACAGAGCTATCAGAGGAGCAAAGAGAAAAACAATGCTATCAGAGGCCATAACCCAGATATATATGCATTTAACACTATCAGCAGCAAAAAACCATACATATATGCAAATACACTATTGGAGCGGAAAAGGCAGAGTTTATATAAGTATGCGTATAATACTCTATCGGAGGTGGAGGAGTATATTATATCGGCGGGTTTTATTAAGTGTCGCCCCCAAAACCTCCGATTGCGATAATGTATGCGGACCCGATGGTCCTATTATATCGTACCCTATTGTTATATCACATCCATGGTAATCGCAATGTATAAAGGGCTGTCACCCCCAAACCATCGATTGCGATATATATATGGACCCAATGGAGGCATTAAAAATAGCCTATAATAATATCGCGCCTGTCATATCAGGAGTCATGTATCGCATACATTGTAAAGCCTTGTCACTCCCACAAGCGCCGATTGCGATTGCAAGACTGGACCCGATGCAACATTGCAATTTGGCTTAATGTCATATCACGTCCATTGGCCATCGACCATTGGCAATTGTCGATTGCGATTACAAGGTGGACCCGAAGCAGTTACAGATGCAAGAGTAATATTTTTGAAGTCCACCCTTAGCGCTTCGCTCATGGTTTTTCATATATTTCTTGTATAATTCAAAAATGTATTGCGTAGGGTTTGAAGGGCCAAAAATCCTATAATAACACTCCCGATAGTTCAGGAGGCCTGGACGATAGTTCAATAGGCTGAATCAAGCCGATTGCGATTGTGATTGGGACGTGGCATGTCCATTAAACAAAATTGTCTCTGTGTATGCCTATTATCATTGGAAAAATAGGGCTTTGTTACAGTTTGAACATGCAGTAGTTTTTCTCTGTGTGTTTGGTCCTCTCTCATGAATGAACGTGTCCTGTGAATATTGGAACGCTCGAATAGACGGAGGACACCGAAATCCGGGAAACCGAATAAGTAATCGACCGCAGAGGAAATGAAAGCTAGCGAGGAGGAAGCTGATAAGATAAGTGAGCATTGAGGAAGCCATAGAGCCAGCGGAGAAAGGAAGTCAAAGGCCAGAGGTGTTAGGTATAAGAAAATAGAGAATTGTTTGAATGGGTTGGTCGTTGGGCTGTTGAACATTGTTGAAATATGTTGGAGGAAACAAAGGCGGTGAGAGGGTCCAGAAGAACAGTGAGAGGGTCTAACAGAACAAAAGAGGGCCGAAGGACCAACAGGACAGAAGGAATTCGAAGGGTGAGCTTCTCAGCTAATCTTGTTACGCTGTGAAAGAATTAATCAGGTAAACAATGCAGCCTGATGAATAATTCTGTGATGTAATGAATAAAGTTTTATTTAACATTGTTTGAAGGGAGAAGTACCCAGCAAAGAAGCAGTTATGATGAAGCATTTAAGTGACAGTAAGAATAGATGCTTGAACAGAAAGCTGGTTCTTATGCAGAGCTTAGTGTAGCTAATAGTAGACTCACTAAAGCTATGTGGAGACTTTATCATAGGTCATCTATTGGAGACTCTGTGTGGACAATATGAAGAGTTGCAAAGACTCCTTCATAGGAAGACTGGTAGTCATTGATGCTATACCAGGGAGACTACAATGAAGCTGTAAATAGACAAAACTCAGTAATGAAGAGTTCTGAGAGCAGAACATTACTATCAAACATGTCTTGACAAGATTGGGTCGAAACCTTTGGGGCTGGTGCCTCAGAAGCAAGAAGGATTGGAGTCCTTGGGGCTGGTGCCTCAGAAGCAAGAAGGATTGGAGTCCTTGGGGTTGATGCCTCAGAAGTAAGAAGGATTGGAGTCCTTTGGGTTGATGCCTCAGAAGTAGGAAAGATAGATGTCTTTGGGACTAGTGTCTCAGGAACTGGAAGGATTAAAGTCCTTGGGATTCGATGCTCCTAAGTCCAAGATTATTGCCTTGGCGAAACAGAGCTGGATCTCTGGAGGTTGGAGCCTCACAAAAGTCCAAGTTGGTGCTTGGAAACTGATTGCAACCACTTATATATTGTATCTATTTTACTGCAAAGATTATATTAATAAAATAATTTATTCTTGTTGTTCATCTTATGTTCTGAATATAAATGTTTTAACTGGCAAAACAATAGTCGGAAAAGAAATACTGATTCACCCCCTGCTCAGTATTTCCAACAATCGGTATCAAATCCAATACCTTCATTCCAAGGTTAACAGCTTGAAGGTTGACCTTTAGAACACAAATGGTGAAGTCAAGGAAGAAAGTCTTCAATCCTCCTAAGGATGTGTCTCCCTCTACTACTAAAATAGAAGACAATCAATATGAGGAGGCTCCAAGGCTCAATGGGAACTTTAGTATATGGGAAGCAAGGATGAGGAATTTCTTACAGACTCAAGGCATTTAGATCTGGAAGTCAGTGATTGTTGATAACAAGATGGATGAAGAATCCAAGGAGTACAATACAAAAGCAATGAAGGCAATATTGAATGGGCTGCCTGATTCTATAAAGGACAATCTAGGAAAATATTCATCAACAAAGGGTATATGGGACAAACTTCATGACCTTCACTCAAAAGGAGAATTGACCATGACGATCAGTCAAGAAGATGCTGGAAATCAAGAAGGAAACCCAGAACCCATCATAGAAGATGAATAGAATGAAAAATATTTTGTAGAAGATCTCCTCACTCAACTTATGGCTGCCATGGAAGAGATTAACAATTTGAACAAGGAAACTGAGGAAATTAAGAAGATAGCACTAGTTGGTGACCAAGATCAAACAAGGAAGAAAGTTTATCTCATCAAGCTTCAAGTACAAGAAAGGGATGAAGATCTTGCCAAGCTTAAGAAGGAATTTCATCAAAGCAAAAGAAAGCATCATGAAGAAGTCATATCCATGAAAAGTCAATTGAATAAAGCAAAGAATCAGGAAGATACCTTGTCAAGTCAACTTGAACAAAGGCACAAGAACTTGAACAAACTTGAATAAGAGATTGGTCAGTACAAGGTAGAGGTCTCCTCTCTCAAGTATCAACTACAAGAAGAAAGGAAACAAGCACAAGGAGCTGAAAATACCATGGAAGCATTGGAAGTCATAGAAGGACGGGTTGATGAAGTAGGAAAGGAAAGAAACACCATGATCTGTCAACTGAAAGCAAAGAATGAAGAAATCTTCAAAATGAATTCTGATATCATCTCCCTTAAACTAGAAGTAGATGAAGCTACTCGTATCAAGGAAGAAACTGAGAAACAACTTGCTAAGAAGAATAATGAGTGTGAAAGATTGGAAGAAGAGATTGTCTCCCTCAGAGCAAAGGTTGAAGGGATGAACAAAATCTTGAAGAGCTCTCAGGCCTTGGATGACATGCTTAGCTATCACAGATGTCCATTTGATAAATCAGGTCTTGGGTATGCAGGTGAATCCTCAAACATGAATGAAAATGCTTCAAACAAAAGGGATGTGAAGAAGCTAGAAAGAAATAGTGATGCTCCCAGTTCCAACAAAGGTAAGGAGAAAAATCAAGGCTACAATAGAAGAAATCTTGTTCCAAGAAGAAATTCTGCTCCAAGAAGAAATCCTACTGCAAGAAGAAATCCTGCTCCAAGAAGAAATCCTACTCCAAGAAGAAATGTAGATGATGTCAAAGATGCGAGAGGCAATGGTTATCATCAAAGGATCCCAAGGCAAAAAGGATTCATAAGTACATCAAGGAAATATCCATCTCCTAGGTACCAAAGTTCATTTTTTGGTTATTGTTATTCTTGTACAAACTTTTGTCACATGGCAAAAGACTGTAAAGCATATCATAAAAATAGATGTTATGGTCCTCAACCATCTCATAGAGATAAATATTATGGTCCCCAACAATCTCTAAGAAACAATTTTGCAGGAAGAAATCATGAATTCTTATTCATGAACAATGTAGAATGATTCAAGTGTCATAACATTGGTCATATGGCATGTGATTGTAACTTAACTTGGACTCTTACACAAGCTAAAACCATGAAAAGGAAGAGAGTTACACAAGTATGGAGAAGGAAGCAAATACACTCCAAAAGTCCCTTGAACTCTCCAGCCAACAGCATATTTCATTTTCCTGAATTTTGAGAATCTAAGCATATGATGAGAAGACTCTACCAAAAGAGATGATGCATACAGTTAGGGGGAGCCTGCGATTCTTGATCATTATTGCAGAAGCTATTAGTGAAAGGGTCCTTATAAAATCCTTGTTGAAGCTATATTAACAATCATTCTTTGATTAAGATCATTTCTCGGGAGTACTCCACTGAAGAACATGATCCTGTAACCATTCTTTGGACTGTTGTTAAAGAAATAGGGAAAACAACTATGGTGTTGTTATCACAGAAGTCTATGTCTTGACTCAGGGATTTAATGTGAGAATAGATAAATTGTAGACACTAATAGAGGCAACCTTCAAACAAACATATACATCTGGAATGGAGTTTGAAGTAAGAGCAGTTGGCAACATATAACAAAACTGAAACATTGCATGAAGATGCAAATCAACAAATGTATTTAAAAGCCAGTCACAGACTAGATAACTAAATCTGCTAAGAGGAAATAACTTGTTGAGATATGTACAAGAACACAAGGAAAAGATGCCTCATAGAAAGGAGAATGTTGTGCAGTCAAATATAACTTATGCTAAGACTGGTCACTGAGAAAATATAGCAACAGTAAGGCACAACCCCTCACCATTTCATCCAAATGCAATGATGATTGAATACTAGATGGCAGTGACTTAAGGAGAAGCACAAAGACACAAAGGAACTCAGAACTGAAGAAAGATAGCAAGAAAGACAATCTCAGTGGAATTTTCTCCTGATTCGGACTATGAAGGTCTCTCAATTCTGCCTGTGGAGACAACAATATGGATTGAAGCATAAAAACCTGGACTTGGACACTTGGTGTATGGCTATTTGCAATCTGATTGAAAGCATTGAAGTAGAGAATCTTTAAGCATTGTTGAAGCCATGATAAAGTAGTTCTGAGACATGAAGAGGGAATAATGTGCTAATTTATGATAAAGCATCAATCCTTATATCTTGAGTAAAAAGAAGAAGAGCACTATGACACGGGGAGTCACAGACCCATGAAAATCTACCATTCATGAAGAACAGAAGCAATTTTATAGGGGGAGTCCTAGAGCTCACTCATTTTCCATTGATGTCAAAGGGGGAAAGAAGAAGAATATTGCCATCAATAACAAAGGGGGAGATTGTTGACCTAGGTTGTCACTGATGTCATTATGGGAATATTCTAGATACTAGATGACAATATGAAGCCAAGGGGAAGTAGAGTAGATCCATGAAGAGACACGAGGAAGGCCATCATGATAGCTAAGCCATAAGCAAGAGAAGCATATTGCAGAATATCCGAACAAATAGATGAGGTCTCTTTGAAAGACATTTCTAAGCTAGAGGAGCCACATTGGAGCAAGAGGAGCCATATTGGAAGAGAATTGCAAGTAATACATGCCCAAGAAGAACCAAGAGGAGCTACAGGAGGAGCCATATCTATATATATATATATATATATATATATTCCAAAACAGAGCCACAGGAGGTGCCATATATATATGTCAAAGAAGAACAAGGCAACAAGAGGAGCAAATAGAGCCACTAGAGGAGAAAACAGAGCAAAGAGTAGACAGAGCCAATGGAGGAAGCAAACAAAGCTATCGAAGCCATTGGAGAGAGCAAAACAAAGCCACTAGAGGAGAAAACAGAGCAAAGAGAAGACAGAGCCAATGGAGGAAGCAAACAGAGCTATCAGAGCCATCAGATAGAGAAAAACAGAGCTATCAGAGGAGCAAAGAGCAAAACAAAGCTATGGGAGGCCAAAACCCAGATATATATGCATTTAACACTATCGGCGGCAAAAAAGCATACATATATGCAAATACACTATCGGAGCGGAAAAGGCAGAGTTTATATAAGTATGCTTAGAATACTCTATTGGATGCGGAGGAGTATATTATATTGGCGGCTCTATTAAGTGTCACCCACGAAACCTCCGATTGCGATAATGTATGTGGACCCGATGGTCCTATTATATTGCAGCCTATTGTTATATCGCATCCGCGGTAATTGCAATGTATAAAGGGTTGTCACCCCCAAACCACTGATTGCGATATGTATATATATATATATATATATATATATATATATATATATATATATATATATATATATATATATATATATATATATATATATCTATCTATCTATCTATATATATATATATATATATATGGACTCGACAGAGGCATTAAAAGAAACCTATAATAATATCATGCTCGTCATATCGAGAGTCATGTATCGCACACATTGTAAAGCCTTATCACTCCTGCAAGCGTCGATTGTGATTGCAAAACCGGACCCGATGCAACATTGCAATTTGGCTTAATGTCATATCGCGTCCATTGGCCATCGACCATTGGCGACTGCCAATTGCGATTACAAGGTGGACCCGAAGCAGTTACAGATGTGAGAGTAATATTTTTGAAGTCCGCCCTTAGCGCTTCACTCATGGTTTTTCATATATTTCTTTTATAATTCAAAAATGTATTGTGTTGGGTCTGAAGGGCCAAAAAGCCTGTAATAATGCTCCCAATAGTTCAGGCGGCCTGGATGATAGTTCAATAGGCTGAATCAAGAGGATTGCGATTACAATTGGGAAGTGGCACGTCCGTTAAACAAAACTGTCTCTGTGTCTGCCTATTATCATTGGAAAAACGAGGCTCTGTTACAGTTTGAATAGACAACATTTTTGCTCTGTGTGTTTGGTCCTCTCTCATGAATGAACGTGTCCTGTGAATATTGGAACGCTCGAATAGACAGAGGAAACCGAAATCAGGGAAGCTGAAGAAGCAAGTGAGCACAGAGGAAATGACAGTGACCGAGGAGGAAGCTGATAGGATAAGCAAGCGTTGAGGAAGCCGTAGATCCAACGAAGAAAGGAAGCCAAAGGCCAGGGGTGTCAGGTATAAGAAAGTAGAGAATTGTTTGAATGGGTTGTCGTTTGGCTGTTGAACGTTGTTGAAATAAGTTGGAGGAAACAGAGGCAGTGAGAGGGTCCAACAGAATAGTGAGAGGGTCCAGCAGAACAGAAAGAGGGTCCAACAGAACAGAAGAGGGCCGAAGGACCAACAGGATAGAAGGCATTCGAAGGGTGAGCTTCTCAGCTAATCGTGTTACCCTGTGAAAGAATTAATCAGGTAAACAATGCAGCCTGATGAATAATTCTGTGATGTAATGAATAAAGTTTTATTTAACATTGTTTGAAGGGAGAAGTACCCAGTAGAGAAGCAGTTATGCTGAAGCATTTAAAGTGACAGTAAGAACAGATGCTTGAACAGAAAGTTGGTTCTTATGCAGAGCTTAGTGCAGCTAATAGTAGACTCACTAAAGCTGTGTGGAGACTTTATCAGAGGTCATCTATTGGAGACTCTGTGTGGACAGTATGAATAGTTGCAAAGACTCCTTCATAGGAAGACTGGTAGTCATTGATGCTGTAGCATGGAGACTACAATGACGTTGTAAACAGACAGAACTCAGTAGTGAAGAGTTCTAAGAGCAGAACATTACTATCAAACGTGCCTTGACAAGATTGGGTTGAAACCCTTGGGGTTGGTGCCTGAGAAGAAAGAAGGATTAGAGTCCTTAGGGCTAGTGTCTTAGAAACAAGAAGGATTGGAGTCCTTGGGGTTGATGCCTTAGAAGTAAGAAGGATTGGAGTCCTTGTGGCTGATGCCTGAGAAGTAAGAAAGATAGGTGTCTTTGGGACTGGTGTCTCAAGAACTAGAAGGATTAAAGTCCTTGGGAGTCGGTGCTCCTAAGTCCAAGATTGTTGCCTTGGCGAAACAGAGTTGGAGCTCTGGAGGTTGGAGCATCACAAAAGTCCAAGTTGGTGCTTGGCAACTGATTGAAACCACTTATATATTGTATCTATTTTACTGCAAAGATTATATTAATAAAAGCATTTATTCTTGTTGTTCATCTTGTGTTATGAATATAAATGTTTTAACTAGCAAAACAATAGTCAGAAAAGAAATACTTATTCACCCCCCCTCTCAATATTTCCAACAAAATCTTCCCCACGTCTACCAATTTTTTATGTTTATGTTGTTATTGAAAGGTTTTGACTTTTAATTATCTCTATTTTTGTTAACATGAACAACAAACATATTTATATTAAAAAATATATGAGCTAAATGTTAAGAGTGATTACATCATACACAGATATAACAATACAATCCATGAGCTCGGTCTGAACAAATAGAAGCTCTTTCATCTACCTATAGAATTTTTTACCTATTTCCTTCAAACAAAATAAAGTAGCTTCAAGACTATTCCACTTGCAGATATGCCAAAATTGATCTAACAAAAAGAAAATTTTACTTAGCATATTGATTCAATTTCTTTAGTCATTTGAAGAGATATACTCTTTGTTGATCCTAGTTCTAGCTAAATCCACATTAATGTTCAAGCATGATTAAAAGACCTTCCTATTAATTCAATGAAGCTTAGAGTTTTTCATTCTTTGATGTCTTTCCTACCTCTTATGAAAGCAAGGGAGGGACCTAAAAGTTTATTTAAGACCTATAAAAGGATGGAGAGGAGGAAGTGTCACCTTCTTCTACCTTAATTTCAAATGCATATTCACTTTCATTATCTCTCTCCTTTTTCCCAAAAGTGAATTCTTTTTCTGCCCCCAATTCCTTGTCTTATGTTTGTTTAGGGGTCGTATGAAAGACCTCTTCCAATGACCTTGAGAACCTAATTCTTTATCCTTATCTACATTTTCACTTATAAATTCTTTATTTGTGTGGTGACCTACATTCTTATGTGGTTTTTCATGGATTGTCTTTTGGCCCTTTGATTTTTTGTCTGTAGATCCAAAAACCGAAGATTCTTGACGATTCCTAGTGTTTCTAGGTGAATGAAAAACCTCCTTTCTCAGACCCTTAACATCTCTTGCCACCTTATTTTATGACTTATTCTCTATTGAAACAAAATTTTCTTTTGGAATGGTTCCTACTTTCAAAGACATGAAATTCTTCTCTTCTTCAAATCTTTCAACCTCCTTTCTAGCTTCGAGCACAGGGTCCTCTCCCAGATCTATGGGTCCTTCTGATTCCATTTGATCTACATCTTCTTATGTCCCATGAGAATTTTAATTTTATTCTTCTTAAGTTGTATCTCCTTTTTCAAGATCACCCACCAAAGAGGCGAATGCGTTCACTAATCTAGGATCTTTGTTAGAATCTACTTCTCTATACTATTGGATTAGATCTATTGGATTCTTGCTTAAAGAGGCATGAGGCTTCAGAGACACAAGAGCCTAAAATTTCTAGGTTTTCTATCGATTCATGCCCTTTCACTTCCTCTCATTCTATCAGTTTCCTCCATCTTCTTGGATATCTCCAGTTTCTCCTTTCTTTGGGAAATTTCTTGTGAAGTACCCATGTTCATGACAATTCTTACACTTGAATGGGATCTAATTATAATCTATAGGCTAGATAAATTACTTGTTATCTAGAGAGTGTTGGATTTCTTTAGGAATACCTTTCTCTAAATAAACTTAAACACAAATCCTAGCATAGGAAAACATTGAATCTTTGATTGTTTCCTTATCTATCTATTTTCCAAATGCATTTCCAATATTTTTTAGTGTATCTTCATCCCAACAAGGAACATGGAGATCATGGGGTAATTTGACCCAAACTAGAATAACATATGGGACATCGTTCTCTATGTTTAAATCTAGTGTCCATATGTCTAATTAAAACCCTCTTGTTCCCATAAAATATGGTCCATTTCGGAAGATCAAATCCCTATCTTCTTTATGGAAAAAAAGGAAGGTGAAGAAGCCTTTCCAAAAAAAAGCATATTCAATATGGCCCTTAACCAAGGGTGTTAGTTCCTTTCCACCCATTGCCTAAGGGAGTTATGGGATGGCCAAATTCCCATAAATTTTCCTACCAAGCCCTTTTCAACAATATTGAGAGTTGTAGCTTTAGATCTATTGTGATTTGCTTGTACCTTCGAGATACTTTCCAATCTCTTCACAAATTTTTCATTCTTGGATTTAACAGATTTCAATACATTATGGACCAGTGGATTGAAGGTAGCTACTGTTAGAGAGGACATGGAGTGTAAGTGAGGAGATTATGAAGAGGAGGGTAGGGGCATGGATCCCCCCATGGTGGTCGCCATTACTCAAAACCCTAGATATGTTGCACAACCATTCCTATGCTACTGCATCTAGTGAATATAAAAATTGTGGTTACGTAAGTTCTTATCATCACTCTGCTGATAGTATTTCCTTCCACTATTATACATTTACCTCCATTATAGATTCAAGAAAGAAATATCAAGAAAATTGACTAGTTTTACATATCTTTATTAACACTTCAAGTTTATTAACAATTTTTTACCAAAAAATACTACTAATCTATATAGAAATTATAGAAATGTATTCAAAGTTATATAGCAATATATATAAATTATAATCTAATGGAAAAAATATAATTAAATTAGTTAAAATCTATTTTAGCTTTGAATTTATTAACTAATAGGAAGGTATAAAATAATTCGAAATGTAAATTTCTTCAAATTAAAAATTCAAATCAAAATCATTTTTTATAGTAGTCTTTTAAGTGTGATATTTTGGGGTTCCTCGTGGATTTCTAGCTGGAATCCAACAAAAAAATTTGGGGCCAAATCTTGATTTGTATTGTTTAAATTGGTTTTTTTATTGCATATATGGGTGCAACACCCTAAAAAATTCACGGGGTACTTCGATTGCGAAGAGTTCATGTAACATACCCTGGTAACAAATTTTTTTATTATTTTTTTCAAATCGATAAATCAATCATATCATGATCGTAAGGAATTATACATATATGTTTATATATATATTAAGTTTCATTACCATAAAATTAATGTTTTCTTATTGTCCAAGAAATTAAAGTAGGAAAAAGGTTCTACCAAGTATACAACTAGCGACTTTTAAGTTTATGACCACAAGTTGGCCATGCATTTGTTACCTTTCTAGTGTTTGGGGTTTGTTATCCATGGGTGGAATGTTTCAATATTTATGTCTTAATTAAACTCAATATGCATCCTTACTCAACCTTATCAAGAGTGTGAACATGTGTCACTTCTGAATTATGTAGAACCCATCATTATCGCTTGACAATGGGTGAGTCGGGTCTTGGGATTTGACACAAATCTTCAACTCCCTGCACTAGGATTTTGAATCTACAGTGGAGAATGTTTGAGGAATTTTGAGAGGTAATTACCTACTTCCCCAAAATTGCGCGAGGTCCATTGTCTCTATCTCGCTTTCCATGTTGTCTCTTTGTACTTCAGCTGAGTTCTCATTGATCTTGAGACCATTTCTTTCATTTCTTTATTAATATGTTTAATTCCTAGGCAGGATGTGTTATACTCCTATAGTTATAGGTGTCATATTTCATGATAGACTGGTTGAGCTTTGTAATATGTTCATACCTTTCCTTGATATAAAGGTTTCCATATTTTCGAAAAAAAAAAAAAAATGTAAAGAGGGTATACCCTAAAAGAAAAATCAAAGGGTGAAAAAATAAATGGTCAAAAGAAAAAATGAAAAGAAATGAACCCCAAACAAAAAAGACCAGGAAAGTGTGCAAGTCTAAATGCCACTAATATCCCATTTTTGCAAAATAAAGCATTGTGTGCAACTTGTCAAAATCATGCCACAATTGATGAATGACCAAATAGCTTAAATCTTGGCCAATTCATGTTTGAATTTCTTGTTTTAGAGATAGAGAATAAAGTCTGTCCAAACTGTTTAATCTTGGCAGATAAGTAGATAGGTAGAGAAACAAAGGAGCTCAACTGTTTAATCTGAGCCCTTGGAAGAAATAAGTGCAGACTTAGGTAGGCTTACCATGTAAAGAAAAGAAGATTGAAAAGGGTTTGCCAGTCTAAGTGCACCCAAAAGAAAGAAGAAAAAATTTTAGGCAAAGTAGGCAAGGTAGGTAGATTGATGTTGCAGAATGATACTTGTGATAGATTTTTGTCTTTGAATGTATCAACTTTTTACTATTATCACAAATACCTAGCAAATATTTTTTGGAGCAACTCAAGCGATGCATGACTAACTCCCTTCATACTGTTTCCCAGTCATTCACTAACTTCCCCAATGATATTAAGATCTGCTTAATATCACTAAGCCACTCATTCCATTTCATCATTGGCCTAAGTGAAATCCCATTTTACTTAGGAAAAATGCATACTATCACCCCAAAACCCCTGTTTTTCCCCTTTTGCCTAAAGTTTTTAACATGTTGACTTAGCACAGGTTCATTTTCATTTTTTCATATTAACAATTGACACTTGTTATATAATTCCCATACCATCACCCTTTCTCGTATTATATTTATATAATAAAAACCCCATGTATTTATATAATCCCACCCTGGTTGAAATATAACCATTTATATGTTTTTTGGGAATTAATAGATTCATTTAGGATTTATTAATAACCCGCTGCGTGCTCAAGGGTTAATTAACCTCTGGTTAATTAATAACTTAATCAACCCCGCGAACCAATAAAATCCGCCCCGAAACCATTATAAAAACATTTTTTAAATACATCCCCCGCGCATTAACTCCCCGCCTTGTTCATAAAGCGCCAGCCATCCGACCTTCATCGCCTCATCCGACGGTCGACATCCATTTCCCTAGCCCTCCATCTGCCGAACGTTAAGCCGCAAGGAAATGGTGGTTTCAGTGCCGTACGGGATCCACATGTCACTCTCCCACGTTGTTCGCTACCCCTCCGCCCAAAACAGCCCAAGCCCGAAAGTGGTGCGGGCAAAACAGCCTACCGCCCTCCCGCTGACCCCTCACTGACATAACCCGCCATGTCACCTACCACGTCATCCATACCATACCCATGCTGACATCATGCTAACGTCATCCATCCAAAAAATCAATTTTTCCCGCCAAAAATCATTTTGTCAAAAGAGGGTAAAAACTCCATTTTTTCTATAGTTTTTTGCATTCAACACCCTGCACTCTCCTGCAAAGTAAAGTCATTGAGGTCACACTTTTGCCTCCCGACCAAGAAAGGCTGCACTGACGAGCTCACAACCTCAATCAAAGTTACCATTGTACAGTCTTCTTCCTTTTAAATACAGTTCGAGGCAACACCGAGGGATTCCCAGTTCGCAGAAGAGATATACAGGATGTTTTGCTACCCCGGCTAGTGGAAACCGGTAGAGACATCAATCACAGAGGAAAGGCGGTGACCAAGGTCGGTTCAGCATTAAAGAAGATGATTAAAGTCAAAGAGTATTAGAGGAGCCATAAAGTATCAGTGCAGAATTAAAGGCAAGTGAAATCATAATTAAAAAGTATCAGGAGGCAACTAAGAGAAGCAAATCAAAAATTAAAAGAGCAGTTAAGACAAATAGTCAGCACATAGCTACAAAGGACACCTGCAAGCCGAACCCTAAAGGGCCTACTTCCAGCACAACATCATATATCTTTTCCGAGTCGTTTCTATCTTTGCTTGTAAATTACTTTAGGTTAAACTTAGAAATTATCTCAGAGCTTTAATGAGATACCTGTTGTACATATTTTATTGTATAAGTACCCCCTTCATCACAGTTTTGAAGGGGGTTGGGTCTGTGTAGATTTCTTAGACTTTGCTGTAACTCTAAACTTTTGGAATAAAAAGCTGTTGGAATCAAATTGTTTTCTGTTTTACTAGAAGAAGAATTTATGCGGAGGACTTGTTATAGAATTCTTGAATCAACCCATGGACCAATGAGTATTTTCTACTTTGTGCTTTACAGTTTCTTGTCTGTTATATCATCTATGTTTCATAAATCTGAATGATAAAGAAAAATATTAATTCAGAATTTGCTTGACTGCACTCTATTTTCAGTCTTTATTATTCTCTGTGTTTTCTTCAGAATTAGTTTAAACAGTGAATTCTTAATTGCTCCTGTTTCCCCTGATTCTTTCACGTCGATTATTTGCTAAGGAATTCTTAACTGCTCCTTAACAGTAACCATCCATTTTCCCCCTTTTCAATATGTTGAAGGATTCTTAACTGCCCTTCATCCATTTGAGTCCATTCCATCTGATTCCAGCCTTTAAATTGTTCCATGTTTGTCTACCTTGCTTTGTGATGCCATCCTCTGTTAAGAAATCAAACCCAGAAAGCTGTCTTCTTTGACTCCATCATGCCCAATGGACTGAACTCTTTTGTTTTACCTCAATGTTCTATTGAATCTCAATACCCAAACTCAAAAAAAAACCCTTGTACTTCATAACTAGCCTAATATCCTTCAAAACAAAGTTAAATCATAAAGAGATAGCTCTCTCTGGATGCAGATTGGCTAGAATTTGTATCTAAAAGATTGGTCTGTGGTTACCTCGGCCGTATTCCCTTTCTTACAACTTTTGGGAACAACCTGAGTGATAACATCATTGACGACTCAACTGGGGACCTGAATAATTGTCTGTTACTATTGTTTATTTCCATAAGCTACAGATGAAGCCTGAAGTTAGTCAGGTAGCCTTTGAAACTACTTTTGCTTTGCAATTGCAGAAGTAAATAAATGTTGTTCCAGTCTATCTCCAGTCTAGTTTATGTTTTGAACTGTTAGTTTGAAATCCCTGATCAGTCCCATTTTTTTCAATAAATCTTTAGGAAGGTTCAAAACTCCCACATCCAAACTTCCTAGAAGAGACTGTTAAAGTTGTTTGTAAAAATATATTCCAAGAAAAAAACTAAAAACATACCTAGAAACTGGCTTCAGAAAAGATGCATTACACCGATCAAATCCTGACCCTAATCCTCCACCTGTGTTTGAAAATCCTAATCTAATTCCTAGGATACTTAGAAGACAAGAAAGCCAAGAAAATTCTGTTAATTCACACCTTGACAGACTTTTGCAGAACTCCATTCAATCTGAGCTTACCTCTAGAAAAACACCAAACCTTTCTGTGATTACTACAGCTTCTCTAAGATTACCATCAGCACCTCCAATCATTTTTTCCACTCCTCCATCCACAACACACTTTCCCGTTGTTATCTCTACTCCTCTTGTTGTCACATTTATTCCTGCAACCATGGCAAACCGATATACTCCCCTAAACTTACCTACCAATCCTCGGGCCATACCTCAAGACTACCAAAGTAAAATCACTTATTTTGAAGGTACTGGTACTTACACAGCTCAACAACATACCAAGAAAATGACCGACTATTTTGAAAATTATGAGATTGATGATGATGATGTCAGAATGAAAGTATTTTTTCAAAGTTTAACTGGAGATGTTAGAACCTGGTTTAGAGCCCTGCCTGCAAACAGTATCAATGACCCACAAGCTCTATATCAGAACTTCTTGAACAGATGTGAAAAGAAAAAAGATCCTTTCCACATTTTATCAAAATATGAGAACCTAAGAAGAAGCACACAAGAAATTGTCCAAGACTACTATACCCGATTCAATTCTATCTACAATGCTATTCCTCAAAATCTTAGACCTCCTCCAGATTTGGCTTTGATCAAATTCCCTGATACATTTGATTCTAATATGGCATACCAACTTAGGGAAAGAGCTCCTCGAAACTTGGAAGAAATGCATAGCATAGCTGTCAGTGTTGAAGCCAACCTGATATCTAAACGGTCTAGAGCCAAAGCTGAAAGGAGGATACCTTTCAAAGAAGAACCTTCTGCCTTTGAACAGAAATTAGATGCAATTATCAAAGGGATGGATAGACTGGGAGATAGAGTAGAAACAATCGAGAGAAAATCCCCTTGGGATAGTCAACCAACAACACAGGGAGAAATCCAAATTTCAGGAAAAACCAAAATCTTAACACTAGAAAGACAGGGCCTGACCAAAATATTAGGCCCCCATTTCAAGAAAATTATGCTGAAGTCTCAACATCTGATGAACCAACTGAAGACACTCAGATTAATCTGATGGGACTTAACAATGAACAACAAGTTTTCTTGACCTAAGAGGATCAAGAAGCTCACATTGTAAAACAATTCCAAACTCAGTCAGGTGAATCATTTGAATTTAGGGAGGGATATGATACAACCATTTATGAAGTCCACAAACAATACAATTTGAGGAGCAGAAGAATATATGCCCTTGAAATCAACAAACAGAAAGATACCAAGCTGCCTAGCAAAGGTAAGATCAATAACCCCCTGTACATATTCTTTCCAAAACAAATCCTAGCCCAAAAAATTCAATCATTGAAGACATATCAGACAATTAGCCACCTAATAGACAACCTTCCACTGCTGATCCTTCAAAAGAAAAAGTAGAAGAGCCTCTAGAACTTGATTTGGAAAAAACTTTAGCCCATAATCCCACTCCTGAAGAAAAGAAAAACGCAAAAAATTCAGTTGTCATAAATACAAAAACTCAAACTGAAAAACCTTTCAATCTTAAGACAGAAATAGGCAAACTAAAGATAGTTGTCCCCTTATCAGAATTAGCTAAAAATGATGTCTACAGAAGTCAAATCAGCAGATCACTCAAAATTTCTGTGAATGAAGATTCAGTAAATGTTTTTGGTGACCAGCCTGAACTGATATTTGGCCCTAAAGTAAATGGAAAAGCAGTAGAGGGACAAGTTCCTCCTTTTTATGTGGGTTTAAACATTCATGATAAAATACTCCATAATGCCATGTTGGATTCAGGTGCTTCCCATAACTTAATGCCTAAATCTGTAATGGAAAAACTTGACCTTGACATCACCAGACCATATAAAGACCTTTTATCTTTTGATTCAAGTCAGGTCAAATGTTTGGGTTTAATCAAAGATTTATGTGTGTCACTAGTCCAATATCCTACCAAATCCATCTTAATGGACATAGTAGTAGCTGATATTCCTCCAAAATATGGTATTTTATTGTCTAGATCTTGGGGTGCAAAGCTTCAAGGATCTCTTCAGTTAGACATATCTTACACTACTATTTCAGTGTTTGGTCAACCAAAGAGACTATACAGAGAAACCTTAATGAAGTATGTAGTAAGTAGTCAAGAGAAACCTCAAAATTTCCCTATCTACTCAGTACATATAGACATGGATTCTTTTATCCTATATAATGCTGAAATTGATCCCTCACACGAAAGGAAAATTCTAACAGCTGAAACAGAAAGAATCACAACTGAAAGGGCTAATCTCTGAATCCAAGAAATTTCTGAAAATCATGAAAAATCAGGCAAACCAGAACAAATTCAAAAACCAGATCTCCCTGCTAAACACATCCTTGAAACTTCATATACAAATCATAAACATAAAATCCTTTGGTATTTAGAATTTGATGGTTCAGTGAACAAATTAGGAGCTGGAGCAGGGGTCTGGGTGCACAACCTTGAGAACAATCATGCTGAAGGTCATGCCTACAGGTTAAACTTTAGATGCACTAATAACATGGCTGAATATGAAGCTCTGTTGCTAGGTCTTAAACTGTTGGAGATGATAAGTAGATAGGTAGAGAAACAAAAGAGCTCAACTGTTTAATCTGAGTCCTTGGAAGAAATAAGTGCAAATTTAGGTAGGCTTACCATGTAAAGAAAAGAAGCTTGAAAAGGGTTTGCCAGTCTAAGTGCACCCAAAAGAAAGAAGAAAAAATGTTAGGCAAAGTAGGTAGGGTAGGTAGATTGATGTTGCAGAATGATACTTGTGATAGATTTTTGTCTTTGAATGTGTCAACTTTTTACTATTATCACAAATACCTAGCAGATATTTTTTGGAGCAACTCAAGCGAGGCATGACTAACTACCTTCATACTGTTTCTCAATCATTCACTAACTTCCCCAATGATATTAATATCTGCTTAATATCACTAAGCCATACATTCCATTTCATCATTGGCCTAAGTGAAATCCCATTTTACTTAGGAAAAATATCAGACAATTAGCCACCTAATAGACAACCTTCCACTGCTGATCCTTCAAAAGAAAAAGTAGAAGAGCCTCTAGAACTTGATTTGGAAAAAACTTTAGCCCATAATCCCATTCCTAAAGAAAAGAAAAACGCAAAAAATTCAGTTGTCATAAATTTACAAAAAAACATAATTATTTCTAGATAAATCCTAATCTTTAATTTATGTATATATAAAAATTAAATATCTACCATCTACATAATAATTATTGATAATTAAATTAAAAATTTAAAAACCCTGTTTCAAAATAAATAACTTATCTAATAACTATCGTTAAAAATAATATAAAATAATGCAAACTACAGCCTCTCACCATTTAAGTCCACAATTAAGCCCATTTTCCATTTTCTAAGAGCAAATACTACTAACAATTTGTGACATAAATAATGTCGAGCCAAGTAAATGTTACGAGGATATTTATTTGTTTTATTTTAATATATTATAAAATATTATTAATTTTAAAATTAAATAATTAAATTAAAAAATAATAACATTAGCATGTATGGTTAGATAGGATAAAAACAAACAAAAATCGATCAAAATGAACCCCTCTCAATAACAGCCAAAGAGCCATTTATTTGTACAGCAAATTTCTTTCAAACTGTAGTGATTTAAAGGAGGTATCTTTGTTGGAAGAGCCGAATTGATTATCCGTTTTTTCTCGGAAAGATGAGAATGGATTCATGATATATGGGCAAAAAATCTTTGGACATCAGTTCAAATCAGATCAAGCAGGGCCTTGTGTTTGTATATGAAACATGGGAGCAAAAAATCTTCGGACATTACTTCAAATCGGATCAAGCGGGGCCGTGCGTCTGTCTATGGAGCTTCCTTCCAGCTATAATCGCATAATACAATATTTGGCTAGTAGGTGAGAAGAAATTATTTTATTTTTAAGACAAGACTTGAGCCACGTAGAAATGAGGTGTAAGTCAGTTGGATGCAAAATACCCACGTACATCAAATCGGAGTAGCTGTAACTGCACCATCCCAATAACGCTGTTCTCACAAGTGATAAATAAATGCAACCGGCCCCTAGAGGTGGAATTAGTGATTGTACAGAGCCTTACTATTCAAATTGGTGGGCAATACACCCATCTGTACTTGAATAAACAAACAATCTCACCACCTAGAATTTATGTTCTGTCGCTTTCACTAATAAAGAATAATGTGAGCTTATAAATCGTCCACGTACGCACCTGTGCTGTATATACCTGGCATATCGGTGCTTAGCTCCTGGTAAGAAGAGGACTCAGACTTTGTGGTTGCAGGGAAGAAAAAATGGCATCTCAAGTGAAGGTGGGTTACTCAGAGACTGAGAGTAAGTCCGGCGGGGATAATGCGCATAGAGTTAATAGCAGTTTCTTTGTAGTGGATCTCATCTTGAGACTGCTGGCAATCGGCTGCACGTTTTCTGCTGCAATCGTTATGGGAACGAACAAGCAGATGGTAATGCTTCCCATCGTTGGGCCATGGCCTGCCAAATACCAATATTCGCCTGCCTTCGTGTATGTGGGTAGGAGTATTTATATCAGCTCAGTTATCTTCCCTGTGTTTTTCTTGTCAAGGGTTAAATAAGGAAATACAGGTTTAAAAATATTGTTTATATCATTTCTCTTTAAAATAGAGTAGGCTTATTTTAATTTCATGTCTACTAAAAAAATTATCTTTTAAGTAATACTTAGAATTTAAATTTTGCAGTGTTCTTATTTTTATGGTTAATTTTGCACGGTGAAAAGAATGCTGCGGTAATGATGTCTATGGATAATATAGCATTATTAGCTTTTTACTTTTTGAATATCCACTAATGCATAATATGAAAAGAAATCTTAAAAGAATTTGGTATATGTATTGTATAAATATGGGAGCATTTTTATGTATAGAGAAAGGCATATTTCATTCTTAATGGTCAACAACTTAATATTTTACAACCCTATTTTAAGTTATCTCAAGCTCTTCATTATCACTAAATATAAAGAAAACTATTTCCTTACAAGATCAGGCTCTCTCAAATAAATCCAGTTGATATATTTCTCTAACATCAAGCTATATCAAAGAGATCTAATTAATAAATGTGTTTGTGAATTCTTCATTATCACTAAATATAAAGAAAACTATTTCCTTACAAGATCAGGCTCTCCCAAATAAATCCAGTTGATATATCTCTCTAACATCAAGCTATATCAAAGAGATCCAAGATCAGGCTCTCCCAAATAAATCCAGTTGATATATCTCTCCAAAATCAAGCTATATCAAAGAGATCTAATTAATAAATGTGTTTATGAATTACTTTGTATTAACTACTACTTACTCTGCAAGATTAGGCTCTCCCAAATAAATTTTTTAAAATTTTAATTACATTAAACTAGACTGAGCCCAAAGGAGCTAGTTAATTTTTAAAATAAATTTTATTATTATTATTATTATTATTATTATATTTTTTAATAAATTTTCGACACAAAATAAATATATTTAAAAAAATTTATATTAATATATTATAAAATTTTATAGATATAGTATTTTTAATTTATATTAATAACAAATTGTTTTTGATTATTTAATTATTTAAAACAGATATATTTATAATAATATATAGAAATTTTAATATGATATAAATAAAAATTTCTATATATGGATTTAATAATTTATTAAATAATTATTAAGTCATAGTTTAATTAATATATAAGATGACTTAATTAATATATGAAAAAAATTATTAAATAATTATTAAGGCTTAGTTTAATTAATATATAAGATGACTTAATTAATATATGAAATGAATTTTCCTTAGTGATATAATTTTAAATATTATAATTTTTTATTATTTAAAATGCATTTTTTTAATATATACAAAGATTTAATGTATAAAAAATTTAAAACACTTATTTTTTATACATTAAACAATTTAAAGTTATAACTTCAATTTTTTTAAAATATCCTAAATTAAATTATAATACAAAAATAAAAATTCATTTCAACCACATTACACTTACTATTATTAAATATTTAAATTTCTAAGCTGTTACAATTATTAAATATTTAAATTTCTAAGCTGTTACAAGTTGAGATCTTCCCTATGATATGTTGTTTTGCAGGTTCTTTGTAGTGGCTAATGCAGTTGCCTGTGGGTACACACTGCTTTCATTCATCTTCTCCGTAACAGGCAAATTCGCCTCCTCTACACTGTCAGCCTTTCTTCTCTCTGTCACCGATTTGGTAATGCATTTCTCCTTTTCTTTGCTATGAAGCTATGAAAGCTACGTTATAAATGTTGTTCAAATCTCGAATTGAATTTCATAATTGTGTGCAGGTGATGGTGCCGCTGGTATCGGCGGGGGTCTCTGCAGCGGCCGCCATTGCTTACGTTGGGTACAAGGGAAATTCTCACACTCAGTGGGGAAAAATCTGCGGTATATATGATCGATTCTGCCACCATGGAGTTGGTGCTCTGGCTGCTTCGTTTGCAAGTCTCATCATCTTTATGGCGCTCAGTGTCATGTCTATTTACAGTTTATACAGACGTACGAGCTCGGCTCGTTGACGGTATCAATGGAATGATAGGATTTGGTTTTGTAAATTGACGGCGACCCTGCTATGCTTTTAAGGGTGGGCTGTGCAGCGGATAATTGTTGCTGCCATGTAGTTAGACTTACTAATTACCTTGCATTGATAGAATATCTGCTCGGTTTCGGTTGGCGGTGTAGCTCAATTTCGAACCAACAGTATCACAATTTTTACTATGTTCAATAAATTTAATAATATTTTGGATTATGATGTTCGATCCTGAATTGACTGAAGAATCTTGGGTGGGATTCATGGTTGTGGTTCGATGTTTAAATTGAGAATATATATTATATTTTATACGCCAGTATTTTTACATGGGAAAGTTACAAATATGTATATTATATTTTATATGGCAGCATTTTTACGTCAGCGAAAGTTAGAAATAGAGATAAGGGTTGCTTGATGACGATGGTTTTTAATTAGGATTAATAATCATAATGAAACAAAATTTTAATAAAAAATTAATAATTTTGAAATATATATATATATATATATATATAATTTAAAGTTTATATATTATGTATAATGTGTATTATATGGCTTAACCATATTTCAAATTACAAATTAATAAAAAAATTATAAGAAAAATAATACTTATTTTGAAAAATAAATATGTTATTAAAAGAAATTAATAAACATTTAATTGTATGTAACAATAGAAAGCTAAGAATGGTGATGGGAGGAAAACCTTTGCAGGTTAATGGCAGAAGTCACGAGTACGTGCAATAGGGAGGACAACAAGCATGGCACTAGGCGACAAAAGGTGACGAGCAACTGGCCTGTACTTGGCACCAGAATTGAGGGCATTGGGAATGAGGTCGGCGGTATAAGGAGGTTTAGGGCAAAATCGAGTTGGGAAAGAGGGTTTACTGTTACTGTTACTGTGTTTTTCCTCTGCCCTCAGCTGCATGCGCCTCACGAAGGTGGTAACAACTATTGTAAACTATGGAGGCTTCAACCAGAACACAAGGGCGGGTATCATGGTCAACCAATGAGATTATGTCAATTTGGACCCCGAGCGTGGAGACATCCTGTCGGTATGGGGTTTGGATGTCACTGAGAAGAACATCGAGAAGTTTATTCGTCCAAGTGGGCTTCCAGCTGGGAAGAGAAGAGGCTCGGTGGTGGGATGGAGTCAAGAAAGTTGTTTAGGGTTTCTGGAGGAGAATCTATGTGGTTCAAAGGAGGGGGCTTGGGGGACTAACAAGGAACCGGAGGCGAGGCCGGAACAAGCATTTTTCTGGTTTTTTTATGAGAGGGCTAGAAGACTGATCCAAGTGGATGTTGGTGGCCACCCACCTATCCCATTTGGACACCCACAACTGTCTCTTTCAATTTTTCAATTTCCTAAATTGTAGCACAGTTTACTATTTTTAGCAGTTTTTTGGGTCTTGAACTTCCGAAGCCGTTTTGAAGCCCTAAATGATTTTTTTTGGCAAATCTAAGAGCAACATGGGTCCATGGATTGATGTTGCTCTTCCCAAAGTTGTAGTGCTCGGACAAATCTTTCGAACGAGCTATTATATGCACCAAACGGAGATTGTATACCAAAGTTACGACCCCAAGAAATTGATGTACCAATTTACCCACCCACAATTTGGCGTTTCATCTTGTAGGGTTAGGTTTCGGGATGTTAAGGGTTTTCCATTGTTTCTCAACAATAAATAGGCCTTCGAGCCTCATTGTAACACAGTTCAAAGGCATGTAGCCGCCACATCGCCCTAGCTAGTTTCTTTCCATTTCTATTTCTAAGCATATTTCAGTATTTTACAGTAATGAAATGAAGTATTATTTCCGTTGCATATCTGTATTTATGGTTATCTCTGTAATTTGTTGCGTTCTTGTTTAAATCCGGATCAGTGGTATCAAAGCGGTCTGCTTTTTCTCTGTTTTTCTTTGCATGTCCCCAACGAGGTCGGGATATAAGGAGTTCGGGCTTGAACTGGTCGAACCTTTGCAAGACCAGCCTTGCAAATCCCGACGACCTCCCATGGTGGAGGAAAAGAAAGACGAGGGGGCAGGAGATCATATCAAAATCTTGCTTAAAGAAGTGCTCGAGCGACAAAGGAACGTGATTATGGACAACTTTGCACAGATCCTTCAGCGGCTACCCAGAGGCGATGCATCGGTTTGAAACAACTACTCTGCAAACGCCACACCGTTTAAGGTACAAGTTAATTTCGAAATCCCCAAATTTGAGGGTCAAATAGACGCGGATGCTGTAGATAAATGGTTAAATCTGCTAGAGGGTTATTTTTCTATTCATGAATTTTCGAGTTGAAAAAAAATAGTTTTTTCTCTTCTCAAAGCAGCCCCCAATGTCAAGGACTGGTGGGAAACCTACTGCGAGCAAAAGAATGAAAGCACAGGTTCACTATTTTCAACCGCACCCACTTGGGATTCATTCGGGATGCCATCAAGGAGCAGTACTACCATGTCAAAAGCTATGAGGATAAATACATAAAGTGGACCACGATGCGGCAAGGAAGGGACCAATATGTGCCAAATTTCACAAACATTTTTCATACCCTTCACACACAGTTGGGTATCAGAGATTCTAATCTGCATCTAGTACTCAAATACCGCGACTGCCTACATAGATACGTCCAGGAAGAGATTGAGTTCCTGAACATCTCCTCGCTCAGCACGACGTATCGATACGTTGTCAAAATCAAGCAAAAGTTCAAACAGAAGAAGCGAGACTTTGGATCTGCAAATTTGAAGCCCAAAGGACAAAGCCAAGGCGGGGTGACCCAAGACAACCCATCAAAGCCACAAGAAAATAACAACACCACGAAGCCGAAGAAGGACACAGGAAAGTGGTGTGAGTTCCACAAGAGTCCCACTCATAACAAAAGTGAGTGTCGGACCAAGCAGTCACTGGTGGCCGAGTTGAAGGCTTCCGAATCAGATGCATGTTCCGACCATGAGCCAGAACCCGACAGGAGGAATGGCAAAGGGAAGCAGATCATTGATGTGGAGCCCAGCACCACTGTTGCCACCACCAAGATCTAGAAGAATGAACCCAAAGATCTAGAGGAGGGGGGGCGTCTTTTCCACTCACAAATGTGGGTGAAGGGTTCGTCGCTGCAATTCATTGTCGACAGTGGCAACCAAAAGAATCTCATTTCCGCAGAGGTCATGAAGCGGTTGGGCCTACTGACTACACCACACCCGCAGCCGTATAGTATCGAGTGGCTTCATGAAGGACGAGATCTCAAAGTTCGCCAGCAGTGCTGCCTTCCCTACAGCATCAATCCCTTCACAGACAAGGTATTGTGTGATGTTACACCTCTAGATGTTTGTGATGTATTATTAGGCCAGCCATATTTGTGGAGGCGACATGCTGTGTATGAGTCAAGAACTCGCGTTGCCATTATTTCTTTGGATAATTCATCACACACGATACCAGAGGTAGCCCCACCTACCGCCACCTCTTTGATCACTACCAAGAAAGGCAGCAAGCTCATCTCCCAAACTAGGAAATTCATTTTCTGTTTGATTCACTCCCAAAGTAAGGGGAAGATCGTCACCACATCCATGACCCCCGCAAAGGGTTCCTCCACGCAGTAGCAGCATCAAAGGAATACGGTCATGACAGAACACAGGAACAACTTCTCCTCACCCACAGGGGTACCACACAAGCTTCAGGTGGGCAACAAAGTCTGGTTGCATCTGCAGAAAGAACGCCTTACAAGATCCCATCAAAAGCTCCGACCACGCCAACATGGTCCTTACACCATTACTAAGGCTGTGGTAAATAATGCTTTGGAGCATAGCATTCCTCCATTCCTTCACCTGCGCCAAGTTTTCATTGTGTACCGCCCTCAACCATGCTTCCCACCATTACTGGACATCTGAGATTGTAGAACAGCTCACCAGGGACCAAGTTCAGCAGATGGAGGAACTTAACGCAATGCGGACCATTGCTTCCCAAGGGGGGAGGAATGATCCAGGTGGATGTTGGTGGCCACCCACCTATCCCATTTGGACCCTCACAACTGTCTCTTTCAGTTTTTCAGTTTCCTAAATTGTAGTACAATTTACTATTTTTAGTAGTTTTTCGGGTCCTGAACTTCCGAAGCTATTTTGAGGCCCTAAACGACGTTTTTTGGGAAATCTGCGAGCAACATGGGTCTGTGGACCGATGTTGCTCTTCCTAAAGTTGGAGTGCTTAGACAGATCTTTCTAACAAGCTATTGTACATGTCAAACATAGATTGTACACCAAAGTTACGACCCTAGGAAATTGATGTACCAATTTACCCAAACGGGGCCCACAATTTGGTGTTTCATCTTCTAGGGTTAGGTTTTGGGATGTTAAGTGTTTTCCATTGTTTCTCAACAATAAATAGGCCTTTGAACCTCATTGTAACATAGTTCAGAGGTATGTAGCTGCCACATCTCTTCTCAGAGATAAGCTACCATCGCCCTAGCTAGTTTCTTTCCATTTCTATTTCTAAGCATATTTCAGTATTTTACAGTAATGAAATGAAGTATTATTTCCGTTGCATATCTGTATTTATGGTTATCTCTGTAATTTGTTGCGTTCTTGTTTAAATCCGGATCAGTGGTATCAAAGCGGTCTGCTTTTTCTCTGTTTTTCTTTGCATGTCCCCAACGAGGTCGGGATATAAGGAGTTCGGGCTTGAACTAGTCGAACCTTTGCAAGACTAGCCTCACAAATCCTGATGGCCTCCCATGGCGGATGAAAAGAAAGATGAGGGGGCAGAAGATCCCATCAAAATCTTGCTTGAAGAAGTGCTCGAGCGAAAAAGGAATGCGATGATGGACATCTTTGCGCAGATCCTTCAGTGGCTACCCAGAGGCGACGCATCAGCTTCCAACAGCTACTCTGGAAACGCCACACCATTTAAGGTACAAGTCAATTTCAAAATCCCCATATTTGAGGGTCAATTAGACGCGGATGTTGTAGATAAATGGTTAAATCTGCTAGAGGGTTTATTTTCTGTTCATGAATTTTTGAGTCGAGAAAAGATTGTTTTTACTCTTCTCAAAGCAGCCCCCCACGTCAAGGACTGGTGGGAAACTTACGGCGAGCAGAAGAATGAAAGTACAGGCTCACTATTTTTCAGCCGCACCCACTTAGGATTCATTCCAGAATGCCATCAAGGAGCAATACTACCCTGTCAAAAGCTATGAGGATAAATACATAAAGTGGACCACGCTGCAGCAAGGAAGGGACCAAGATGTGCCAGAGTTCACAAACATTTTTCATACCCTTCGCACACAGTTGGGTATCAAAGATTCTGATCTACATCTGGTACTCAAATACCGCAGCTACCTACACAGATACATCCAGGAAGAGATGGAGTTCCTGAACATTTCCTCGCTCGGCACGGCGTACTGATGCACTGTCAAAATCGAGAAAAAGTTCAAACAGAAGAAGCGAGACTTTGGATCTGCAAATCCGAAGCCCAAAGGACAAAGCCAAGGAGGGGTGACCCAAGACAACCTATCGAAGCCACAAGAAAAGAACAACACCACAAAGCCGAAGAAGGACACAGGAAAGTGGTGTGAGTTCCACAAGAATCCCACTCATAACACAAGTGAGTGTCGGACCAAACAGTCGCTGGTGGTCGAGTTGAAGGCTTCTGAATCAGATGCATGTTCCGACCCTGAGCCAAAACCCGACAAGGGGAATGGCAAAGGGAAGCAGATTATTGATGTGGAGCCCAGCGCCACTGTTTCCACCTCCAAGATCCAGAAGAATGAACCCGAAGATCCAGAGGAGGGGGAGCGTCTTTTCCACTCACAGATGTGGGTGACGGGTTCGCCACTGCAATTCATTGTCGACAGTGGCAGCCAAAAAAAACTCATTTCATTAAAGGTCGTGAAGCGGTTGGGCCTACCGACTACACCACACTCGCAACCGTATAGTATGGGGTGGCTTCATGAAGGATGAGATCTCAAAGTTCGCCAGCAGTGCCGCCTTCCCTACAGCATCAAGCCCTTCACAGACAAGGTATTGTGTGATGTTACACCTCTGGATGTTTGTGATGTATTATTAGGCCAGCCATACTTGTGGAGGCGACATGCTGTGTATGAGTCAATGCCTCACGCTGTCATTATTTCTTTGGATAATTCATTATACAAGATACCAGAGGTAGCCCCACCTATTGCCACCTTTTTTGTCACTACCAAGAAAGGCAACAAGCTCATCTCCCAGACTAGGAAATTCATTTTATGTCTGATTCGCTCCCAAAGTAAGGGGAAGATTGTCACCACATCCATGACCCCCACGAAGGGTTCCTCCACGCAGCAGTAGCATCAAAGGAATACGGTCATGACAAAACACAGGAACAACTTCTCCTCACTCACAAGGGTACCACACAAGCTTCAAGTTGGCAACAAAGTCTGGTTGCATCTGCAGAAAGAACACCTTACAAGATCCCATCAGAAGCTTCGGCCACGCCGACATGGTCCTTACACCATTAATAAGGTTGTGGTAAATAATGCTTTGGAGCATAGCATTCCTCCATTCCTTCGCCTGCACCAAGTTTTTAATGTGTACCACCCTCGACCATGCTTCCCACCATTACTAGACACATCCGAGATTGCAGAACAGCTCACCAGGGACCAAGTTCAACAGATGGAGGAACTCAACGCAATGGGGACCATTGCTTCCTAAGGGGGAAGGAATGATCCACGTAGATGTTGGTGGCCACCCACCTATCCCATTTGGACCCCCAAAATTGTCTCTTTTAGTTTTTTAGTTTCCTAAATTGTAGCAAAGTTTACTATTTTTAGCAGTTTTTTGGGTCCTGAACTTCCGAAGTCGTTTTGAGGCCCTAAACGACATTTTTTGGGAAATCTGGGAGCAACATGGGTCCATGGATTGATGTTGCTCTTCCCAAAGTTGTAGTGCTCGGACAGATCTTTCTAATGAGCTATTGTACGCATCAAACGGAGATTGTATGCCAAAGTTACGACCCCGAGAAATTGATGTACCAATTTACCCAAATCGGGCCCACAATTTGGCGTTTCATCTTCTAAGATTAGGTTTTGGGATGTTAAGGGTTTTCCATTTTTTCTCAACAATAAATATGCCTTCGAGCCTCATTGTAACACAGTTCAGAGGCATGTAGCTGCCACATCTCTTCTCAGAGATAAGCTACCATTGCCCTAGTTGGTTTCTTTCCATTTCTGTTTCTAAGCATATTTCAGTATTTTACTGTAATGAAATGAAGTATTATTTCCATTGCATATCTGTATTTATGGTTATCTCTGTAATTTGTTGCGTTCCTGGTTAAATCCGGATCAGTGGTATTAGAGCGGTCTGCTTTTTCTCTGTTTTTCTTTGCATGTCCCCAACGAGGTCAGGATATAAGGAGTTATGGCTTGAACTAGTCGAACCTTTGCAAGACCAGCCACGCAAATCCTGATGACCTCCCATGGTGGATGAAAAGAAAGACGAGGGGGCAAGATATCCTATCAAAATCTTGCTTGAAGAAGCACTCGAGCGACAAAGGAATGCGATTATGGATAGCTTTGCGCAGATCCTTCAGCGGCTACCAAGAGGCGACGCATCGGCTTCCAACAACTACTCTGGAAATGCCAAACTGTTTAATGTACAAGTTAATTTCCAAATCCCCATATTTGAGGTCAAATAGATGCGGATGCTATAGATAAATGGTTAAATTTGCTAGAGGGTTATTTTTCTGTTCATGAATTTTCGAGTCGGGAAAAGATTGTTTTTGCTCTTCTCAAAGCAACCCCCCACATCAAGGACTGGTGGGAAACCTACTGCGAGCATAATAATGAAAGCACAGGCTCACTATTTTCAGCCGCACCCACTTGGGATTCATTCTAGGATGCCATCAAGGAGTAGTACTACCATGTCAAAAGCTATGAGGATAAATACAGAAAGTGGACCACGTTGTGGCAAGGAAGGGACCAAGATGTGCCATAGTTCACAAACATTTTTCATACCCTTCACACACAGTTGGGTATCAAAGATTTTGATCTGCATCTGGTACTCAAATACCGTGGTTGCCTACACAGATACATCTAGGAAGAGATGGAGTTCCTGAACATCTCTTCGCTCAGCACGGCGTACCGATATGCTGTCAAAATCCAGCAAAAGTTCAAACAGAAGAAGCGAGACTTTGGATTTGCAAATCCGAAGCCCAAAGTACAAAGCCAAGGCGGGGTGACCCATGACAACCCGTCGAAGCCACAAGAAAAGAACAACACCATGAAGTCGAAGAAGGACACAGGAAAGTGGTGTGAGTTCCACAAGAGTCCCACTCATAACACAAGTGAGTGTAGGACCAAGCAGTCGCTAGTGGCCGAGTTGAAGGCTCTGAATCAGATGCATGTTCTGACCCTGAGTCAGAACCCGACAAGGGGAATGGAAAAGGGAAGCGGATCATTGATGCGAAGCCCAATGCCACTGTTGCCATTGCCAAGATCTAGAAGAATGAACCTGAAGATCCAGAGGAGGGGGAGTGTCTTTTCCACTCACAAATGTGGGTGAAGGGTTCACCGCTGCAATTCGTTGTCGACAGTGGCAGCCAAAAGAACCTCATTTCAGCAGAGGTCGTGAAGCAGTTGGGCCTACCGACTATACCACACCCGCAGTTGTACAGTATCGGGTGGCTTCGTGAAGGACGAGATCTCAAAGTTCGCTAGCAGTGCCACCTTCCCTACAGCATCAAGCCCTTCACAAATGAGGTTTTGTGTGATATTACACCTCTGGATGTTTGTGATGTATTATTAGGCCAGCCATAGTTGTGGAGGCAACATGCTGTGTATGAGTCAAGGCCTCGCACTGTCATTACTTCTTTGGATAATTCATTATACAGGATACCGGAGGTAGCCCCACCTACCGCCACCTCTTTGATCACTACCAAGAAAGGCAGCAAGCTCATCTCCCAGACTAGGAAATTCATTTTCTGTCTGATTCGCTCCCAAAGTAAGGGGAAGATCGTCACCACATACATGACACCCGCGAAGGGTTCCTCCACGCAACAGCAACATCAAAGGAATACGGTCATGACAGAACATAGGAAAAAGTTCTCCTCACCCATAAGGGTACCACACAAGCTTCAGGTGGGCAACAAAGTCTGGTTGCATCTGCAGAAAGAACGCCTTACAAGATCCCATCCGAAGCTCTGACCACACCGACATGGTCCTTACACCATTACTAAGGCTGTGGTAAATAATGCTTTGGAGCATAGCATTCCTCCATTCCTTCGCCTGCACCAAGTTTTCAATGTGTACCGCCCTCGACCATGCTTCCCACCATTATCGGACACATCCGAGATTGCAGAACAACTCACCAGGGACCAAGTTCAGAAGATGGAGGAACTCAACGCAATGGGGACCATTTCTTCCTAAGGGGGGAGGAATGATCTAGGTGGATGTTGGTGACCACCCACCTATCCCATTTGGACCCCCACAATTGTCTCTTTTAGTTTTTCAGTTTCCTAAATTGTAGCACAGTTTACTATTTTTAGCAGTTTTTCGGGTCCTGAACTTCTGAAGCCGTTTTGAGGACCTAAACGACGTTTTTTGGGAAATCTGGGAGCAACATGGGTCCATGGATTGATGTTGCTCTTCCCAAAGTTGTAGTGCTTGGACAAATCTTTCTAACGAGCTATTTTACACATCAAACAAAGATTGTATGCCAAAGTTACAACCCCGGGAAATTGATGTACCAATTTACCCAAACGAGGCCCACAATTTGGCGTTTCATCTTCTAAAGTTAAGTTTTGGGATGTTAACGGTTTTCCATTGTTTCTCAACAATAAATAGGCCTTCGAGCCTCATTGTAACATATTTCAGAGGCATTTAGCTTCCACATCTCTTCTTAGAGATAAGCTACCATCGCCCTAGTTGGTTTCTTTCCATTTCTGTTTGTAAGCATATTTCAGTATTTTACAGTAATGAAATCAAGTATTATTTATGCTACATATCTGTATTTATGGTTATCTCTGTAATTTTTTGCATTCCTGTTTAAATCTGGATCAAAGACATTGTTATCAATTGCAGGTCAAGGGAAAACAAGGGTTTGAAGTTATTTCTTGTAAAGGATTTGGGGCAAAAGGAAGCGGTAAAGGGGAAAAGGTTAGATAGTACTATTGCATGCAGGAGTCCATTGAACGAGAGGATTGGGGAGACCTTATCCCAGAAAGAAACCCTAATCCGAAGGAATTATTAGAAGAAGCACATAATGAGGGTTTTAGAGGTTTCCTAGAAGAATTAGTGGAGGGATTGGGAGACTTAAAAGAACATTTTATAAGAGAAATTTGTCTGCTTATCTCGACGGGGCATGAAGCGCTTAACTAGACTTCCATAAGACAGGAGGTGGGGGAGTCATATTTCCTTGTGGGAGTGGAGGGACAACTCTCGAAAGTCAAAGTTTTAAACCAATGAAGTTGTATAGTGGAGAGGCAACTAGAACTGCTCTCTCTAGAAGGAATCAATGAGAGGGAGACTAGAATAGAGGCAGGGGAAGGGGGGATGAACGGGAATAATGGAGTGAAGAGGAAGAAAGGTAAGCTAATAAATAAAAAGGAGGTAAGCTTGAGCTTGGTGCTTGGAGTTGACATTTAGATAGACCAAATAATGGAAGCGATAGAGTTTACCTTGGTTGGGAGAGCTAAGGGGAAAAAATACTCAGCAAATTACATCACTGAATGGACTTCCAAAGCATGGAAGGAGGTGCCAAACCAATAGCTTGAAGTGTCCACTCTTGCTAGGGGTTGGTTCATGATAAAATTTAGTAAAGGAGAAACCCTTGAATGGGTTTTGAGACGAAACTGGTGTTTTGGCATAGCACCGATTTTGTTTAAAAGATGGAACCTCCTGTTTGATGTCGTGAGAGATCAGGTGGTGGAGATTATGGTCTAGGTACGTATCCCGAGATTACCTCCACCTTTCTGGATGGAGATGGTGCTTAGCTCCATCGGAAACACTCTGGGTCAATATGTGGAAGCAAAGATATCATTTTTTGAATCAAAGGACAAGGGCTTAACATGAAATCTGGTAAGATTGAAACCAAAGGAAGGACTAGCAGAGGAAATTCTTCTTAAATACAAGGAGTTATCATACACACAGATTATAGATTATGAACATCTTCCTTTCTGTTGTCAGTGATGCCACATTTATGGGCACCTTGCTAGAGATTTCCCTCTGGGATTCAGAAGGAGAAGAAGGCATAAAGGAGAACAAGGAAATGCATATCGGCCCTAGAGGGAAGAGAAGGGGAACAAAGGAATTGGGGATTAGAAAGGCTGAAGATTATATGTAGATGGAAAATAAAGGAATGAAGGATATGCAGATGGAGGAAGTGGCAGAGCAGAAGCAGGAGCATCCTGGGGAGCTAGGTCGGGCAGAGACAGTGGAGAGTGGAGAAGTTGTTTCTACACCTCAGTTAGAGGGTACAGTTCTCGTTCCCATCCCTTCTATTAATAAATCCTTTAAGTCTCTGCACAATTCAATCCTGAGGCCTAGTCCTTCCAAGCCTCCACTTTTGGAAAAATTGCATGTTGAATTTGTGACTGAGGCCCTAGGCAGTTTCATAAACTCCATTCCTAAGATTCTCCTGAGCCAACCCTTGGCTAGACACCTTCTAACCCCTTGTTCCGTAGGAATCTCTATATAGAAACCTCATTATAACCTTTGACCTCGGGAGAAGAAGATTGTCCCTTGGGAAGTTGTGGGAGGGTTGGGAGTCCATCCGATCTTAGTTGGACATCAAAATACAAGAGGAAGGAAGTCCAACCTATCAAAGGTTTAGTAAAGAGCAAAACTTGATATATTAGATGAGAAACAATTATCACTTACTAGGGTGCTTAAAGCAGCGTAGGCCCCATCTCGAGTAACCAAATGATTGTGTTGTCCTTTAATTGTTGATCCGGATTTAAACAGGAACGCAACAAATTACAGAGATAACCATATACACAAAGATGCAGCGGAAATAATACTTCATTTCATTAATGGAAAATACTGAAATATGCTTACAACTAGAAATGGAAATAAACCAGCTAGGGCGATGGTAGCTTATCTCTGAAAAGAGATGTGATGGCTACATGCCTCTGAACTGTGTTACAATGAGGCTCGAAGGCCTATTTATTGTTGAGAAACAATGGAAAACCCTTAACATTCCAAAACCTAACCCTAGGAGATGAAACACCAAACTGTGGGCCCCGTTTGGGGTAAATTGGTACATCAACTTCCCAGGGTCATAACTTTGGAATATGATCTCCGTTTGATGCATACAATAGCTCGTTAGAAAGATCTATCCGAGCACTACCATTGTTGGAACGCGCAACATCGATCCATGGCAGGTGGCCACCAATATCCACCTGGATCATTCCTCCCCCCTTAGGAAGCAATGGTCCCCATTGCGTTGAGCTCCTCCATGAGATGAGGAAACTTTTGCTGAACTTGTTCCCTGGTGAGCCACTTGCCCTGCTGAAGGAGTTGGCCTGCTTTGACAACTTGATACAGTTGGATATTCTGTTGGCGAGTGTTCTTGATCTGTGTGTCCATGATCCGATCAGTTGCAGCTTGTTCCATGCAATCTGGATTTAATTCTGTGGGTTTGAGCTGTTCTGCAATGTCGGATGTGTCTAGCAATGGTGGAAAGTATGGCCGAAGGCGGTCCACATTGAACACTGGGTGCAGGCCAAGGAATGGGGAAATGCTGAGCTCAAATGCATTGTCCCCCATAGCCTTAGTAATGGTGTAAGGACCATATCGGAGTGGTCTCAATTTCCGATAGGCTCCAGTAAGGCGTTCCTTTTGCAAATGCAACCAGACTTTGTCGCCCACCTGAAACTTGTGTGGCACCCGATGTTGATCATGTCGCTGCTTGTACTTGGCATTTGATTTCTCAAGAATGTCATGGACCTGCTGGCGAATATGTTGGATGCGTTAAATGAAGCTGGTGGCCTTATCTGTTTCGGACTGGACATGAGCTGAATTTATGTGAGTAGCTGCAAGTGGCATGGCCACATCAATGGGGCATAGTGGCTGGAATCCTAAACCCACCTGAAAAGGGCTATGGCCAGTGGAGCTGTGAAGAGCTCGGTTGTAGCTGTGCTGAACATAGGGGAGGCTCTCGTCCCATGTGCGTGGATGCTTTGAGTTATCCATGCGCAGAATGTGCACAATCATCATATTGACAACCTTTGTCTGGCCATCAGTTTGAGGATGGAAGGCTGTGGACTTCGTGAGTTTGGTGTCCAGCATTGACCAGAGACTGGACCAAAATGTGCTGCGAAACCGACTGTCCCGATCTGAGATGATAGACTGTGGTATCCCAAAGTGCACCCACACTTGTTCAAAGAAGAGTTTAGCAGTGGCTTCTGCTGTGATATTCTTCTTGCAGGCCACCATAATGGCCATCTTCGAGAACCTGTCGACGACCACAAAAACACAGTCATTTCCATGCTTAGTGGAAGGAAGGCCTGACATGTAATCCATGGAGATGGATTCCCAAGGTCGACTAGGGGTAGGCAACGAGGTATAGAGGCCGTGCTTCTTAATGGTCGGTTTGGAAATGGCACAGGCAGTACATGATCTGATGTACTTCCCAACATCCTGTCGAAGATTCGGCCAATAGAAATAATTTTGCAGTACTGCCACTGTTTTCTCGACCCTGAAATGCCTAGCAGCCCAACTCTAGTGTGCTTCCCAAATCATCTTGGCACGCTCTCTTGAAGGAACACAAAGGTGACCGAGGTGGCATAATAGGGCATCCTGGAGGTGAAAATCTGCAACATGCCAACCCTCCAAGAGTGTCTGGTATGTGTGGCCGAATTCTGGGTCGCTTTTGTAGAGAAGTGGCCAATTAGAAGTCTCGTGCCCACAAGAGTTGAGCACGGTGCTTAACGCCATGATTGGTGGTCGACTGAGGCAATCTGCAACATTATTGGTGTTGCCCTTCTTATACTTGATATTCAAGTGGAACTATTGCAGGTATGTAGACCACTTCTGATGGCGATCATTCTGCAATTTCCCTTGGGTCTGTATGAACTGCAGGGGTCGGTGGTCTAAGTTGATGACCGTTTCCTTCCCCAAAATGTAATGCTTCCATTGTCGGCAGGCCTGTACAATGGAATACATCTCTTTATCATAAGTGGGGTACTTCCGGACTGTGTCTGAAAGTGTTTCAATGTGATATGCCACTGGATGTCCATGTTGAGTAAGGACTGCCCCAATAGCATAGTCAGAAGCATCTGTCTCGACCTCAAATGGTTGTTGTAAATCTGATAACGCGAGAACTGGTGCCGTGCAGAGGCGATCCTTCAACTCCATGAATACCTTCTGTTGAGATTCAGACCAAGAGAATTTTGCTTTCACCCCTCCCTTGGTGACTTGACTCAAGGGCCAAGAAATAAGAGAAAACCCCAACACAAACGTGCAGTAGAAGTTGGCAAGACCTAGAAAGCTACGGAGCTCTGTCAGAGTGGTTGGAGAGGGCCAATCCCGAATGACTTGGATCTTCGCTGGCTCGACATGCACCCCCTGTTCATCAATGATGTATCCCAGATACTGAACCTGGGTCATGCCAAAAGTGCATTTCTCCAAATTGGCACATAGCTTGTGTTGCCGCAGTGTTTGGAGAACCTGTCGGATGTGGTGGAGGTGCTCTTCCCAACTCTGGCTGAAGATCAGAATGTCATCCAAGTATACTACTACAAAGGAGTTGGTGAATGGCCGCAATATGTCATCCATTAGCCTCATAAAGGTTGTAGGAGCATTCGTCAATCCGAAAGGCATAACCAACCATTCGAAGAGGCCCTCCTTGGATTTGAAGGCAGTCTTCCACACATCAGAGGGTTCGATTGGTACCTGGTGATATCCTGACTTCAGATTGATCTTGCTGAAATATTTCGCCCCCTTTAGTTGGTCTAGGAGGTCATCAATCCGCGGGATCGGGTACCTATTACGGACAGTGATCTTGTTCAGCGCCCGATAGTCAATACAGAGTCTCCACGTCCCATCCTTCTTCTGTACCAACACGATCGGGCTCCCACAGGGCGATGAACTCGGACGGATGTGACCTTTCTGCAGGAGCTCCTGAATCTGCCTCTTGATTTCATTGTTCTCCAAAATGAAACGCAGATAAATTGGTCCATTGGGTAGCGGCACATCCGAGGTCAGATCGATGGAGTGCTTGACTTGACAGTGCAGAGGAACCCCTGCCGGGGAGGTGAATATGTCCTCGTACTCCTCCACAATCTTGTCCATCTGTAGCTGTCGTGCAGAGGGACCCCATCTGGAGGCCGTGGCCACTGTCTTCTTCTTTCCTTGAGGGCGTATCATCAGGAAAACAAATTTCCTGGTTTTGGAAATGATCTTACTGCATTGTTTTGCAGTAATCAAAGAGATGGCGGTAGGTGGTGCTACCTCTGGTATCCTGAACAACTTATTTCCCAATGTAATAATAACAGCACGGGGCCTTGATTCATACACAGCATGTCGCTTCCACAAGTATGGTTGTCCTAGTAATACATCACAAACTTCAAGGCGAGCAATGTCACACAATACCTCATCCGTGAAGGGCTTGATGTTGTATGGAAGGCAACACTGCTGGCTCACGCGAAGATCTCGTCCTTGGTGAAGCCACCCAATGGTGTATGGTTGTGGATGTGCTGTGGTCGGTAAGCCCAACTACTTCACGACCTCTGCCGAAATGAGGTTCTTTTGACTCCCGCTATCAACAATGAACTGTATCGGGGAGCCCTTTACCCACATCTGGGAGTGGAAGAGACGCTCCTCCTCCTCTGGATCTTCGGGTTCATTTTTCTGGATCTTTGTGGTAGCAACAGTGGCGCTGGGATCCACATCAATGATCTGCTTCCCCTTTTCATACCCCTTATTAGGTTCTGACTCAGAGTCGGAACATGCATCTGATTCTGAAACCTTTAGCTCAGCCACCAGTGACTGCTTGGCCCGACACTCACTTGTGTTGTGAGTGGAGCTCTTATGGAACTCGCACAATTTTCCAGTGTCTTTTCTCGGCTTCGCGGCACTGTTCTTTGCTTGCAGCTTCGGCTGGTTGTCTTGGGCTGTCCCGCCTTGGCTTTGTCCTTTGTTCTATGGTTTAGGGGCACCTTTCCCCTGCTTTAGATTCGCAGATCCAAAGTCTCGCTTCTTTTGTTTAAACTTCTGCTCGACCTTGACGGCATATCGGTATGCTGCGCCAAGCGAGGGGATGTTTAGGAATTGTATTTCTTCCTGGATGTACTTGTGTAGGCAGCCACGGTATTTGAGTATCAAATGTTGCTCCGAATCCTTGATACCCAACTTTGTGCGAAGGGTATGCAAAAGATTGGTGAACTCCGGCACGTCTTGGTCCCTTCCCTGCCGCAGCGTGGTCCACTTTATGTATTCATCCTCATAGCTTCCAACAGGGTAGTACTGCTCCTTGATGGCATCTCGGAACGAATCCCAGGTGGGTGCGGCTGAAAATAGTGAGCCAGTACTTTCATCCTTCTGCTTGCAGTAGGTTTCCCACCAGTCCTTGATGTGGGGGGCTGCTTTGAGAAGAGCAAAAACAATCTTTTCCCGACTCGAAAATTCATGAACAGAAAGATAATCCTCTAGCAGATTTAACCATTTATCTACGTCATCTGCGTCTATCTGACCCTCGAATATGGGGATTTCAAAATTAACTTGTACCTTAAAGGGTGTGGCATTTCCAGAGTAGCTGTTGGAAGCCGATGCGTCGCTTCTGGGTAGCCGCTGAAGGATTTGGGCAAAGCTATCCATCATCGTGTTCCGTTGTCGCTCGAGGGCTTCTTCGAGCAAGATTTTGATGGGATCTCCTGCCCCCTCGTCTTTCTTCTCATTCGCCATGGGAGGCCGTCGGGATTTGCGAGGCTGGTCTTGCAAAGGTTCAACCAGTTCAAGCCCTAACTCCTTATATCCCGACCTTGTTGGGGACATGCAAAGAAAAACAGAGAAAAAGCAGACCGCTCTGATACCACTGATCCGGATTTAAACAAGAACGCAACAAATTACAGAGATAACCATATACACAAAGATGCAGCGGAATTAATACTTCATTTCATTAATGGAAAATACTGAAATATGCTTACAACCAGAAATGGAAATAAACCAGCTAGGGCGATGGTAGCTTATCTCTGAGAAGAGATGTGATGGCTACATGACTCTGAACTGTGTTACAATGAGGCTCGAAGGCCTATTTATTGTTGAGAAACAATGGAAAACCCTTAACATTCCAAAACCTAACCTTAGAAAATGAAACGCCAAACTGTGGGCCCCGTTTGGGGTAAATTGGTACATCAACTTCCCGGGGTCGTAACTTTGGCATATGATCTCCGTTTGACGCATACAATAGCTCGTTAGAAAGATCTATCTGAGCACTACCATTGTTGGAATGGGCAACATCGGTCCATTCCATGGACCCTTGTTGCCCCCGGATTCCCCCAAAAACGTCGTTTAGGGCCTCAAAACGGCTCCGGAAGTTCAAGACCCGAAAAACTGCTAAAAATAGTAAGTTGTGCTACAATTAAGGAAACTGAAAATGCTGAGAAAGACAATGGTGGGGGTCCAGGTGGACTTGGCAGGTGGCCACCAATATCCACCTGGATCAATTGTTGAGGCTTTGCTAGTGCCTCTAAAAAGCTAGCATTGAAGACTTTGATTAAATGTTACTGTCATGATATTATAATGCTTCAAGAAACTCTTGGAGCAGGAGAGGAGATCAAGTTGGCACTGAATAAAATGTTTTCAGGCTGGACATTCATGACTATGGATGCCAAAGGAAGATCTGGGGGCTTGGTTCTGGGAATGAAAGAGGGAAGCCTGAAGTTATTAAATTCTCGGGGATCAGAGAAAATTCTAGGAGCTGAAGTCTATTCCCAGGACCTATGCTTAGAATTATTGATATTGAGTATTTATGTAACTTGTTAGGACAGGGTGTCATTTTGGAATAATCTATTCTCAAAATCCATTATGAATAAACCGAACTTGGTGGTGGGAGGGGATTTGAACTTCTCCTTGGGCCTATTAGAAACATGTGGCCCTGTAGCACAAGCTGATCCTATAAAAACTTCTTTTTGAATGAGATCTGCTCTGTCAAGCTCTTAGATATAAACTTGATAAAATCCAAACCGACTTGGAGGAATAGGAGAGTGGGGGAGGCTAGGGTAGCCAAGAGACTGGATCGTTTCATGCTAAAATAGGAATTGGCATCTAGAATCCCTTTTTCAGACACTTAGACCACTCCCTATTCTATTGGAAATGAAAGGGCCTAATAAAAAACCAAGGTCTCCATTCAAACTTAACCCGACATGGCTCAAGGAAGCCTCATATAATAACTTGGTTAAAACCACTTGGAGTCCTATAACTGGTGAACAGGGGAGCTATCTAGCTCAACCCTTTATGGAGAACTTAAAGCGCATGAAAAAGGAAACCATGGAATGGGCAAAAGCAAAGAAGATCAAAGAGGAAGTTGACTTAAGTAGAAGAGGGGAGGAACTAGATCTACTGGAGAGCCTAGAAAAGGATGCTTATGAGACAATAGAGAAGAGGGAAAGGATAAAACAACTGGTGATAGAACGAAGGAAAATCCTTAATGATAGAGAATAATAGTGGAGACTAAAAAGAAAAGCAATTTGGTTGGTAGCAGGGGATGAAAATTCAAAATTCTTTTATAACTATGCAAAATGGAGGAAAAATTCAAATATGACATGGGGATTAAAAACGAAGGAAGGGGGTACATCAAAATCCTTTGATGAACTACTCAATGGGAAGAAACCACTTCAAAAACCTCTTCAAAGCTCTAGAAGAGGTATCAATAGCTGAGGTGATCCGGTAGCCCAAAACTTCCCAAGGTATGCTAAGGAGGAGGAAAATTAATTCCTCATGGTCCCAATGTCAAGAGGGGAGGTAGAAGGAATTTTAAAGTCAATGCAGAGGGAAAAGAGCCCAGGTCCGATGGATGGACAGTGGAATTATTTTAGCGCTTCTTTGATATCATAGGGGATGAACTCACTAGGGTGGTTGAGGAATCTTGAGAAAAAGGATCAGTTTATGAACGTTTCAATTCCACTTTCTTGGCTTTAATCCCTAAGTCAGAGGACCCCTCGTATTTTGAGGAATTTAGGCCTATCTCTTTGTGCAATTGCATATATAAAATTATAGCAAAAGTCATTGCAGTACAATTGAATCCTATTCCTTCAAGGGGCATATCCAAGTAGAAATTTGGCTTTTTGGATGGAAGACAAATCCATGAAGCTATAAGGGTGGCTCAAGAGACACTGCACAGTATCAAGAGGAGTAGGAAGAAAGGAGTGATAGTAAAAATCATTTTTCTAAAGCATATGACAAAATCAGTTGGCTTTACATTAGGATGCTAATGACTCACTTGGGATTTGGCATCGGTTTTATAAATTGGGTAATGGGATGTATTTCAAATGTTAGCTTTGCAGTCTTGATCAATGGGGCAACATCATCTTTCTTCCATAGCCAAAGAGGACTCATACATGGATGCCCCTTATCTCCCCTCCTCTTTCTATTAGTAGCAGAGGGTCTTAGTCAAATGATCCTAGAAGCAAGGAGAAGAGGAGACATAAAAGGTATCGAAGTGGCGGTAAACCTTCATATCTCTCATTTATTGTTTGTTGATGATATTCTCATTTTCAGTGATGGAAGTAGGAGTGATATTCAACATATTAAATCCATCCTCGATCTGTTCCTAGTAGCTACAAGTATGTGTATCAATGTACAAAAATCTTATTTGATTCTAGAAGGGTTGTCAAGGACCAGAATCAGGAGGATTACAAAGGCTCTTCCTTTTGAATCCAAGATGATGAAGGACAACTTCAAATACCTGGGATTCCACCTTAAGCTAGATACCTACAGGAAACAAGACTAGTACTGGCTAGTGGGAAAAATTGAAAATCCTGTAAGACACTAGAGTTATAAATGGTTGTCAAGAGCGAGAATATTGGTTCTAAGTAAGTCAGTTCTTATGGCCATACTTGTTTACTGAATTGCATTAACATGGGTGCCTAAGGGAATTCTCTCACGGATAAGGAAATTGTGCAACAGGTTTCTGTGAGCCAGATCAAAGGAGGACTCAGTTCTTCCATGGGTGGCTTGGGAGAAAGTAGCTAGACCAAAGGAATGAGGGGGTGGGGCCTAAAATATCTTACAACTATTCCATCCTTGTTAGTAGAAAAACTGGGATGAAGACTTATATTAGTGGAGAATTTGTGGATGATGATCATCAAAAGAAAATATATTGATATGATGCCCACAGACGAATGACTGAGGAAACCAGTCAAGAGGAATCCACAAGCCTCAGTCGTTTGGAAGGAAACTTTGGAATCGATTAGGATCATCGAACAAGGTTTAGCTTGGCATGTTGGGAATGGAGAGAAGGACAGACTTGGTATGGACCCTTGGGTAGGATGCAATGAGGGATATGATTTATCAAGAGAGATTATAACTCACTTACACTTGCAAGGATGTATTCGCCTAAACCAGATTGAGAAGGAGGGTCAATCAACGATATGGCAACAAGCATGGAAAACAACGAAGGATATACAAATGGAGCCCCAATGGATAGAGGAATGACAAAATTTCATTAGAGAGCTTCAAAGAACTAATGTCTGACTATTGGACCGACTAGACGTGCTGAGATGGGTACATGCCATGACCAGAAAATACTCCCCAAAGAACAGTTATAGTCACCTAATGATAAGAAGGGAGTGGAGTGCACAAGAGTGTTGCTTCAAACCTCTCTGGAAACTAAAAAGCCCTACAAAATCAAGACTTTTTTTTATGTATCTTAAGAAATAAATTCCCAACATGGGATAACCTCTAGAAAAGGAATAAGATGGGTTCCGAGTGGTGCACTATTTGCAAAAGAAAGGAGCAATCAGTTCATCACCTTTCCTTAAATTTTTCATCCAGTAAAAGTACCTGGGATGAAACCTTAAGGTTAGTGGGAAAAAATCAGGGATGGGATGGAGACAACATTGGGGAAGCATGGCAAAGATGGTGGGATGAGACCCAGGAGGAAAACATGAAAAATATTCTGTTAATTATCTCATGGGGCATTTGGTTGGCACGAAATAGGAGTATTTTCAAGGACTTGGCACCCACTTATGTACCCATTGCTGTAGAATGTGCCTCAATTTATGGCCTTATACCCCTACCAAATATTGTAAAGAGTACTAGGGAAGTTAGAGAAGAACATATCAGGGGAGACATTCTGTGGGCTTATTTTGATGGAGTGTTTGATCCACAAAATATTTGTAGGGTAGGATTTGTCATCCACACCAACATCCAAAAAAACTTAAAAGCATTGGTGGGCCTTGGCTCAGGAACAAATAATTTCGTTGAACTGCAATCCTTAAAACTGTTACTTTGTTGGCTTATACATCTGGGGATGGGATCGGTCCATATTTTTGGAGATTCTCATAATGTTGTAAAATGGTTTAATGGAGAGCACATATGTCAAAACTACATGTTGATTCCATTGTTATAAACAGTTTTACTTTTAAAACACTGTTTTGACTTTATCACTGTCTGTCATATTTACAGGGAATGAAATCCAGTTGCAGACCTCCTATCTAAGGAGGGTATACAACAAGCTATGGGTATCTGGTGTATAACAGAAAATGACAAGGACATGATCTGTGTGTCAGAGTAGCCTCCGTTCTTCCCATGAAAAATTTGTGTTATTGCTCTGATCGAGATACAATTTATTTTTGTTTTTTGATTATGCTATGTATACACAGGGGTTAAAAAATTGATACTATGAAAATATCTGTTATTTGTAATTTTGTATAAACTGTTTGTTCCTATTTGGGTTGTTTTCCTAAAAAATGAGGAGGCATAGAAAAATTCTTTAGCTCTTTTTCTGCATTATTGGGTTTGAAGAACTACTCTATGTTTACCAGTTGCATATACAATACATTGAATGTTTAAATGCATCTACAAATGTAACATTTTATTGCTTTATAGAAAATTCCATTTTTACTTTGGAAAAAAAAAATAATAAATATATTTTTATTAAAATTATATTTCCAATTTACATTAAAAAAAATATTTATATCATCATTTTATTTAAAAAATAAAAATATTAAATTTTGATATATAGTTTAGCAAGTGGATAAAGTCTCACATCTAAAGTTTTAGAATAGACATAAATAATTAATGAATTAGAGTTTTAAGTTTATTTTAATCTTACAATTAATAATCCAAATTCATTCATTTTTTATTTCTATTATAATATTTTAGATTATTTATTAAATATATATAATATATATATATATATAATTATAATGTTATAATAGCACACTATCAGGGCAAAAACCATATATTCAAAGGAGTATAGATACTTAAAAGTTTGATTCAGCGAGATTTTATAGAACGGAACACCAATATTAAGATAGAGCTAAAACAATGCATCACAATATGCACATAAAACGGGTGATAGCTAGTAAATTAACAATTGTTCTTAAAGGTGTAAATATGCATTGAAGTTGAACATGTTTATGATGTTGTTGCAAAAATGTTGTAGTAAAAAATATATAACAACCTAAAGGGTGGAGGATGGAGGGGAAGAAATATGTTCGAGCTTGCAATAGTCTCACACTTGCGCTATGCCTTTCTGACAGATGTTGCTCAAACCACATCGCTAAATCATTTTTCTTCAATCATACCACTATATCAAAATCCTATATACATATTATATCAAATCTATAACATGGAAGGTAATGAGGAGAGACATTACCATAGGTCCTCGTGGGACTAAAGTTAGTGTGTGTTGATAATGAGTTTAAATAAAGAACATCTTTCACTAGAGTGAGTGTTGATAATGAGATTAAATAAAGAGCATCTTTCACTGGAAAGACTTTCAAATTCCATGACATTCTGCAATCAAAATAAAGAAGAGGGTTTGTTTTATAATTTTAGCTATCTCCTTTTAAAATTTTTAAATTAATTTGGAAACGTTTTCTTGGAGCCATTAATTCCAGTTTTTAATTTAAATTTAAATTTTGTCTAGCAAAGACTTGTTGGAATTGCAAATTTATTTGGTTTAGTTTACACAATCCGAGTGTCGAAGTAAATTTTCAAGGCATTGTATCGGCATTCAAAAATACAGTTTTAAAAATGAAATGTTAAAATTTTCTTTCTTTCTTTCTCATCTTTCTAGAAGTAATTACGGTTTCCTTTGCACAGATCCCAGAATAACGAATGAACATGTTTTTAAAAATGAAACGTTAAAATTTTATTTCTTTCTTTCTCATCTTTCTAGAAGTCCCAACGAGTGACCATGTAAGTTAATGGTAATTAAGAGGTCTTTATGTCAAGCATTACCATTCCTAAACAAAAAATTACCCAATAACATCTCAGGTTAAACATGATTTAAGGTCGGACTTTATCATAATTAGTTAAAGCAATTTTGTGTGGGATTTATCTTAATAATCACCAAAGCTGAATTTATATACAAACTTGATAAAAAATTCTTTATGTCAAGGATGACCATTCCTAAACAAAAAATACCCAATAACTTCTCAGGTTGAACATGATTTAAGGAAGGACTTTATCATAACTAGTTAAAACAAGTTTGTGTGGGATTTATTTTAAGAATCTCCAAAGCTGAAATTTCTATACAAACCTGACCAAAATTTTAGTTATTTTCTGTTATATAAAAAAAATGGTTAGATTATGATCTAGCTATAAATTTGTTGAAAAAAAACAAAATTAAGCTCATTTAATTTTTCAATTAAACATTTTATATCATTCTACCTTAAAAAATGCCTTAAACACCTAAAGGAATTATTTAAAAATACATAATTTAATGTAAATCTTATCGTGCAGAAAATGGCTTTTTTAAATCAAATTTAATTTAAGGTGTTTTTTGCCCACTACATCATAGGTATCATGGATTTTGAACATGAAGCTCCATAACCACATCTTAAAAATGAATATATTTAGTTTTTTTTATGATATATAAATAAATATTCAAGTGCATATTAGACTTATCATAATCAACCCATGTAAAATCCTTGCACCTTTCCTAGTAACAAGATTAAGATAATTCATTATATTTTAATAAAATAATAAATCTTTTCTTGTAAAACTTCGGTAATTGATCTCTTGCATGAGCGTGCTTATTTATATTTTAATTTCATTATCATAATATAGTGATGCATATTTATTTCTTATTTCTTAGTAATTTAAATATGTAATATAATTCTAAAAGTAAGGTTATCAAGTTTTTATTAATAGAAAGATTTAAATGTGAAAATTTTAAAAATAATGCTAATTAAAAGTGAATTTGATTAATTGTAAACTTTTTATAAATAAATTAAAAAGTAATTATATTTAAAAAAGAAAATAATTATAACATATTTTTTTAAATGAAAATATTTAGTTTAAATGAAAGTGAGTTATTTAATTGATGTGATAATTTTTCCATCACTTGAATGTTAACATTATTAATAATTTTGTTATTATGCTTTACTTTTCTTTAATAATGAGTGAGTAAACATTTTCCTTATTTTTAATTTGAAACAATATATAAACACTCCTCACTCTTGATTTGAAGGAGTACCTACTAAGTATATGATATGCATTTATAGTTTGGAAAATTTTCACATTATTGAATTGTTTATTTTACATATATTTGTTTTGTATGTGGAATGGAGAAATTATAAATCTCAATTTCATATTAACAAAATATATATGTAAAGGGGATAAATTTAATATATATATATATCAACTGTTAAGAGTGTGTGTTTCTTTGGTAAAATATTATAGGTTCAAATTCAAAGAGGATTAAAATACATGTACTTTTATAAACTTTAAATGAAAAAATCTCATATATCAATTTAATATCTAATTTAGCCATAATATTAAAATTAAATTAAATTATTATTATTACTATTACTATTCTTTTTCAAAAACATTAAAAATAAATAAATAACAAATTTAATTTTAATTTAGAAATTAAAAATTAATTAAATATATTTAACCTTACTTTATCGTGGAGATTCTTAATTTGAAAATAGGTTTTGTTATAATATCATGGGCCATTACTATGTCTTATCAATATTTCATGCCCACAAAACCATAACTCATTTCATATGACACTTATTCATATAACATTTTTTTAATTAATTGATTTAATTAAAAGGATAAAAAAAGACATAACTACTTTGGAGATAAGTCTCAATCATTGATAATGATTTTTGTATACCACTATGAAAATTCTAGAATATTTCATGGAGGTTAAATCTTTACCATTCACTTATTAATTATTGATAAGAATTCATAATTGGTTAATGTGGCCTCCAAGCTACCCAATGTGAGAACATGGGTGTCTTGATCTTTGTCAACACAATATTAAAACCAAGAAATATCCAACTATTGCATTTATGAATTTGGGGTTGATTTATTTATGACTTTTAGGTGGGTGTGTGTATCTTTGTATGTTGATAGGTGTTGAGATCTTATGTGTTATTTAGCTCATATATGCAAATGGATATATGTATTCTTCTTTCTGCATAAGAATATATACATATGCACTTATTTTTGTATGTAAACTTATGCCTTCATCAGTGGTGTTGAGATCTTATGTGTTATTTTCCTCATATATGCAAATGGATATATGTATTCTTCTTTCTCCATATATATATATATATATATATATATATATGCACTTATTTGTGTATGTAAACTTATGTCTTCATCAATTACCTGGTGAATTTTTTATCAGCAGTTGTAGTGTATTACAAAATTTATTAGGTTACAGTGACTTTTAATAAATTTAAAAAATTATATTCTTGTCACTTGGCTCCCCACCCACCAATTTCTTAGGGATTTGAGATTATTCCAATTCTAATAAGTTCATATATGATAAGTTCCTTATTATTATTTATAACATCCATTTATATGTAAGACAATTTTATTTAGCAAAATGGTCTATTACTTTTAATAAATTTAAAAAATTATATTCATGCCACGTGGCTCCTCACCAACCAATTTCCTAGGGATTTGAGATTATTCCAATTCTAATAAGTTCCTCATTATTATTTATAGCATTCATTTATATATATAAAAAAATTATTTAGCAAAATGGTCCATTTTAAAATAAGAGGTGTAATTCTTTTTTTCCTTAAGTTAAAAGTTGAACCATGTCAAAATAGCAGACAAACAAATGTCAAATGGAGATGAGAAAAGTAGAGAATGCCTAGCTGACCATTTTAAAAAGGGAAACACCTTCCGTATAAATATTAGATAGGGAAAATCCACCATTAAAACCCAAATATGCACAAAACAATGAATCCAAAAAATAAAAAAACCTGTCAACCACATAGAAGTGGAAATAGGAGCTCTGAAATACTAGCCATCCGAAAAAGAGCAGGAGAGGTGCCAACTTCAACACCAGTCAATATGGTAGGAACTGATATTTGTCCCCCTCCTCAATACAGAGAACTTTATGTGCCTCGGGCACACAGCTAGACCCTCCTTGGACAGTACAACAATCACAAAGTTGAACTCCCTATGTAAATGTACAAAAGAGATCACACGAAAGAGCTCCTTGATCGGGATAACCCTTTTCATCGGATAGTCCATGTGCCGAAGGGCGAAAGATGAACCATTATTGACCCAATATATAGAAACTTATGAGTCTCCAAAAATGTTGATTTTCTCCAATTTTAAAAGTTTGGCTCACGAGGTCATCTCTGGTATTTGACCCCTGTCCACCTCTCCAGCAAAAAAACGAAAGTAGTGTTTCTCAGATATACAAATACAGGCACCACAACCACAAATGTTACTATGGGCCATCAAAATATCCTTTTGGGAAATTAGACTTAGAACTATGATCCATCAAGGTCCTTTGAAGCTTATTGACTGCACATTTCCAATACTCCATATAGTGGGCACATATGTGAGAATCAGTGAGCTTAATGTTGTAAGGATGGTCATCCAAAATCGTTGCGTTCTTTCCCATCCATACACCCTAGACCAAGAAAAATGGAAGTTCACCTCGTACCGAACCCATGTCCACCCAATATTTAAAACAATCCTCAAGGGAATCAAACCTCTAATGTTCTAAAATCTTGATTTCTTGTAAGAAATAGAGCCAAGTACCCCTCGCCCAAGGACATTCCAAAAATAGATGCAATGCATTCTCAGAATCATTGAGGCATAGGAAACATATGTACAGTCCATGGAATTTTTTTAAGCAAGGATGTTACAGGTAAGGATTCTATTCCTGCATACCAACCATCCAAAAAGCACCAATTTTTGGGGCAAATGCCATTTCAAGACTACGTTGAACCAATGTTTTTCTAGAGAATTATGCATGGAGTAAATGTAAGAATATATACCTTTGACTAAGCCCTTATCGTATTTCTTGTCTACCCACCAACACGTTTTGTCCTCGTCCTGGTTGAAAGAGGTAACCACCTCAGATAAATGCTAAATGCAATTGTTTCAATTCAATTTAATATTTGATGATAATATTTGTCTCCATTTGACCCATGGGCCATTAGTAATTTGACTCGTCAATTACTTTCACTTCCTTTTCTTATCTAGCATATTCTAATTATTTCTTAATTTCCCTTATTATATTATTGATATTCTTCCAGTCTAATTTAATCCTACATAGTAACTCTAATCATTTTAATAATCTAATTCATTAATTTTTTAATTACAATTTAATATTTTAATTTTATTTATTAATAAAATTATTTAATAATTAATTGTCATATTTTATCTCATTTAGATTAATTACTTATTTAACCTATCAATTTCATTCAATTTTTTTCCTAGTTTGACTTATTTTAATTATTTCTTAATTCTCCTTTTTGGCTCATTAGTAATAATTGATAATAAATTAATTAATACAAATATTTTTGTTAACGTCTATATTTTTTTCCCACAGAAAAATCACATTTTTCATTAGGATGTTCAAAATTACATATTGTAGATGCTTTAGGAAGCATATGCATAAGAGGGTGGCTAATGCCACAACTTGATACACTGTCAAAAATATGTCCCAAGAATGGAGACTAATAAGTTAAATACAAATTTGCATGTCTGTAAAAAATATATATGTGAATAGTCTGATAAAAATATAAATTGTCATATCACATAATCATCATAAATCAGGCCATATAAATTGTCATATCACATAATCATAATAAATCGGGCCTTGGTTGCCCGAGCATGCTGCTGATCATTATATGGTCTAGGAAAATATTGGTAGTATTTGTGCCCTGTCTTCTCTTAGATCATCCAATGCCCCCGAGGCTGGAGCGCAACCTCCTTGGATAGTTTGTCAAAAATCTAGTTGTGCTCCATGTATATGTGATGACAAATGATGGTGTCAAATTGTGATTTCAGTAGCAAAGCCTCATCCAAACTATTCCCAAGTGTGTGCACATGACAGACAGATTGTTGACTAAACCAATTTATGATGAGTTTGGAATCACCAAAAATATGAATGTGTCTACAACCCTTCTCAAGTACAAAGTGTAATAAGTGTAAGAGGGTAATAAGCTTAGCATAATTCTTTGTTCCTTCTCCTAGACCCATCTGAATTTTGAAAAAGTTATTGGTTGTGAGATGAAGGAGCACTCCCCCTCCACAACCATTCTGTTGAGTTGATCCATCAAAATATGCACATGGTAAATTCCTATCTATAGTTTCTGCAATAATAGTGTGGGGAGGGTGTGGGTGATCATCCTCCGGAATACTGTTATAACATGATATAAGATGAGCTGAAGATTGTGTCCATAAAGGTGTGATTCCCTTGAATATGAGCTTGTTTTTATGCAACCATATACACCAACAGATCACGAGAGGGAGGTTCCTGATTTTGGTTGGATGCGCAACAATTCACCATGTTTGCCAAGTCTCCAAAACATTTATACCTTGCCATCGTTTGGAGAGGTGAATGCTATCCCAAGTGGGAGATTTATTATGAAGGATACACTGCATGAATAAATTTTCTCTTGGAGGTGCTTTCAAGTTCCAGAGAGCGGGCCACCACGAGTCAATTACAGGTGGCTTAAGATCCAATAATATTAAGGGGTAACCTTCCTTAGGAGAGTAGGAACCATGTTGTGCATGTACCCAAATGAGCTCATCCTCACCATCTGTGATCCGAACATGTGATTCAGAGAGGGCGTTAGTGTAGGAGTGCTATTCATTATGCCAGATATCTGGAATTCCTAATTGGTCAACAGATTTCCAAGCTTGTTTGAAAATAGATGAGTTGTCAGGATCAACAATGTGTACAAAGCGAGAGATACCTGAGTTCGAGAGAAATTGTATGAGCTCTGGTGGAAGATGAAATGCGTTCACACATCCAGACCAAGGGTACATACCAATGCGGACCAAGTCACCAGATCCAATCCTATATGCCAGACCATCACGAATGTAGGATATAGAGTTCAATACAGCTCACCAGATAGTTGAGATGTTAGATATGTTCCTAGTCATGACGCCTGATCCAATCAAGGAGATGGAGTGGACTGATATATTTCTGAATGACCACCTTGGCCCACAAATTCTTTGTAGTGAGAACATGTCATCCCATCTTTGCAGCTAGTGCTTTTGCAAAGGAATCAATGTTTTTCATGCCCCATCCTCCCTGTTTCTTAGGAAGGGCGATGTGATTGCATGTGACCCAATCATGATTTTTCCTTCTTGTTTCCCCTTCCATAAGAATCTACAACACAGTTGTTGAATTCTAGCCAAGGTGCCCCTTGGAATCCAAGCCAAGGACATCTAGTACACTAGAGTTGCTTCCATAACAGATTTAATAAGAGTGAGGTGACCAAACCTAGATAGCCACATATAGTGCCAGATATTTAGTCTCCTTTCAATCTTAGCCACTAGCCATATCCAATCAGCTATATTGTAGTGAATGGGCTTGAGTCGAAATCCAAGATATATGAGTCCATCATCAAAGGGAATAATAGAAAAGGGAAATCTCTAATGAGAAAGTGAGATTCATATTGGGAGCAACCAACAGAAGTCAAAGTCGATTTTTGTTAATTGCACTCCATGTCAGTAGCAAAGTAGAAGGACTTGAGGATAGAAAATAATACAGATGAATTTCCAATCGATCCATTAAGGAAAATTAGGACATCATCAACAAAGAGAAGGTGGGATATGTTTCATCTGTTGGTAAGTTTAATACCATGTAGCCTGCCCAATCTTCTTTCCTCAGAGATGAGTTGACTCAAACCTTCCATGACTAGCAGAAAAAGAAGGGGAGAGAGTGGACAACCTTGTCTAAGACCTTGTTCAGCATGAAAAAATGGAGAGGCAGAAACATTGATAAGAACAGTATAAGATACATTGTAAATCCAGCACATGATCTAGTTAATGAATGTTATAAGGAAACCCAAGTGAGTCAACAGTATTCTCAAATATAGCTGGTTGGTACAATCATATGCCTTTTCCAAGTCAATCTTAAGGATCATACCATTTACCCTCTTGATCTTGATAGAATGAAGAACCTCCTGTGCAGTGCCAACAACTTCATGGATCTGATGATGGTTAAGGAAGGAAAACTGTTTCGAAGAGATGTGGTCAAATAAAATAGACTTTAGGTGGTTTGCAATGATTTTTGCGATGATCTTGTATATGCAGTTGCAGAGAGAAATAGGCCTAAAATCATTTAAGGTCTAGGGAGAGTCATATTTGGGGATAAGGGCGATGAAAGTCGAGTTGAAAGCATCATACATACTGCCACTAGCCCGACATTCCTCAATGACCTGAAGTAGATCATTTCCCAACACTTTAAATAAGGCTAGATGAAATTCAACCGGCCAACCATCCGGCCTAGGACTCTTATCTTTCTTAAACCATTTAATAGTGCCTTCGAATTCAACCATAGATACAGGCTTAATGATATCCTCTATAGTGTCTTGATCAAAAAATCAAGGGAACAATTCATCTACTTTGATTATTTGAGCGAGAGTAGCTTCCTGAGGTGCCTTAAAGAGATGTATGAAATGAGATGTACCGAGGTTGGCCAACTGGTTGAAGTATTGTACCCAATTACCAGTATCATTCTCCAAGTGCCAAATCGTATTGATGGCACGATGAACATTTGCAAATTGATGGTAAAACTTAGTATTTTCATCCCCAGATTGTAACCATATGGTTCAGCTCCTTAGTCTCCAGGTTTCTTCTTTGTCCTTCAAAATTCTAGTCCTCTCTGCTTCAAGGTTTGTGAGGTGCTATTTAGCTTCAACAAAATCAAATCCCCTTCCATCCACTTCAACCAGATTAGCTAACTCTTGTTCAATATTGTTAAGGATGAGATCATCCCTCACCCTTTTAACTTTGGCCCATTTAGTAGTTTTACACTTAATGTAGAGAATCCTTTTAGCAAAACATTTAGTGTGAGACTGACCAGGAGTAGGGGGAAGATATTTCCAATAATCAGAGACCATTTTGGTGTATTCGTCATCCTTGAGCCAGGTCGAATTAAACTTAAATGGGGATTTTGGATTCTGAGCAATGGTTGCAATCTCAAGTTAGAGAGGAGAGTGGTCTGATAAATCTCTCGATCCCACCCATTGTCTATACTGGGAGAGACTTTCGATAAGAGCTTCCTTTAAGAGGAATCAGTCTAGATTTCTAGCAAGAAAAGCATCTCTAATTCTTCTGTTTCATCGGGTAGAGAGTTTTTGAGCCATAGGAATATCAATGAATTGGTTTTCATCCAATAGAAGGCTAATGGAATCAGAAAGTGGATCAACCTGTGTATCGTGTCCTGGTGGGCTTGGTGCAGGCGATATGAACAAGCAGCTGAGACCTGATATAATTTCTTCTAATGTAGACTGGATTTCTCCTTCTCCTTCTATTGGGGTATCAGTCATCTATTGCTAGACTGACTGTTATAAAAATTCCCTCTTTTATATAACCATTCTTCCGTTTTATAATCACCCCAACTCTTGTTATCAGGTCTTTTTATTACACAGAGCCCCTTATCCTCTACTAGGACTATAATTCCCGAGGATTTACAGTAATACACTATCATTGCTTTTAAACGAGGAAAATGCGTTTTTAAACACAAAATACACAAGTGGAGGCTTTCGTTCCAAAGGAACGGAAATACACTATCGGCGCTTTAATTTAAAGAAATGCGTTTAACGCAATTTACATTATCGGCGCTTTAACTATCGCCCTTCCAATAACCTCTTCCCTGATGCGATAACACGTGCCTTTCGGAAATCGCTGTTGGCAACTCAATGCTCCCAATGCTAGCTCCTCCTGCTCTAATCTTGTGATGCAATCAGCTTCGCGGACCTGACACCTTATTCAACCTGCTCTATAGCGTTTCAGGTCCGGACAGTTAGAGTTTTGGACTTCGACGGTTCCAATGGTTTAGTTATGTTCCCACTCAGCGATGCAACAAAGCTTTCGGAACCGACGAGGGTATAGTCCTTGTTCAATAAAAATTCAAGTCCACACTCTCTTCTGGCTAAGTAATTACACTATTTCTCTGTGTAAAACAGAATTTTACTCGCGGACTCTATATAGCAAATAAACAAGCCAGAACCGTCAATATGAAGGAGACACAGCTTAATGGCTTCAACCGCCGTGTTAAATCAAGGCCAAATCATTGATATAAACTCAAAAGAAAAGAACCAAACAAATACACGCATACAATTATCAGTTTAACAGAGGACCATCAATTCAAACTCACAGAGAGAGGTTTTTTGCAGATAGTAATGCTTCCGAGCACTCTCTAACACTGAGCATCCCGTTATTTCATTTTATAAATAATAGATAAGCCCTCTCATTCCTTATCTATACAAAAGCATGTCTTTTACATCGATTGTTTTAAAGCAACCATGCATAAAAACTTGTTATCGCTTATCCATAAGCGATTATTACAGAATGCTTTTATTCTTAACTCTATCCCTATCTTAACTAGAAAAGCATGGAGACTCCTAGCTAAAGGACCCCACTCCTTTGCCTATAGAATTTTTATTTTATTTTTAGAATAAGTTTGAAGATTTTCCCTCCAAGTCACATGCTCCTATATCAAACTCCTGAGGACAAAATTCTTCATGGGCTCCTGTCCATAAGTTCATCTACAGAACTGTCCAGTTTCTACAGCATGTCTTCTGTAACCCAAGTAGCTTCAGCGGTTGGCATATCCTTCCATTTTACAAAATACTGGAAGTACTCTTGTCCCCTTGTTTTCTTAAACACCTTCTTGTCCACAATTCTTTCTGGATGTAAATTCTTTGTTGTGGGTAACTATTTTACCCAGTCAATCTCTTGGGTCTGTTGATCTTGTGTTGTATCATCTGTAGTTTCACCTTCATACTTGTACAGGTCTGCAACATTAAAAATTGGTGATATTCCAACATCAGGGGCTAACTCAATCTCATAGGCATTTGCAGAAAATTTCCTCAAAACTCTGCATGGTCGAATTTGTTTGAACTTCAATTTGTTATACTCCCTCTTTGGGAACCTCTCCTTTCTGAGGTGTGCTAAAACCAGATCTTCAACTTCAAATTTCACCTCTCTTCTTCTCATGTATGCTCTGGTCTTGTACTTGATGTTGCTATCCTGCAGCTATTGTTTCACTTGTTCATGTATTGCTTGCATTTCTGAAGCAAAATCTTCACCCTCTGCACTTCTCATCTCTTCTTTTCCCAAGTTTCTTAACTCAGATACTCCTCTTGGATGCATTCCATAAACAATATGGAATGGACTCTGTCTTGTACTCTTGTTAGGTAAGTCATTATATGCATATTCATCTTGTGCCAATACTTAATCCCATTGCTGTGGATGTTCGACAGTAAGGCTCCTTAAAAGATTGCCTAAACTCTTGTTCACAACTTCAGGCTATCCATTAGTTTGTGGATGATAGGTAGAACTGAAACTTAATTTAGTTCCCAATTTCTTCCATAGTGTCCTCCAAAAATGTCCAACAAATTTGGAATCCCTGTCTGAGACAATACTCTTAGGCAACCCATGCAATATTACAACCTCCTTAAAAAACAAATTAGCAATGTGAGAAGCATCACTAGTCTTATAACATGGAATAAGGTGTGCCATTTTTTAAGATTTGTCCACTACAACAAAAATTGAATCATTACCTCTTTGAGTCTTTGGTAAACCCAAAACAAAATCCATACTTACTATATCCCAAGGCCTATCTTGAATTAGTAATGGGATATACAAACCTGTGTTTTGGCTCCTTCCCTTTGCATATTGACAGACTTTGCAAGTTTTCACATACTTCTCCACTTCAGATCTCATTTTGGCCAAATATAAAATCTGTTCAACTGTTCAAAAGTCTTCTCTACACCAAAATGTCCTGCAAGTCCTCCACTATAATTTTCTTTGATTAAATTCTCCCTCATTGAACAGCTTTGTATACACAGCTGATTTTTCTTAAACAACAGTCCATCTTGTAAGAAGTAATCCAACCATCTACTCCTACCCATAAAAATAGGATTTTTACAAGCTTCAAATGCCTCTTTAAAATTTGGATCTGTTTCATACAATTCTTTAAGGAAATCAAAACTCAACACTTGGATTTGACTCTCTTGAAATAATACATTCCTCCTACTTAAGGCATCTGCAACTTTGTTTGATTGGCCATTTATATGCTTCAAAACAAAATGGAAACCTTGAAGATAATCTACCCATTTGGCATGTTTTTGGCTAAGCTTTGGCATCTGCATAATATACTGTAGTGCATGGTTATCTGAATAAAGTATGAACTCCTTTGACATTAGATAATGCCTCCATTTCTTCAATGACTACACAACTGCATAGAACTCCTTGTCATAAGAAGAATACTTCCTTTTTGAATCATTTAGCTTTTCACTAAAATAGGCTATTGGTCTATCTTCCTGGCTTAAAACACCTCCAATTGCTTCTCTGCTGGCATCACACTTCACTTGGAAAGGCTTACTAAAATCAGGTAGAACCAAAATAGGCTTTTCAGTGATTTTCTTCTTTAACAACTGATTTTTTTTTTATTGCTTCAGTGGTCCATCTAAATGGATGTTGGTCCTTCCTTATGGTCTCAATAATAGGTGCATTAATCTTACTAAAATTCTTGATGAATTTTCTATAAAAGCTAGCAAGACCATGAAAACTTCTTACCTCAAAAACACTCTTGGGTGAAGGCCACTCCACGATTGCCTTGATCTTCTCCGGATCCATCTTCAACCCTTCAACAGAAATTACAAAACCCAAGTATACTAGATCTTCTTTCATGAATGAACACTTCTTCAAATTCAACAATAATTTTTCCTGTTGCAGCGTTTGTAAGACATAATTTAAATGCCTCATATGCTTCTCCTTAGACCTGTTGTAAACTAATATATCGTCTAGATATACTATTACAAATTTACCAATAAAATCTTTAAAAATTCATTCATGAGTCTGAAAAATGTACTTGGTGCATTTGAAAACCCAAAAGGCATTACTCTCCACTCACACAATCCCTCATTTGTCTTAAAAGCGGTTTTCCACTCATCCCCTTCTCTTATCCTTATCTGATGATACCCACTTTTAAGATCTAGTTTTGAAAAATACTTTGCTCCACTCAAGCAATCCATTAAATATTCAATTCTAGGCAAAGGAAATATGTACCTGATTGTGATTTTATTGATGGCTCTTGAATATGTACACATTCTCTAGCCTCCATCTTTCTTTGGACTAAACACTGTTGGCACTGCACAAGGACTCAAGCTTTTTCTGATCATCCCTTTGTCAAGCAATTCTTGCACCTACTTTCTAACCTCTTCATTTTCTATAGGAGTCATTCTATAAGCTTCTTTGTTAGATAGACTTGCTCCGGGAATCAAATCTATATGATGGCTAATTATTCTAATGGGTGGCAACTCATTTGGCAAATCATCAACAATATTATCACAATATTTCTCCAACATTTCTTGAATTTCAATGGGTAAATTAGAAATTTTAGTAGAAGTCATTATTATCTTGGGCTTGCAAATTATAGAAAAATTTACCTCATTCTTTTCAATCTACTTCAAGTGTTCCTTTCCTCCTAATAACAGAGTTTTTGGATCATTCTGATTTCCTGGTACATCTTCTTCTTGCAGAGGCAGTGACGTATGATTGACACCATCCTTTCCAAACTTGTAGGTGTTTCTTTTTCCATCATGCATGGCTCCTCTGTCATATTGCCAAGGTCTTCCAAGCCATATGTGACACAAATCCATTGGCATCACATCACATACAATTTTATCTTTATACATGCCCACCTGAAATTCGACTTTCCTTGTCCTACTTCTAAGATTCAATTTAATGTCAGCTGGTTTCTCTGATACCACTAATGGTGGGCTTGGTGCAGGCGATATGGACAAGTGGCTGAGACCTGATATAATTTCTTCTAATGCAGACTGGATTTCTCCTTCTCCTTCTATTGGGGTATCAGTCATCTATTGCTAGACTGAATGTTATAACAATTCCCTCTTTCATATAACCATTCTTCCTTTTTATAATCACCCCAACCCTTGTTATCGATGCTTTTTATTACACAGAACCCCTTATCCTCTACCGGGACTATAATTCCCTAGGAATTACAGTAATACACTATCGTTTCTTTTAAACAAGGAAAATGCATTTTTAAACACAAAATACACAGGTGGAGGCTTTCATTCCAAAGGAATGGAAATACACTATCGACGCTTTAATTTAAAGAAATGCGTCTAACGCAATTTACACTATCAGTGCTTTAACTATCGCCCTTCCGATAACCTCTTCCTCGATGCGATAACACGTGCTTTTCAGAAATCGCTGTCGGCGACCTCAATGCTCCCAATGCTAGCTCCTCCCGCTCCAATCTTGCAATGCAATCAGCTTCACGGACCCGACACCTTATTCAACATGCTCTATAACGTTTCGGTTCCAGTCAGTCGGAGTTTCGTACCTCAACGGTTCCAATGGTTTAGTTTTGTTCCCACTCAGTGATGCAACAAAGCTTTCGGACCTGATGAGCGTATAGTCCTTGTTCAATAGAAATTCAAGTCTAGAACTCTGTTTTGGCTAAGTAATTACATGATTTATCTGTGTAAAACAAAATTTTACCCGCGGACTCTATATAGCAAATAAAGAAGACAAAACCATCAATATGAAGGAGACACAGGTTAATGGCTTCAACCACTGCGTTAAGTGAAGGCCAAATCATTGATATAAACTCAGAAGAAAAGAACCAAACCAATACACGCATACAATTATCAGTTTAACAGAGTACCATCAATTCAAACGCACAGAGAGAGGTTTTTTGCAGATAGTAATGCTTCCAAGCACTCTCTAACTCTGAGCGTCCCGTTATTTCATTTTATAAATAATAGATAAGCCCTCTCGGTCCTTATCTATACAAAAGCATGCCTTTTACATCGATTGTTTAAAGCAACCATGCATAAAAACTTATTATCGCTTATCCATAAGCGATTATTACAGAATGATTTTATTCTTAACTCTATCCCTATCTTAACTAGAAAAGCATGGAAACTGCTGGATAAAGGACCCCACTCCTTTACCTGTAGATTTTTTTATATTTTTGGAATAAGTTTGAAGATTTTCCCTCCAAGTCACATGCTCCTGCATCATGTCCCCATGATTCCGCATGCCCAATGTTGAAATTGAGATATCCCCTCAAGATAATGTTGTCCACTTGCATATATGAAGAATTGAGAAGTTTTCCCAATATACAACCCGATTAATGTAGGGACCATATACATTAATCAATCTCAAAGCCCTCCCAAGATCTGAAGAAAAGATATCAGACCCAATTATATATCTTTTATATATATACTCATGTTATTTCAATAATATTTTGAATTAATAATTATTTAAAAACTCTTTTTATTAATAACTAAAATAATATTTATCGTCTTGCTTTAGACAATCAAAATTCCAAGTTAAATGATGGATTTTAAATTAATACACAAAATCTAGTTTAGATAATTAGAAGGTTGAATGCTCAAACCTAAGTTCTATACCTAACCATGTCTAAGGATCACCACTGCCCCACCGTAATGCTCGTCACATGTGTTTTTTAATGAAAATTATTATTTATAAGTTGGGTTATAATATACAAGTTAGGTCGTTTTTTAAACAAAATGCACATACATATGGGAGGAATATGTGTGGGGATCTGAGGCCATCAAAACAAACTCCTAAGCATCAAAACAAACTCCTAAGCATGAATACATTGTTCCCTTAATGTACATGCATATGGGAACCATCAAAATAAACTCCTAAGCATGAATACACTGGTACCTTCAAGAGTGTGAGATGAAATCCCAGATGTTCCCCCAAAATAAAATATCATTTTTATTACTCCTAAGCATGAATACGTTGGTCCCTTAACGTACATACATATGGGAAGAATATGTGCGGGGATCCGAGGCCATCAAAATAAATTCCTAAGCATGAATACACTGGTCCCTTCAAGAGTGCGAGATGAAATCCCAGATGTTCCCCCAAAATAAAATATCATTTCTATTCCCTTTTCAAGATTGAAAATGGGCCATGTCCCTTCAAGAGTGTGAGATGAAATCCCAGATGTTCCCTCAAAATAAAATATCACTTTTACTCAATTTTCAAGCTTGAAAATGGGCCATCAAAACAAACTCCTAAGTATGAATACACCGGTCCCGGTCCCTTCAAGGGTGCGAGATGAAATCCTCATTTCTATTCAAATTTCAAGCTTGAAAATGGGGTCTATCAACATCACATATCATTTCTACTCAATTTTCAAGCTTGAAAATGGGGTCTATCAGCATCACATATATGTGCACACATCCAAAGGAGCCATCAATATGCTCCTATTACCACTATACTTAGATCATAGCCATAGGTATGATTGAAGAATTTTCTCCAAGCATTGAAATTGAATTTTGCTACGAAACCAACAAGAGGCATAATAGACCTGTCAAACTATTACACATAGGAGTATGCTTTCATCTTCATTCAAGTTCTAATCCACAAGGAACAACCCCATAGGGAACCACTATGACAATCACCATTGTCACTTAAGAAACATATCTTCACTGACGAACTTTCCTATGCCTCAATTACCTAATTTATGCTTATGCTTTTTTTTTAAGTGAAAAACTTTATTTTAAAAAATATATGATATTGTAATAATAAGTGTTATAATCATAATTATATAAATAATCTTAGGTTAGAAAAGTGATTCATCATTCAATGACATCACACGAAGAATCATTACATCATCATGGGTCATAATTATATTCATTTTTAATGTAACTCTTAGTTGAGGAGATGAGTAAACTCAAATTTTTGGGGTAAATTTAATGAATTTTATTATATTAAGTTTCTTGAATTTTATTATGAATCTTTTAAATGTGGGCAAGGAACGTTATTACATTTGAATGTTTCTAATTGAATATACATAATGATTGAATCATAGTGCAATTTGCTAACTCAATTGATCCATTGAGGAAATACTTGCCTTTATTTGGTATAAACCAATTCCATAACAATTGCCAAATATAGATAACAAATTTATTGTTTTCATTTCTAATTGAATATACATAATAATTGAATCATAGTGCAATTTGCTAACTCAATTGATCCATTAAGGAAATACTTGCCTTTATTTGGCATAAAACAATTCCATAACAATTGCCAAATATAGTTAACAAATTTATGTAAAAATTCTCATTGTAGATCACCTGATAATGCAATGTAACTAAAGCAAAATACTTGATCTACTTCTACTATCAAAATTGCGAAAGCTTAATCGATTTGATCAAGATCAAACAGAACAGAAATAACAGAGAAGAAGATTCAATCACACATGAAACACAGAAGAATACTCTGGGGAAAGCCTCAGCTAAAAACCCCGCTATCTGTATTATCATACAAGTGGAAATATCTCAAGATTACACAAAGATTTAGCTCACAAGCTATCCAACTCTTAGTACAATCCCTCACTGCTACTCATAGACAGAATAGACAACACATATGCCTTCCTTCAGTCCTCCAAGCCTCCTATTTCCTTTCGCATTTTCTCTTGGGTCCTCGAGCTGCCACCTCTGTGATTCTCACCTCACACACTGCTCTGACCTCTATAGTAACTGCGCAATCCCAAAGGAATGAATTCCTTCTACATGCAAGAGATTTTATTATAGGAAAATTCTTGCAACTAATAGTACATTGTCCCTTCCTTTAATATCAACTGGGTCTTTGTCTGAACTGACATGCATGAGTTAATTATGAGAGAATATTCAATTATCTAGAGAACACTAGTTGCATGCATGCATGCATTAACTAACTGAACTCACAATCAGTTCCACAAACTGTTTGGAATTAATCTAACTGGACTTAACTCAGTTAATTTAGCTAACTAATTACAACTCAAATACAACTCATCCTTATCTCCTTAATTAAGGGATAACTTCCTCAATCAAAGGGATAACTGTTGCATGTCTTCACAAAGACTTCTTGTTTCATTTTCACCAACTAATTAACTCAAGATGAATGAATTAATTATTTTTCAAACAGCTGGTGAGACTAAATTCGAATTTTAATTCTCAATTTTGATTCAAGGACAAATCAAAACTGGAATATATCCCGAAATGCTATTTATAGCAATGCTATTTTTAGCATTTCTATTTTTATCATTTCTTATTGCTATTTTCAACACTCCCTCTCAATAAGAAAGGGATTATCTGTCACCCTGATCATGTCTCTGTGGAACTCTAATGTACACTTTGACAATGCCTTAGTCAAAATGTCAGCATCTTGCTCCTTGGTCGAAACATATAGCAACAACATGATCCTCCTCACCACACAGTCTCTGAGATGATGATACCAAATGTCTATGTGCTTGGACCTGTCATGAAATACTGGATTCTTAGAGAGTTTGATACAACTTTGATTATCACAATAGATCACAGTTGGATCGATCCTCTGATCAAACAAACCAACTAGAATTTTCTACATCTAAATGACCTCACATGTTGCCTGACTTGTAGCCATGTATTCAGCCTCTGCTGAGCTAAGTGCAACTGACCTTTGTTTCCTGTTGTACCAATAAAATGCAGCTGAATCAAGGTTGAAAATTCCTCCTAATGTGCTCTTCCAATCTGATGGACTCCCTGCCCAATCTACATCTGTGAAGCCCTGTAGCTTCACTCCCTCTAACCATATGTACCATAATCCAAACTGAGATGTGCCTCTAAGGTATCTCAAAACATGCTTCGCTGCCTTCCAAAATAGCTTGGTAGGCTGAACCATAGCTTGACTCAGTTGGTTCACCGTAAAGCACAAATCTGGTCGTGTGTACACTAAGTACATCAGTGAACCCACAAGTTGCCGATACACAGTAGCCTCTACTACCTCACCTGAAGTAGCATCCTCCTTCCTCCAGTTACCTGCTAGAGGAGTCTGCATGGGTTTTCACTTCTCCATGTGGAATCTCCTGAGTATCTCATTGACATACTTGCCTTGAGACACAAACACTTCCCCATCCTTCTTCCACACTTCCATGCTTAGAAAGTAGTGCATGAGACCCATGTCTTTCATCTCGAACTCTCTTGCAAGGTCCTCCTTGCAAGACATGATCAACTGATCATCACTTGTCAATATCAGATCATCAACATAAAGAACAATGATCAACTGCTTACCTTCCACCATGATGTGGTACAAATTCGCATCTGCTTCACTCTTTGTGAAGCCCAACCCGGTGAAGTAGTTGTTGATCCTGGTGTACCAAGCACGAGGTGCTCGCTTCAGCCCATACAAAGCTCTCTTGAGTCGGTACACATGCGACTCACGATCGAAGGTCTCAAATCCTTCTGGCTGCTCTATTTACACCTCTTCCTCAATCTTGCCATTGAGGAATGCAGTCTTCACATCCATCTGATGGATCTTCCAACCCATCTATGCTGATAGTGCCAACATCGATATGATAGATGAGTACCTTGCTACAGGAGCAAAAGTCTCATCATAGTCAATCCCCTCAACCTGTGAGAAACCACGGGCAACAAACCTTGCCTTATGTTTCTCCACACTACCATTAGCAGCATGCTTTACCTTGTAAAGCCAAAGGGTACTCACGACTGACTTGTTCTCTGGTCTTGGAACAACATCCCAAACACTATTCCGAACTATGGAGTCATACTCCTCCATCATAGCATCAACCCAAATTGGCTGCTGCACTGCTTCCTCAAAGGAAGATGGTTCAATCTCTACACATTCCCCAACAAGGGCCATGTAACTAGTGTACCGCTCAGGTGACCCCCTCTATCTGTGCTAAGAATATGGCTCTCCCACATTCTCTCTTGCATCCATCAACAATCTGTCAACCTCCCTTGTACGTTTCCGCCCATATCTAGAAGACTCTGCATTAATGGATGTCTCCACTCCTGGAACCTCTGTATGTGGCTGCTCTACATCAGTCTAAGGCTCCTCCTCCTTAGGAACCAAAAGTTCCTCCTCTGCATGCATCTTGAGCTCCCTCTTAAGGGAAACTCGCATGGCCTTCAAATCATTGAACTTAAGATCTCTGCGAACCACTATCCTCTGACTGGCAGGAAAATACACCCGATAGTTGTGGGGAGTATCAGTGTACCCCACAAATATCCCCAACTCTGCTTTCAGCTCTAGCTTCCTCGAGACATCCTTGGTCACATGGAAATAAACCGATGAGCCAAAGATCCTGAAGTGACTCACATATGGTCTCTTCCTAGAGAAAGCTTCCTCTGGTGTCTTCATCCCAAGTATGCGATGCGGGCTTCTATTCTGCAAGTAAACCGCTGTGTTGCATGCCTCAGCCCACAAATGAAGTGGTAGGCCTTGGTCATGCAGCATCGCTCGAGCTGCTCCCACAATCGTTCTATTCTTCCTTTCGGCCACCCCATTCTGCTGTGGGTTATGGGGTGTCGTCAACTCCCGTTTAATTCCTTATGCAGCACATGAGTCCTTAAACTCTTGAGAGACATACTCTCCACCATTGTCGCTTCGCAAGGCCCTGATCTTCTTTCCTGATTCTTTCTCAACCAATGCTTTGAACTCACAAAACCTTGCGAAGGTTTGATTCTTCTTTTGCATGAAATAGATCCAGCATCTACGAGAAAAATCATCAATAAAAATAATATAGTACCTTTGTTTAGTGGTGGAGGTTGTCGAGAATGTCCACACACATCTGTATGAACTCACTCCAAGATTGCTTCAGCTCGACTGTCTCGATCCCGAAAGGAAGATTTTGCATACTTACCCAAGGTACAACCTTTGCATGTGTCCACTTTCTCAAGTTTACCTTTGGGAAGTCCGGTAGAAATCTACTACATTATCTTCAAGGCCCCATGATGCAAGTGGCCCAAACTTCTATGCCATAAATCGCCAATATCTTGGCTTTGCACCAGTTTTGCTTTGGAACTCAATGCAGCACAATCATCTACCTCCAATGTGTAGAGATTATTCACTCGAATCCAAATCCTCTTGGTCTGACCCGTGGCTATGTGTCTCAGGAATGCCTTTCCTTTACTGAAGACAACATCATAGCATTTGTCCTCCAACATCGCGACTGATACCAAGTTCTTTTTCAGTCGTGGCACATACTTCACATCAGTTAGGGTGAGAGGAGCTCCATGTTCCCTCTGAAACACAACCGTACCTTCACCTGAAACACGGTACTTTCCATCATCACCCATCTCTATGCGCATCTAGAGGTCCTTCTCCTCCAAGGTACTGAATAAACTTTTATCACCGGTTATGTGAAATGAGGCTCCACTGTCAATATACCAAACACAACCCATCATCGATGACACCATGCATGCAAAGAGGGTAAAGTCCTTTTCGAAATGAGAGGCTAATGCCTCGCCTTCCGATCCTTTCGAGGATCCCTTCTTGGACTTCTTTGATGGGTAATTAGTTGCATAATGTCCCATCTTGTGAATTTGGTTTGCACCTGCAACCCCGAACTTCAAACTTCGAATTCTTCTTAGAAAACTGTTCACAACTATGATAACCTTTACTCTGATACCATGTAGAACTTTTTCTACAAAACCTCGCTCTAATGCCATGTAAAAATTATCATTGTAGATCACCTGATAATGCAATGTAACTAAAGCAAAATACTTGATCTACTTCTACTATCAGACTTGAGGAAGCTTAATCGATTTGAGCAAGATCAAACAGAACACATATAATAGAAAAGAAGATTCAATCACACATGAAACATAGAAGAATACTCTGGGGAAAGCCTCAGTTAAAAACCCCGCTATTTGTATTTTCATACAAGTGGAAATATCTCAGGATTACACAAAGCTTTAGCTCACAAGCTATCCATCTCTCAGTACAATCCCTCACTGCTGCTCATAGACAAAATAGACAACACATATGCCTTCCTTCAGTCCTCCAAGCCTCCTATTTCCTTGTGCAGTTTCTCCTGGGTCCTCTAGCTACCACCTGTGTGATTCTCACCTCACACACTGCTATGACCTCTGTAATAACTGCGCAATCCTGAAGGAATGAATTCCTTCTGCATGCAAGAGATTTTCTTATAGGAAATTTTTTGCAACTGATAGTACACTGTCCATTCCTTTAATCTCAACTGGGTCTCTGTCTGAACTGACATGCGTGAGTTATTTATGAAAGAATATTCAGTTATCTGGAGAACACTAGTTGCATGCATACATACATTAACTAACTGAACTCACAATCAGTTCCACAAACTGTTTGGAACTAATCTAACTGGACTTAACTCAGTTAACTAAGCTAACTAATTACAACTCAAATACAACTCATCCTTATCTCCTTAATTAAGGGATAACTTCCTCAATCAAAGGGATAATTATTGCATGTCTTCACAAAGGCTTCATGTTTGATTTTCACCAACTAATTAATTCAAAATGAATTAACTAATTATTTTTCAAACAACTAGTGAGACTAAATTCGAATTTTAATTCTCAATTTGATTCAAGGACAAATCAAAATTGGAATATATCCCAAAATTCTATTTATAGCAATATTATTTTTATTATTTCTTGTTGCTATTTTCAACAATTTATTGTTTTCGTTATAGATGAGTTTTGGAAGATCAAATCCTAATAATGATGTTTTGGTTAATAATGATTTATTATGAAATATGGAACAAGATTTTAACCATGAAGATTTTTCCTCACTTTGTAGTAAATAGGATTTATTACAAATACCATGGAGCAATATCATATGTTATCAATACCACATACTAAAAAAACAAAAACTCATTTCATATGACACTTATTTACATCACATTTTTTAATTAACAAAAAAAACATAATTATTTCCAGATAAATCTTAATCTTTAATTTATGTATATATAAAAATTAAATATCTACCATCTACCTAATATTCAAAATAAATAACTTATCTAATAACTATTATTACCTAATATTCAAAATAAATAACTTATCTAATAACTATTATTAAAAAAAACTCAGTGGGAAAAACTCTACGGTATATATGATCGCTTCTGCCACCATGGAGTTGGTGCTCTGGCTGCTTCGTTTGCAAGTCTCGTCATCTTTATGGCGCTCAGTGTCATGTCTATTTACAGTTTATACAGACGTACGAGCTCGGCTCGTTGACGGTATCAATGGAATGATAGGGTTGGGTTTTGTAAATCAAAGGGTGGGCTGTGCAGCGGATAATTGTTGCTGCCATGTGGTTAGACTTACTAATTACGTTGCATTGATAGAATATCTGCTCGGTTTCGGTTGGCCGTGGAGCTCAATTTCGAACCAACAGTATCACAATTTTTACCATGTTCAATAAATTTAATAATATTTTGGATTATGATGTTCGATCCTGAATTGACTGAAGAATCTTTGGTGGGATTCATGGTTGTGGTTCGATGTTTAAATTGAGAATATATATTATATTTTATACGCCGGTATTTTTTACATTGGGAAAGTTACAAATATATATTTTATATGGCAGCATTTTTACGTTTGCGAAAGTTAGACATAGAGATACGGATTGTTTGATGACGATGTTTTCTTCTTCGGATTAATAATCATGATGAAACAAATTTTTAATAAAAAATTTAATAATTTTGAAAAAGAAATATATATATTAAATTTTAATATATTATTTAATATATATATATATATATATATATATATATATATAATTTAAAGTTTATATATAATGTGTATTATAGGGCTTAACAATATTTCAAATTACAAATTAATAAAAAAATAATAACTATTTTGAAAAATAAATATGTTACTAAAAAAATTAATAAACATTAATTATATGTAACAATAGAAAGTCAAGGATGGTGATGGGAGGAAAATCTTTGCAGGTTAATGGCAGAAGTCAATGTTTTTGGGAAAATTAGTGTCTTTTCGATTTCCTAGTCTCATTAAAACGGCAGCTATTTTACAAACAAACAATTAAAGCAATTTGTCATTTCCTTTATGTATGATATATAAGAGAGAAGCAAAGAGGACCAACCTGGATCTTTCGCTTGATTCCTTGCTTGATTTCTCTCTCCCTTGGTAGAGCTTGCAACTCCTCTCCTACTTGTCCCATTTTAGAGAATACCTGTAGAGACAAAGTAACAAAACACCAACAAAGCATCTCGATCCATAATATCATAAACAATGCAGAATCAGAAATTCATTGACTATACAATTGCATTCACAAATAACAAGATTCACAAATACACGATTGAATGGAGGAAAACTCAAAGAACTTTATTAATAGTAGAAATAAAAGAGAGGATTACAACTCAGCTATCTGATCCAGCATCAAAGCCCTCTTCACCTCATGAAAAGCAAGATCACCCAAAGAATACAATGTTCCTTTTCAAAGAGAAACCAACAACACTTCCTTACAAATTACAAAATTCCAGCCTCTAGATCTTTCAGATGAGGGATCCATTTATAGATGTCTTGCAAGGGTGTGAGTTAGCTCTGGGTTTTTGATTAGTGTCATTCCACTGATAGTTCTTGGTTCCACTTGGAGATTTTATTTATCTCTTATTCATCCCTGGGCAAACTTAGAGAGGCAAGTGTCATAAGAGAAGTTTCTAGAAGATTCCATGAGCATCCACTTAGCAAACTGTCTCAGCCATTTGTCCATTCACGCTCATCGCACCCTACAGAAGGCCTCTTCATTATGCATCGCACCTGGCTAGTGTAGCAGCTAGTATGCATCGCACCTTGACCATGGAGCAGTCATTATGGTCTAATTTTGGCCAGTTCTGAGTGGTTTTCAGGTGGAACTTCTGGGAAATTATGTAATCAGTTGACCATAATCCTTTAGGGTATGAAACAACACTTTTAGGGGTTAAAGAGCCCTTGGTTTATCGACATATGTGATTGGGGTTGAAGTGCCCAAATATGTCTATAACAGTTGCCCCCTAAAGCATGAGGTCGTAAATCTTTTGATGTCAGGTGAAATGCTTTATCATAAGGATCCAATGAATTCAAACTGGAAGGTGACCTGTATAAAATACAATACAATACATCATCATCGTATTATTTTCATGATCTAGTTGATGCGGGCATTCCCATGCTCAACTTTATAAATTCATTTTCATGTACATAGAACAGATAATCGTCTGCAGTTGCGGACTGGTGATTCTTCATATGAAGGGTCATCGTCCCTAGCTTAGATGACCATCTATGCAGCTTCTTTGTACATTTGATGTCTTTATATTCCTGAATATATCGCAGCCCGGATGGATGAAACTAGATCCGGGGTCTTCAAACTCGTTCAATCCTCGCCTAATGTATAAGTTGATCCATGTGAAAAGATGTTCTGAAGTCGAACATGGAAAGACATCGCTTGATTACCAGCCAATAATGTAAGTTGTTAACAGACGCGAGAGGAATCACCGATAATGATAATGACCCTAAAGGTACTACAGTACAATTCACGTGGTGTGAATATATTAGTCGATGTCGAACACTACGCAAAATCTTTCGGTCGAAGGCCATTGATGCAAACTTGTCGCTGGAAGTGAGAAAGTTGCCATTGAGGTATGCAAGCTTCAAAGTACTGAAAGGGTTATTTCTAGGTCAACTTCTTGGATAATGAGTTGATGTCGAGAAGAAGTGACTCGTCGTAGAAGGGCCTTGATGTGTCCCACATCTACGACATGAAATGGAGCAAATGATTTTCTGGAGGTGGAAATGATCTGGTGATACAAGGTTCAAGAATGGCGGTCATGAAAAATGGAGGGTGAAGGTATTGTAGTGGATGAGGCATTCACTGGATGGTGAATTCTCTGAATGACTTCTCTTGAACATATCGACGACACTGAGATGGATTGGTAGCATTAACCCCAAAATAGGATGGTACAGAGGACCAATGGTGATATGACCGGTGAATGGAATAACCTAACCTGACTCAATCATGGTGATGGAGTGAAAGTGTCATGTTCAAGAGCGACCTGCTACCAACAAAATTTTTCAAGTTTTGTTCCATTTTTCCCCAGTGATTTCTGACCAGTACCTCTTTATTTTTGTCAAGTTTGAGAAGGATAACATATGCTTGTTCTATAATTTTCCCTTCGGGCAAACCTATCACTATGTTTTAGCAAGCCTAGTGACAGTGAAACTCATTCCTGTTTGGGTGGACAAGTTTGTCGGTATTATTTTAACGAGTTTAACGACAAGGATAACTCGGTCCTTTTCATGTTTAGAGAGTTCGAAAAGGGATGAAAAGGAAACTCCAGTGGTCCTTTTTCGTATCATAATCCCTTAAGTCCGAAAAAGTATAAAATAATACGAAAGGGATAATTTTTTTATTGCTTTAACGAGCCGAAAAAACAAGCGCTTGATCTTTTCGTGGGATAATCCCTCAGGTCCAGAAAGATTAAGATATAGGAGGGATGGCACTTCCCCTTACTTTAACGAGCTGGAAAGGCCAGTAACATGGCAATATTTTCATATACGAGTTTAAAAAGAGCTTAAAAGAGACTCGTTTTTTGAGGAACGAGTGATGTTTTCAGGTAGCAACTGGTTTTAGGTAAGTTTGGCAGTGTGAAGAGGGTGGCTAACAAAATCATTCATTGCAATTGTTCCTCAAAAGGGTAAACAATCAAGTGGAAGTGTATGATCGGCCAAAAGAATGGAGGTGATGGTAGAATACAAGCAAGGCTCAAAAGGCTGGTAGCATGGAAATCACAGAAGTCGTTTACTGAAGGCGGGTTTATTTTTTAATGAGCTTGAACCTTGCATTAACATATGCTTAGTAGTGGGTTTATTTTTTAACGAGCTTGAACCTTGCTCATTATAGTAGTCAAAGATGTTCAATTTACCTTTTAACACGTTAGATTCTTTTGATGGTCGTACAACCTGCTCAATTGCTCCATCAAATTGATTAGAAATACACATACATGCCCAAAAAAAAAATTAAAACTAACATTTTACTTGAAGTACATGAATAGTAACATAAAAAATAGTTTTATTTCTCATTTTTACCATTTCATTTCGAATTTGGGATTTTGGAGCTCTGGAGTGGTTTTCCCCCTTAAATTTCATCCGTTGATTTCATGAGATCCAGTGGACTATTCTCAGTGCCGTTAGGACCAAGTAGGAGCTAACCCTGAGCTCTTCATTTTCATTCCATCCCTTTCTGATTTTGAGCAATTTTTTCCCTGCTTCTGGGCCCTTGGGGTTTGAAGAACTCGTTCTCCATCCATCGCACCTAGTCTGCATCGAAATGTGCGATGCATACTGAGCTGGACACTAGCCAATCAGTATGCATATCACCTTGCTCAAAAGTAGGGTGCGATGGGTGTAGAAGGGAAACTTTGCACATTGATTTTTCATGAAAATTTTGCCTGTTTCTACTCAAAAATGGATCCTAATTCATCTTTTGTATGTGTCTCAAACATTTGTTGGATCAAGATGGTCGTCACATTGCGTGAACGCGAACATGAAGAAAAGGACATTGTTGCCTTACATGATCAGGGCACAGTTACTGCATTACGAAACTGTGGTTTGCTCAAATTATTCCTTATATCCAACATGAGGAGCAAATCAGTTTGTTGCAATATTTTTTCGATGCATGGGATCCGATCAACCAAGTATTCCAGAAGATATCTACTTTTTGACGGGGTTGTCGAGGCATGGTGCCCCTATTTCACTATCAGGATTCGCTCGTGGGGGCGAATCCGTGAGGGATCATATTCGTCAGTTTTGTAGAGATGGAACTCAGCCCAGCAGGGACAACAAGATCAATATCTGGGATGTCACTGATCGGCCCTTGAGGACCATTTTATTCACCTTTGCTAGATTGGCTGGTAGTGCGGCTCTTCATTTGGCAAACAGATATTATATGCAATACGCCTTGGAATGCCTGGAACCAAAGGTATTCAACTGGTGTGAGGCGGTACTTCCATTCATAAAAGAACAGCTCTCCAAGGTAAAGAATGGAAGATCAAAGAATTTTGGCTATGGTTCCATCTTGACTATTTTTGCCTTAGAGAGGATTCCACTGATGCAACCTCAGTACATTTCACTAGGATTGCCAGCACTAAGGGAACCACAGATGCAGAGATGGGTTGATCTCATGGCCAGACATGCTGGTCAGTCACAAATTTCCTTTTTTGATGACTTCTTTGAGTGGTTTGACCATCAGGAGATGGTATTTGCGGAGTATCCATACATCGGGATAGATTTCCAAGGCGACCCAAATTTGGCGTTACCGGGTGGTGAGCAATGGAGTGCTATGGGTAAAATGCTTGGACCATATCTTTGTTTATCAGTTTTAAAATGTTTTTGTGTTTTTAAATGTTATCAAGACTAATAGAACTCATATGTGTGTGCAGATATTGAGCCAGTGTGACCAGCGGCATGCCCACGGGCGGCTGCTAACACTCCAATAGGAGAGGTTGTAGGGAGGGCCGTCCTTCATGATCTGGACATAGCAGAGACCCAGGCAGTGCTGCAAGATCAGGTCGAGGACCTCTTGGTATTCAATATTTGAGGACTGACGAGTTACCTCTGTGGTTACAACGCCATACTACTGGCATGCCGAGTCGATGGACTAGGCTCTTGCGTATGATCGCAGAGGCAGTGACGTGTTATCACCAGCACCATTAGTCTAGGGTGCTTTTCTACGTTCATTTTTTGAGTTTCTTGGTCATATGACCGATTTTGTCTTGGGCACAAAACATTTTGTAAAAACTATAAACAACTATATATTTTTGATTTTCAGAGTTTTATATTGGTTAAGTTATGTGATCTTGATGCAAATGTTAATGTTAAATGCTTTTCTTTACAAATGTTGCAAATTTCTATCTAACACATAATTTTCTAATGAATCCGTTAATGTGTTTAAGTTTCTGGAAATGTGTTGATATTAAATGGAATCAAACTACCTTTCCAAAATCCTAACTCTTAAAAACATATGATACATAGCTGGGTTCTGAACGGAATAGACACCAGTAAGCTATAGAATGACGAGTTGTGAATCTAGCCTGACAATAAGTCAGCGTATGCCATGTGAAATGGCATCAGAGAGAAGCTCCATGAATGTGTTGTACTCAGTGATGTTTTTCATTGATTGACCAATACATATCCCCCTAAACTCACTAACTCGCCGCTTGGAGCAAAAATGGCCCTAGTTGCAGAAGATAGTTTCCGCGTACTACGACTAGCTCCATTGGCATACCCCATGAATATTTCCAAACAGTCCGACATCTGCAACAAATGCAAAGTGGATTACCTAACCAAAATGACAACTCTTGACGAAAACAAAAATGTAACAAAAGCATATCTATAAAGAGATTACTATACTTGATCAAGCATAGTAACGCTTAAGATACAACCCGTTTCGGGGTTGCAACAGTGGAATCCCATCGTAATCTACCAGCTCGTAGGCTCCTTTTGCCAACAATCGTTTAACAATTTAGGAGCCCATCCATAATGGTTCAAACTTACCTGCTCCCAATTTATCAGGGTCCTGATCGTAAAGCAAGACCAGGTCACCTTCTGAGAAAACACGAGGCTTGACATTTTTGTCAAATTGCGTCTTTACACATTTCTTATGAGCTTTTTTAGCCAATGCAGCGTCACAATAGGTTTCATCTAAGTGGATTGGTTCCAAGAAACAAGCCTCTTCCTCTGAAGTTTCGGGAAGGAGATCGATTGCGAACTTGAGAGATAAAATTTCGCACTGAATCGGTAAGACAACTTCTAGACCATACACTAACTGAAAGGGTGTAAATCCGGTCACATTTCTCATCGATGTCCTATATGCCCATAGAGATGAGTATAGGATTATATGCCAATTCCGTTTGTGGATTCCAATCATCCTTTGTAGCATGTGTTTCAGGACTTTGTTGATGGCCTCAACTTGTCCGTTAGCCTACGGATAATATGGAGTAGAACTGTCATGGGACAGTCCTAATTTGGCAGTCAATTCAACCATCATGTGATTGCGAAAATGCGATCCATGATCTGTGACTATAGCATGTGGAACACTGAATCTAGAGACTACATGATTGAAAAAGAAAAGAGCAGTTGTTTCGCCACTGTTGTTTAATGTAGGCATCGACTCGGCCCATTTTGTAAAATAGTCAACAACGACTATAATATACCCATGCCCCCCGGCCAAGGTGCGGTTACATGTCATGAAATCTATGCCCCATTTAGCAAATGGCCCAACAACAACTACTGGATGCAGCGGTGCAGGTGGTAATCTGGTTTTGCGGTCGAAACTATGATAATCATGGCAACTTCTGACGGCAATTATGCAATCTTTGAATATAGTAGGCTAGAAGTAACCAGTTCGTAAGATCTTTTGTGCAGTAGCATAACCGGATAAATGCCCCCCACATTCGCCTGAATGATAGTCATTCAGGATTTTTTCGGCCTCCTCATGTGTGAGGTACCTTCGCAGAACTGTATTGACACCATGACGGTAAAGTGTATCACCGATTATCATGTAGTCTTTGGCTTGGTATCGAATACGCTAGTGTTCAGCGTGAGAGGTGTTAGGCCTAAATGTTTGGGTTTGGAGATAGACCAGTATATCTTCATACCACGGATCGCTTGATGATATCAGAAACAGAGTTTCATCCACAATTGATGCTTTAGATGTTAAATCGTTCGACGATAATGGGAGGTCACAAAGTAACTCCGCGAAGAAAAGATATTTCTTTGATTTATATTTGGTGAATTCTAGATCAAAATCTTGCAAAATGGCTATCCATTTGGAATATTTTCCCCCTAGTAACTGATGCGACAGAATGTAGGTCATAGGGTTGCAATCTGACAAAATAGTGGTTTTGCAGAAGAGTATATAGTGTCGAAATCTCTGTACAGCTTGAACAGCTGCTAAGGCCAACTTTTCAACATAGGAGTATTTTCTTTCTGTATCATTTAAGTTGCGGCTTAAATAATAGATAGGATGTTCTATTCCATTGTCTTCTTTTACTAAAACCATGGCGATGGTTGTCTTTGTAATGGAGAGATACAAGTTAAAGTATTTTTGATAGTCAGGAGTGTACATTAATGACGCTTTTACTAGGGAATCTTTTAAAGCATCAGAGGAAGCTTGCACAACTTGATCCCAGTTGAAGGGTACTTCTTTTTTCAAAAGACATGTATAACCTTTAGCAAGTTCGGCATAATTTGGAATGAACCTCCTGAGAAGGTTTGCTTTCCCTTGGAGTTTCTGAATCTGAAGCAAATTTGAAGGTGGAGGCATGTCGATGATTACCTGAACCTTACATGGGTCGAGTTGAATTCTATCTTTTCAAACCACGAAACCAAGTAATCGATCAGAACCAACAAAAGACACGCACTTGTGTGGATTGAGTCGTATCTTGTAGTGTCGACAACGTAGAAATATAGCTCTCAAATATTGCAGATGATTATTCCGATTTCACGAATAAGCCGGTAGATCGTCGAGATATAGTTGAACAATGCGTTTGATGTCATGGAAGGCGTAGTTCATTGCCCTCTCAAAGGTTGCCCCTTCGTTCTTCAAATTGAAAGGTAGTTTACGGTACGCGAATGTGCCCCATGGACATATAAATGCAGTCTTCGACTGGTCCTGTGGGCGGATATTGATTTGATTGTATTCAGAAAATCCATTCATAAATGAAAATATTTTGTATCCGGCACATTCATCAATTATCTGGTCGATGAAGTGTGTAGGGTAGTTGTCCTTCGGACAAGCTTGATTTACAACCCTATAATCGACGCACACTCTAATCGTTCCTTGCTTTTTCATCACAAGAACAATATTTGATACCCAATCAGTGAGAGGAACAAGGTAAATGAGACCTACATGTAAAAGTTTTTCAACCTCCGCTTTAATGCAAGCGACTTTCTTCGGGTGAACCAGTCAAAGCCGTTGTCGTACTGGTTTGACATCTTGATACATCTTGATTTCATGTTCAACGATGCTCGAGTTAATGCCTAGAATTTCTTCATATGACCATGTAAATACATCTCTGAATTTGCGAGAGAGAGCGCAGTATATTTCCAGTTCTGAAGGAGAACAATTTTTGCCAAAATGAATATTCTCTACAACATTAGGTTTGGTCAAGATATTAATAGCGATAGTCTCTTCAATATTGGAGAAATTTCACTCGGAATCCACTGTATTTATAGTAGTTGATAGAAAATCAAAGACTGAAGGATGATTAAGGTCGCTAGAATAATCTTTGTTGTTATCTTGAAGATGGGAATGATGGTGGTAATCTTCCCATGGTGCCTCTCCTATCATCATTGACTGAATGATTCCTTCATCTGTAGAATGTACACGAGACCAAGGATCAGAAGAGGTGCCATACTCTAGAGACCTGTCTATCCAAACACTCGATGAGTGTTGATTTGGGTTTGCTGCCCAGGACTAGAAAATTGATTGCTACAAAATTTCTATGGGGCTTGGGGGTAATACCTGGCGATGATCCATTTTATCAACGTGTTCAAAATTTTTCTTAATCTTTGATGATGTAGAAGATATCATATGACAGGTTTCCACTGTGGCCACTTCCGCTAGATTACTCGGAGGCGGGAGGGCAAAAGTACCCATTAAGGCGGGGTCTTTTAGGAGACCTACTCCAACATTTTGAAGCGATATAGAGCTTCCATGGATCATCGGAATGCTTCCAGTAGCTTGTGAACTGTTGGGGAAAAATATTAGTTAGTCAACGATTGTAATTCCTCCTTGGAAGGGGAATGCAATCTTTCTAAAATATGTTGACACAACAACAACCATATCGTAAATCTAGGGCCTGCCTAGTAAGATATTGTAATCAAGGTTTCCATCAATGACCTCGACTTCAATTTCTATTGTCTTGCCCCCCAGTTCAACTTGCAAGTTACTTTATATCCCATATGGCGTGTATGTTCTTCCATCGAACACTTTTAATGTCATTGATGATCGTGACAAGGGTGGCAAGCCTAAAGTTTTCCAACAACTCATTGACATAATACAGTTAGATGCCCCCTCATCAATAATTGTTCGATGAACAGTTTTGTTGAGGGTCTTTACCTGTATAAGGAAAGGGATTTGGGCCGGTAAATGAGGTTCATATCCTTTATGGTTAAAGGCCACAAGATTGGAATCCACTGGGTCAATCCCACCTATTGCTGATAACAAAGCCTTCTTTTAGGAGGGACAATTTTGCAGTACTTCAAGTGTCGACATAGCGGATGGAAATTGAGCCAGATCTTCCACTATATTATAATTTTATGCTGCTCGGGCACGAGGATTAAATATCGATTTATGTACCACTCACTTTGGCAGCTTTATAGTTAATTCAAGAATGATGGGTGGCACAACTTCTGACAAAGTTGTTGTCGAACTATGGGGTTGGTCTGTAGCCTTGTTGTTCAACATCTGTGGATTCCCATAATCTTTATTCCTTGTTGATATCAAAGCATGATTTTGTTGTTTCGATATGGATAACATAAGCATTTGGGATGGGGAAGTATTATCGATAGCAACCAGATTAGTTTCTGGGTTTGGAAACGGATCAGTCAATACCGCCGAGGTAGTTGAAGTTTTTAAAAACTTCGCAACCTCAACTCGATGTGGACTATTTCTCATAAAATTATCCTCATTACATATGAAACATGGATGATTAGGTTCCCTTTGCCCAGCAGGGTTTCTAGAAGATTTCTCAGGAGTCGAATCTTCCTGTTTCTTATTTTTGTTTTTCCCTTTCTTCTTGCCCCCTAGTTGCTTTGGTTCTTTGCTCTTGTCAGATGACATGGCATTAACTTCCGAGGCAAGTTTTTTATCATTTGCTTTTTGACTAGAGACTGCAAGGGATTTACGAGATGGAGCCTTTGCCATTTGCGTACTTGAGGTACCGATCACGCTGTCACCGGCATGAGAGTCCCTATTTGATTTAGGAGGGGGAGGAACGGAAAATTATGGTCTAGGAGCGTCAGGAATCGTAGAGCATGCCAGACTGAATATAGATCAAGTCTAAATATTGTGCACGAGCAATGAATTTCTCTTCAGTGACAACTTCTCCCTTCACCACATCTTCAGTAATAGAAGGTAATAATGACTTAATAAACCACTCAGCTAGAAGCTGATCAGGAACATATGTATTTACCATTTGACGACGACGTCGCCACTCATGAATATGATTAGATATGTGAGTGGTTGTTGTCTGTTTAAAGTTGGTAAGGAGTATTGTTCCCATTGCGTACCTTATGGGCAACTGAATGTGGGTTAAAAATATAGTGGCAAGGGCGCTGAAGTTATGAAATGAAGCTCTAGGCAATTCAATGTACCATTTCGCTGCTGGACTAGTTAGCATTTGCTGAAAAAGGCGAAGCCTAATCGAATCATCATTGAGGGTGTTAGATGAACACCACAAATGAAAATTCATTACGTGATTCGATGGATCTTCACCTGGATTTCCATTGAATTTAGGAATATCAGAGGGAAGTTTACGAGGAATCACTGGCCACCAAGGGGCGTAAGCAATTGGATCATTTGTCAGTCGGCTCAGATCTGGTAATTCTAGAGTTGCTACAAAAAGCAACTGTTGATTTAGGTTTGGCGAAGCATACCCAGGATAGGATGAGATCGCCTGAGCAGTAGGTATTTGCATACCAACATAATGTATCTCGTGTTGATAACTTTGATAAGGTTGATGGGCATAACCATTATAGTATGGTTGTTGATAACCGTTTTGAAAATACGATTGCCCATTACCTACAAAGCCTTGTTGCTTAGGTCCTCGGTAAGCTTGCTGGAATTACGATTGTTGATATTGTACCAGCCATGGTTGTTGGGCCATTTGTTGTTGTCTAATACTAGATGATTGGCCAAGATGAGGAGTGATAGTACCCATTTGAGCCTGAGTCATTCCAGTTAAAGAAGCACTAATCTGAGGTTGTGATTGGGCTATAGAGACAAGACGCTATTGTATTGCAACCTGAGAGATTTGAGGTCGAAATATAATAGGCAATGTTTGTACTTGCGACACCATCATAATAGCAGGTGTAGTGGGAATATTCGACACAGGTTGAGTTGGTTGCATTGAATATACAACTCCTGGCTGTTGAAGCAGTATTAATATCCAACCACTGGATGTAATTCCAGTTTGACCTGAATGTTGTTTTGAACTCTCATATGGTTGTTCTTCAGGAGGGAACAATGAAAAAGCACACTGCCCCCCATATGGTGGCAATCCAGTGCTCAAAGGATATATTGGTCTTTGAAAACTGGACTACCCAAATTGATACTGGCATGCAGGATCAATTTGCTGAGTTTCAACATAAGAAATTCCAGATAGTATTCCAGATGAACAAATAGGAATAGACCATGTCGTCGAAATAGTCCCTGGGTGGACCCCATCTAGTGTTTGATAACTAGTTGGGACAGATGGTATTCCAGCAAACATCGTTGGAGTAGCAGTAGGAGGTTCTGTTGTTGTTGTATTAGATGACACAGTCCTAGATGTTGATGGTTGCTCAAACATATTTAGTCTATCCAAAAGATTTCCTAGCGATTCGACAGGAACTTGCGATGAAGGATGATTAAAAGAACTAATTTCAGTAGTAGAAGGATATAGGTGGACCCTAGTTCCAAAATGCAATGGGGTACTGGATGGAAGATCCTCTACAATCTCTTCTATAGCAATCAGTCCAGGTGAAAGAGGTAGACCGTTAGGTCTGTAAAATATTTCTGGAGCCGAAGAAGTTATAGCTTCTGCAGTAACAAACACTGGAGGGGTGACACCTTCTGAATTCTGGAACTCAACTTCCAGATGTTCAGGTAAGTGAGATTCAGTTTCTGGATCAGCCTTAGATGGAGCTATTTTAGGTATAGAATTGTCTACCATTACACTAGGATCAGTTCTAATGTCCTCTTGTAACTGCGGAACTTCATCTGTAAAGGCTGATGTACCAGAAATTATTGGAGTAACTGTAGTCTCTGATGATGTTGAAACATAAGTTCCAAATAAATCAGGAGAATTCGACTCAGTTAAATGAGACCGTTTTGCTCGGAATGGTTTTGTTTTCGGAGTAAAAGACGGTTGACTCGCTAGTCTCTGCGAACGACGGGATTTTGATTGACTTTCTTCCACGATTGCGGATTACTTGATCAACTCAAAAATTAAGGGAAAAAACGTTATTCCGTATTAAACAAATTTTAATGACGCTTTGACACAACTTTGCTTTTTCAATTTTTAAGAATCGAGAAAAAGCTAAAGATGACTCTAGTCACCTTTGATTTTTAATGAGCCTGAAGTGACAAGTGCTCAAATGGACCTTTTCTTTTAAGGAGTCGAAAAGGAACGAAAGTGACTACTCTGGAAATCTGGACAGAGGGATTACCAAATCAATCACAAAACTGTAATATACACCTTGGTGGTAAATTAAAGAGAAATTCCCAGGGACTTGTGTATGACAGTCAATCTTCCCGAATGTTGTGTTCAGTGCATTGTGATTGATAGGGCGGCAGACACGGCTTCCTATGGATAAAGGATATTAGCCTATTGTGGTCTCCCAATATATACTCGACAGTATGAGGATCACAAGTCCATACTAGCACTTGTCGTATCAAAGAGGAGGAATCACCCAACCTTTGATGAAAATGATAGTTACCAGGTTTTACGACGCCAGAATACGTCTCTAGCCTAGACTTCTAGATGTGTTGCGTTAGGTTCCAAAGCGTTTTTATGTTCATTGTGATTTATTTTAGAGTTGATCTTGTTTAGAAGTTTGTCTTTCAAGGTTCACTGCGTGATGTAGATGTAAATTTCCTAAATATGCAATCTAAAATGATAAACAGTCGTTTTTTTTCTTTTAGCAATGAAAATCCTAGCTACTAAGGAAAGAAGATTACGATTCTTTCAACAGAAAGAAAAGAGCACACACTAAATGCACATTTCCTAAATCATTTTCCGCATACAGTGTAAATGCAAATGAAAATGCATGCATTTTTTTTTCATTTCCTTAATGTGAGAATGCCAAAAAGGAAAACTAAGTATAGATCTAAACTATTTTCTTCAAAGCGACATTTCGACAATTTCTTTTCAAAATGAAAGGAAGACTAAAACGACACTTTTCGATTTCGAATAGAAAACTACTTTCGACACTTCAAATATTAACAATTCAAATCAAATACAATGGCAAAAGTACAATCGACTATCTAGAGGAGGAATACTTTACGACACTCTTCTTTTTGACTCAAAATGACAGTTACGACACTTTTTGCATCAAAAAACGATAGTTCGATTAAGCTACTTTTGACAAAGAAGGACTGTAAATGATGGACAAATACATAAAAACATTTACAAATCCTAATCAATGGAGGCTGAACAATGTAAAGGAAGGAGGCTTCAGCAATGAGATACTGATCATAAGCAGCAAAACAACTGAATAGAACTGAAAACAAGGAGGAAAAACACAAATTTAAAAGGGAGAAATAGTATTACTCAGTCATCGCACCTGTCCTTAACAAAAACAGGGATGCATCTCATCTGCTACAGATGGGAGGTGTGATGCATACTGGTTTCCAATTACAAATAGTGCGATGGGCCAGGGAGCAAAATTGAGTTAAGTTTTTGCTCAAAATTTGCAGCTAAGTTTAGTGATTTAAGCTAAGCTATGATGAACAGTAAAAGCAAAGTACAGGGGTATGATCTTAAGAGGTTATTGAGCTACCACAAGGGCGTTTAGGATGCTCGTAAGTCAGATGTTGAGTTCATAAACCAACCCGGAGATTGACTGAAGAAGCATTCATCTAATTTGCAATTGCATAGCAAGAGAAGTTCGAAGCCTATCTGGCTAACTTCAAGCTCCGTCTGTAGTTTATAAAGCAAACATGTTCAATAACAAACAAACAAACTATTCTCTCCCTAGTGGAGTCGCCATTTTTTTCCAAGAAAACTAGTGTCTTTTCTATCTGCTAGTCCCACTAAGACGGGTAGCTATCTTAGAAACAAACAATCAAAGCAATTTGCGATTTCCTTTATGTATGATAGATAAGAGAGAAGCAAAGGGGACCAACCTGGATTTTTCGCTTGATTCCTTACTTGATTTCTCTCTCCCCTTATAGAGCTTGCAACTCCTCTCCTACTTTTCTCGCTTTAGAGAATACCTATAGAGACAAAGTAACAAAACACCATCAAAGCATCTCGATCTATAATATCATAAACAATGAAAAATAAAAAATACATTGACCATACAATTTCATTCACAAATAACAAGATTCACAAATACACGATTGAATGGAGGAAAACTCAAAGAACTTTATTAATAGTAGAAATAGAAGAGAGGATTACAACCCAACTGTTTGATCCAGCATCATCTTCCCAGCATCAAAGCCCTCTTCACCTCATGAAAAGCAAGATCACCCAAACAATACAATGTTCCTTCTCAAAGAGAAACCAACAACACTTCCTTACAAATTACAAAATTCCAGCCTCTAGATCTCTCAGATGAGGGATCCATTTATAGATGTCTTGCAAGGGTGTGAGTCAGATCTGGGTTTTTGATTAGTGTCATTCCATTGATAGTTCTTGGTTCCACTTGGAGATTTCATTGATCTCTTACTCTTCCTTGGGTGAATTTAGAGAGGTAAGTGTCATAGCAGAAGTTTCTAGAAGATTCCATGAGCATCCACTTAGCAAATTGTCTTAGCCATTTGTCCATTATCACTCATCACACCCTACATAAGGCCTCTTCAGTATGCATCACACTTGGCTAGTGTAGTAGCCAGTATGCATCGCACCTTGACTATGGAGCAGTTAGTATGGTCTAGTTTTGGCCAGTTCTAAGTGGTTTTTCAGGTGGAACTTCTGGGAAATGATGTAATCAGTTGACCATGATCCTTTAGGGTATGAAACAACACTTTTAGGGGTTAAAGAGCCCTTGGTTTATTGACATATGTGATTAGGTTTGAAGTGCCCAAATATTTCTATAACAATCAGGAGCATGTGCAATAGTGAGGACAACAAGAATGGCGCTAGGCGACAGAAGGTGACAAACAACTAGCATGTACTTGGCACCAGAGTTGAGGGCATTGGGAATGAGGCCGGAGGTATATGAAGGTTTAGGGCAAAATCGAGTTGGGAAAGAGGGTTTACTGTTACTGTTATTGTGTTTTTCCTCTGCCCTCAGCTGCACACACCTCACGAAGGTGGTAACAACTATTGTAAACTGTGGAGGCTTCAACCAGAACACAAGGGTGGGTATCATGGTCAACCAATGAGATTATGTCAATTTGGACCCTAAGCGTGGAGACATCCTGTCGGTATGGCGTTTGGATGTCACAGAGAAGAACATCGAGAAGTTTATTCATTCAAGTGGGCTTTCAACTGGGAAGAGAAGAGGCTCGGTGGTGGGATGGAATCAAGAAAGTTGTTTAGGGTTTCTGGAGGAGAATCTATGTGGTTCAAAGAAGGGGACTTCGGGGACTAACAAGGAACCAGAGGCGAGGCAGGAACAAGCGTTTTTCTTAGTAGATTGTGCAACAGAGGTGACGGTGGGAAACCAAGTAAGTGTTTTAAACCCTAGAGCCACTAATACTTCTAGTTTTTTTATGAGAGGGCTAGAAGACATTGTTATCAGTTGCGGGTCGAGGGAAAATGAGGGTTTGAAGTTGTTTCTTGTAGAGGATTTGGGGAAAAACGAAGCAGTAAAGGGGAAAAGGTTAGATAGTGCTATTGCATGCAGGAGTCCGTTGAACTAGAGGATTTGAGAGACCTTATCCTAGAAAAGAAACCCTAATCCAGAGGGATTATTAGAAGAAGCACATACCGAGGGTTTTAGAGGTTTCTTAGAAGAATTAGTGGAGGGATTGGGAGACTTCAAAGAACATTCTATAAGAGAAATTTATCTGCTTATCTCGACGGGGCATGAAGCGCTTAGCCAGACTTACATAAGACACGAGGTGGGGGAGTCACCTTTCCTTGTGGGAATGGAGGGACAACTCTCGGAAGTCAGAGTTTTAAACCAATGAAGTTGTATAGTGGAGAGGCAACTAGAACCTCTCTCTCCAGAAGGAATCAATGAGAGGGAGACTAGAACAGAGGCATGGGAAGGGTGATGAACGGGAATAATGGAGTGAAGAGGAAGAAAGGTAAGCTAATAAATGAAAAAGAGGTATGCTTGAGCTTGGTGCTTGGAGTTGACATTTATATAGACCAAATAATGGAAGTGACAGAGTTTACCTTGGTTGGGAGAGCTAAGGGGAAAAAATACTCGGCAAATTACATAGCTAAATGGACTTCCAAAGCATGGAAGGAGGTGTCAGACCAATAGCGTGAAGTGTCCACTCTTTCTAGGGGTTGGTTCATGATAAAATTTAGCAAAGGAGAAACCCTTGAATGGGTTTTGAGACGAAATTGGTGTTTTGGCATAGCACTAATTTTGTTTAAAAGATGGAACCCCCTGTTTGATGCCGAGAGAGATCAGGTGGCAGAGATTCTGGTCTAGGTACGTCTCCTGGGATTACCTCCACCTTTCTGGATGGAGATGGTGCTTAGCTCCATCAGAAACACTTTGGGTCAGTATGTGGAAGCAGACATGTCATTTTTTGAATCAAAGGACAAGGGCCTAGTATGAAATCTGGTAAGATTGAATCCAAAGGAAGGACTAGTAGAGGAAATTCATCTTAAATACAAGGAGTTATCATACACATAGATCATAGATTATGAACATCTTCCTTTCTGTTTTCAACGATGCCACATTTATGGGCACCTTGCTAGAGATTTCCCTTTGGGATTCAGAAGGAGAACAAGGAAATGCAGATCGCCCCTAGAGGGAAGAGAAGGGGAACAAAGGAATTGGGGATTAGGAAGGCTGAAGATTAGATGTAGATGGAAACTAAAGGAATGAAGGATATGCAGATGGAGGAAGTGGTAGAGCAGAAGCAGGAGCATCTTGGGGTGCCAGGTCGGGCGGAGATAGTGGAGAGTGGAGAAGTTGTTTCTACACCTTATTTAGAGGGTACGGTTCTCATTCCCATCCCTTCTATTAATAAATCCTTTATGTCTCTGCACAATTCAATCATGAGGCCTGGTCCTTCCAGTCCTCCACTTTTGGAAAAATTACATGTTGAATTTGTGACTAAGGCCCTAGGCAGTGTCATAACCTCCATTCCTAAGATTCTCCCAAGCCAACCCTTGGCTAGAAGCCTTCTAACTGCTTGTTCCATAGGAATCTCTATAGAGAAACCTCATTATAACCTTCGACCTTGGGAGAAGAAGATTGTCCCTTGGGAAGTTGTGGGAGGGTTGGGAGTCCATCCGATCTCAATTGGACATCAAAAGACAAGAGGAAGGAAGTCCAACCTATCAAAGGCTTAGTAAAGAGCAAAAATTGATATATTAGACGAGAAACAATTATCACTTACCAGGGTGCTTATAGCAGTGTAGGCCCCATCCTGAGTGACCAAATGATTGTGTTGTCCTTTAATTGCCGAGGTTTTGCTAGTGCCTCTAAAAAACTAGCATTGAAGGCTTTGATTAAATGTTACTGTCATGATATTATAATGCTTCAAGAAACTCTTGGAGCAGGAGAGGAGATCAAGTTGGCACTGAATAAAATGTTTTCGGGCTGGACATTCATGACTATGGATGCCAAAGGAAGATATGGGGGCTTGGTGCTGGGAATCAAAGAGGGAAACTTGAATTTATTAAATTCTTGGGGATTAGAGAAAATTCTAGGAGCTGAAGTCTATTCCTAGGATCTATGCTCAGAATTATTGATATTGAATATTTATGTGCCTTGTCAGGATAGGGTGTCATTTTGGAATAATCTATTCTCAAAATCCATTATGAATAACCCGAACTTGGTGGTGGGAGAGAATTTGAACTTTTTCTTAGGCCTATCAAAAACATGTGGCCCAGTATCACAAGTTGATCCTCTAACAAACTTCCTTTTGAACGAGATCTGCTCTAGAAAGCTCTTAGATATAAACCTGATAAAATCTACCGACTTGGAGGAACAGGAGAGTGGGGGAGGTTAGGGTAGCCAAGAGGCTGGATCGTTTCATGCTAAAATAGGAATTGGCATCTAGAATCCCTTGTTTCAGACACTGAGTGGGGGAAGGAGGGGACTCGGACCACCTCCCTATTCTATTGGAAATGAAAGGGCCTAATAAAAAACCAGGGTCTCCATTCAAATTTAACCCAACATGGCTCAAGGAAGCCTCATATAATAACTTGGTTAAAACCACTTGGAGGCCTATGACTGGTGAATAGGGGAGGTATCTAGCTCAACCCTTTATGGAGAACTTAAAGTGCATGAAAAAGGAAACCATAGAATGGGCAAAAGCAAAGAAGATCAAAGAGGAAGCTGACTTAAGTAGAATAGGGGAGGAACTAGATCAACTGGAGAGCCCAAAAAAGGATGGTTATGAGACAATAGAGAAGAGGGAAAGGATCAAATAGCTGGAGACAGAATGAAGGAAAATCCTTAATGATAGAGAAGAATAGTGGAGACTAAAAAGCAGAGCAATTTGGTTGGTAGCAGGGGACGAAATTCAAAATTCTTTTAGAACTATGCAAAAGGGAGGAAAAATTCAAATACAATATGGGGATTAAAAATGGAGGAAGGAGGTACAACAAAATCCTTTGATGAACTAGCCTCAATGGGAAGAAACCACTTCAAAAACCTCTTCAAAGCTCTAGAAGAGGTATCAATAGCTGAGGTGATCTGGTAGCCCAAAACTTCCCAAGGTATGCTAAGGAGGAGGAAAATGAATTCCTCATGGTCCGGTGTTAAGAGGGGAGGTAGAAGGAATTTTAAAGTCAATGTAGAGGGACAAGAGCCGAGGTCCGGATGGATCGATAGTGGAATTATTTTAGCGCTTCTTTGATATCATAAGGGATGAACTCGTTGGGGTGGTTGAGGAATCTCGAGAAAAAGGATCAATTTATGAACGTTTCAATTCCACTTTCTTGGCTTTAATCCCTAAGACAGAGGACCCTCGTCTTTTGAGGAATTTGGGCCTATCTCTTTGTGCAATTTCATATATAAGATTATAGCAAAAGTCATTGCAGTACGATTGAATCCTTTTCCTTCAAGGGACATATCCAAGTAGAAATTTGGCTTTTTGGATGGAAGACAGATCCATGAAGCTATAGGGGTGGCTCAAGAGACACTGCGCAATATCAAGAGGAGTAGGAAGAAAGGAGTGATAGTAAAAATCATTTTTTCTAAAGCATATGACGAAATCAGTTGGCTTTACATTAGGATGCTAATGACTCACTTGGAATTTGGCATCGGTTTTATAAATTGGGTAATGGGATGTATTTCAAATGTTAGCTTTGCAATCTTAATCAACAGGGCAACATCATCTTTCTTCCATAGCCAAAGAGGACTCAGACATGGATGCCCCTTATCTCCCCTCCTCTTTCTATTAATAGTAGAGGGTCTTAGACAAATGATCCTAGAAACAAGGAGAAGAGGAGACATACAAGGTATCGAAGTGGAAGTAAACCTTCATATTTCTCATTTATTGTTTGTTGATGATATTATCATTTTCAGTGATGGAAGTAGGAGTGATATTCAACATATTAAATCCATCCTCGTTCTGTTCCTAGTAGCTATAGGTATGTGTATCAATGTACAAAAATCTTATTTGATTCTAGAAGGGTTGTCAAGGACCAGAATCGGGAGGATTACAAAGGCTCTTCCTTTTGAATCCAAGATGATGAAGGACAACTTCTAGTACCTAGGATTCCACCTTAAGCCAGATACGTACAGGAAACAAGACTAGTACCGACTAGTGGGAAAAATTGAAAATCGTGTAAAACACTGGAGTTATAAATGGTTATCGAGAGCGAGAATATTGGTTTTGAGTAAGTCGGTTCTTATGGCCATACTTGTTTACTGAACTGCATTAACATGGGTGCCTAAAGGAATTCTCTCACGGATAAGGAAATTGTGCAACAGGTTTCTGTGAGCTAGATCAAAGGAGGACTCAGTTCTTCCATTGGTGGCTTGGGAGAAAGTAGCTAGACCAAAGGAATGAGGGGGTGGGGCCTAAAATATCTTACAACTATTCCATCCTTATTAGTAGAAAAATTGAGATGACGACTTATATCAGTGGAGAATTTGTGGACGATGATCATCAAAAGAAAATATATTGATCTGATGCCCACAGATGATTGGCTGAGGAAACCAGACAAGAGGAATCCACAAGCCTTAGTCGTTTGGAAGGAAACTTTGGAATCGATTAGGATCATCGAAGAAGGTTTAGCTTGGCATGTTGGGAATGGAGAGAAGACCAGACTTGGTATGGACCCTTGGGTAGGATGCAATGAGGGATATGATTTATCAAGAGAGATTATAACTCACACTCGTAAGGATGTATTCGCCTAAAGCAGATTGAGAAGGAGGGTCAATCAACAATATGCCAACAAGCATGGAAAACAATGAAGGATATACAAATGGAGCCCCAATGGATAGAGGAATGGCAGAATTTCATTAGAGAGCTTCAAAGAACTAATGTATGACTATTGGACCAACCAAATGTGCTGAGATGGGTACATGCCATGACCAGAAAATACTCCCCAAAGTACAGTTACAGTCACCTAATGATAAGAAGGGAGTGGAGTGCACAAGAGTGTTGCTTCAAACCTCTCTAGAAACTAAAAAGCCCTGCAAAATCAAGACTTTTCTTCTGGTGTATCTTAAGAAATAAAGTCCCAACATGGGATAACCTCTAGAAAAGGAATAAGATGGGTTCCAGGTGGTGCACTCTTTGTAAAAGAAAGGAGGAATCAGTTCATCACCTTTCCTTAAATTTTTCATTCAGTAAAAGTACCTGGGATGAAACCTTGACATTAGTGGGAAACAATCAGGGATGGGATGGAGACAACATTGGGGAAGCATGGCAAAGATGGGGGGATGAGACCCAAGAGGAAAACATAAAAAAATATTATGTTAATTATCTCATGGGGCATCTAGTTGGCATGAAATAGGAGCATATTCAAGGACTTGGCACCCGCTCATGTACCCATTGTTGTAGAATGTGCCATAATTTATGGCCTTATACCCCTACCAAATATTGTAAAGAGTACTAGGTAAATTAGAGAAGAACACATTAGGGGAGACATTCTATGGGCTTATTTTCATGGAGTGTCTGATCCAAAAAATATTTGTAGTGTAGGATTTTTCATCGACGCCAACATCCAAAAACACTTAAAATCATTGGTGGGCCTTGGCTCAAGAAAAAATAATTTCGTTGAACTGCAATCCTTAAAACTGTTACTTTGTTGGCTTATACATCTGGGATGGGATCGATCCATATTTTTGGAGATTCTCATAATGTTGTAAAATGGTTTAATGGAGAGCACATATGTCAAAACTACATGTTCATTCCATTGTTATAAACAATGTTACTTTTAAAACATTGCTTTGACTTTATCACTGTCTGTCATATTTACAAGGAATGAAATCCAGTTGCAGACCTCGTATCTAAGGAGGGTATACAACAAGCTATGGGTATCTAGCATATAACAGAAAATGACAAGGACATGATCTGTGTGTCAAAGCAACCTCTGTTCTTCCCATGAAAAATTTGTGTTACTGCTATGATCGAGATACAATTTATTTTTGTTTTTTGATTATGCTATGTATACACGGTGTTAAAAAATTGATACTATGAAAATATTTGTTATTTTTAATTTTGTATAAATTGTTTGTTCCTGTTTGGGTTGTTTTCCTAAAAAATATAGAGGCATAGAAAAATTCTTTAGCTCTTTTTCTGCATTATTGGGTTTGAAGAACTACTCTATGTTTACCAGTTGGATATATAGTACATTGAATGTTTAAATGCATCTACATTTATGTAACTTTTTATTGCCTTATAGAAAATTCGACTTTTTCCATGGAAAAAATAAATTTAATAAATATATTTTTATTAAAATTATATTTCCAATTTACATTAAAAAATATTTATATCATTATATTTATTTCAAAAAATACAAATATCAAATTTTGTATATAGTTTAACAAGTGGATAAAGTCTCACATCTAAAGTTTTAGAATAGACATAAATAATTAATGAATTAGAGTTTTAAGTTTATTTTATCTTACAATTAATAATCCAAATTCATTAATTTTTTATTTCTATTATAATATTTTAAATTATTTATTAAAAATATTATTTAGTATTTTTTTTGAAAGAAGGAAAAATGTTATAATAGCACAATATTAGGGAAAAAACCATATATTCAAAGGAGTATAGATACTTAAAAGTTTGATTCAGCGAGATTTTATAGAACGGTACACCAATATTATGATAGAGCTAAAACAACAGATCATAATATGCATATAAAACGGGTGATAGCCAGTAAATTAATAATTGTTTTTAAAGGTGAAAATATATACTGAAAGAATTGAACATGCCTATGATGTTGTTGCAAAAATGTTGTAGCAAAAGAATTTATAACAACCTAAAGGGTGGAGGATGGAGGGGAGGAAATATGTTTGAGCTTGCAATAGTCTCACACTTGTGTTGATGCCTTTCTGACAAATGTTGCTCAAACCACCTCACTAAATCATTTTTCTTCAATCATACCACTATGTCAAAATCCTATATACATATTATATCAAATCTATAACATGGAAGGTAATGAGGAGAAACATTACCATAGGTCCTCGTGGGACTAAAGTTAGTGTGTGTTGATAATGAATTTAAATAAAGAGCATCTTTCACTGGAGTGAGTGTTGATAATGAGATTAAATAAAGAGCATCTTTCACTAGAAAGACTTTCAAATTCCATGACATTCTGGAATCAACATAAAGAAGAGGTTTTGTTTTAGAATTTTAGCTATCTCCTTTTAAATTTTTTAAATTAATTTGGAAACATTTTTTTGAAGCCATTAATTCCAGTTTTAAATTTAAATTTAAATTTTGTCTAGCAAAGACTTGTTGGAATTGCAAATTTAATTGGTGTAGTTTACACAATCCAAGTGTCCAAGTAAACTTTCAAGGCATTGTATCGGCATTCAAAAATATAGTTTTAAAAATGAAACGTTAAAATTTTCTTTCATTATTTCTCATCTTTCTAGAAGTAATTATGGTTTCCTTTGCACAGATCCCAGAATAACGAATGACCATGTTTTTAAAAATGAAACGTTAAAATTTTATTTCCTTCTTTCTCATCTTTCTAGAGGTAATTACGATTTCCTTTGCATAGATCCCAGAATAACGAGTGACCATGTAAGTTAATAGTAATTAAGAAGTCTTTATGTCAAGCATTGCCATTCCTAAACAAAAAATTATCCAATAACATCTCAGGTTAAACATGATTTAAGGTCGGACTTTATCATAATTAGTTAAAGCATTTTTTTGTGGGATTTATCTTAATAATCCCCAAAGCCGCATTTATATACAAACTTGACCAAAAAATCTTTATGTCAAGGATGACCATTCCTAAACAAAAAATACCCAATAACCTCTCAGGTTGAACATGATTTAAGGTGCGACTTTATCATAACTAGTTAAAACAAGTTTGTGTGAGATTTATTTTAAGAATCCCCAAAATTGAAATTTCTATACAAACTTGACCAAAAATTTAGTTATTTTCTGTTATATAAAAAGATTGGTTAGGTTATGATCTAGCTGTAAATTTGTTGAAAAAAAAACAAAATTAAGCTCATTGAATTTTTCAATTAAACATTTTATATCATTCTACTTAAAAAATGCCTTAAACACCTAAAGGAATTATTTAAAAATACATAATTTAATGTAAATCTTATCATGCTGAAAATGGCTCCTTTAAATCAAATTTAATTTAAGGTGTTTGTTTCCCACTACATCATAGGTATCATGGATTTTGAACATGAAGCTCCATAACCACATCTTAAAAATGAATATATTTAGTTTTTTTTATGATATATAAATAAATATCAGACTGCATATTAGACTTATCAGAATCAACCTATGTAAAACCCTTGCACCTTTCCTAGTAACAAGATGAAGATAATTCATTATATTTTAATAAAATAATAACTCTTTTCTTGTAAAACTTCGGTAATTGATCTCTTGCATGAGCGTGCTTATTTATATTTTAGTTTCATTATCATAATATAGTGATGCATATTTATTTCTTATTTCTTAGTAATTTAAATATGTAATATAATTGTAAAAGTAAGGTTATCAAGTTTTTATTAATAGAAAGATTTAAATGTGAAAATTTTAAAAATAATGCTAATTAAAAGTGAATTTGATTAATTGTAAACTTTTTATAAACAAATTAAAAAGTAATTATATTTAGAAAAGAAAATAATTATAACATATTCTTTTAAATGGAAATATTTAGTTTAAATGAAAGTGAGTTATTTAATTGATGTGATAATTTTTCCATCACATGAATGTTAACATTATTAATAGTTTTGTTAATATGCTTTACTTTTCTTTAATAATGAGTGAGTAAACATTTTCCTTATTTTTAATTTGAAATAATATAGAAACACTCCTCACTCTTGATTTGAAGGAGTACCTACTAAGTATATGATATGCATTTATAGTTTGGAAAGTTTTCACATTATTGAATTGTTTATTTTACATATATTTGTTTCGTATGTGGAATGGAGAAATTATAAATCTCAATTTCATATTAACAAAATATATATGTAAAGTGGAGAAATTTAATATATATATATATATATATATATATACAACTGTTAAGAGTGTGCGTTTCTTTGGTAAAATGTTATAGGTTCAAATTCAAAGAGGATTAAAATACATGTACTTCTATAAACTTTAAATGAAAAAATCTCATATATCAATTTAATATTTAATTTAGCCATAATATTAAAAATAAATTAAATTATTATTATTATTATTCTTTTTCAAAAACATTAAAAATAAATAAATAACCAATTCAATTTTAATTTAGATATTAAAAATTAATTAAATATATTTAACCCTACTTTATCGTGGAGATTCTTAATTTGAAAATAGGTTTTGTTATAATATCATGGGCCATTACTATGGCTTATCAATATTACATGCCCAAAAAACCATAACTCATTTCATATGCCACTTATTCATATAACATTTTTTTAATTAATTAATTTAATTAAAAGGATAAAAAAAGACATAACTACTTTGGAGATAAGTCTCAATCATTGATAATGATTTTTGTATACCACTATGAAAATTTAGAATATTTCATGGAGGTTAAATCTTTACCATTCACTTATTAATTATTGATAAGAATTCATAATTGGTTAATGTGGCCTCCAAGCTACCCAATGTGAGAACATGGGTGTCATGATCTTTGTCAACACAATATTAAAACCAACTATTGCATTTATGAATTTGGGGTTGATTTATTTATGACTTTTAGGTGGGTGTGTGTATCTTTGTATGTTGATTGGGGTTGAGATCTTCTGTGTTATTTAGCTCATATATGCAAATGGATATATGTATTCTTCTTTCTGCATAAGAATATATACATATGCACTTATTTTTGTATGTAAACTTATGCCTTCATTAGTGGTGTTGAAATCTTATGTGTTATTTACTTCATATATGCAAATGGATATATGTATTCTTCTTTCTCCATATATATATATATATATGCACTTATTAATGTATTTAAACTTATGCCTTCATCAGTTACCTGGTGAATTTTTTTATCAGTAGTTGTAGTGTATTACAAAGTTTATTAGATTGCATTGACTTTTAATAAATTTAAAAAATTATATTTATGTCACTTGGCTCCCCACCGACTAATTTCTTAGGGATTTGAAATTATTCCAATTCTAATAAGTTCATATATGATAAGTTCCTTATTATTATTTATAACGTCCATTTATATGTAAGAAAATTTTATTTAGCAAAATGATCTATTACTTTTAATAAATTTAGAAAACTAGATTCATGACATGTGGCTCCTCATCGACCAATTTCCTAGGGATTTGAGATTATTCCAATTCTAATAAGTTCCTCATTATTATTTATAGCATTCATTTATATATATAAAAAAATTATTTAGCAAAATGGTCCATTTTAGAATAAGAGGTTTAATTCTTTTTTTCCTTAAGTTAAAGTTGAACCATGTCAAAACAACAGACAAACAAATGTCAAATGGAGATGAAAAAGGTAGATAATGCCTAACCTGACCATTTTAAAAAGGGAAACACCTTCGGTGTAAATATCAGATAGGGAAAACCCACCATTAAGACCCAAATATGCACCAAACAATGAATCCAAAAAATCAAAGAACTTGTCAACCACATAGAAGTGGAAATAGGAGCTCTAAAATACTAGCCATTTGAAAAAGAGCAGGAGAGGTGCCAACTTCAACACCAGTCAATACGGTAGGAATTGATTTTTGTCCCCCTCCTAAATATAGAGAACTTTATGTGCCTTGGGCACACAGCTAGACCCTCCTTGGACAGGACAACAATCACAAAGTTGAACTCCCTATGTAAATGTACAAAAGAGATCACATGAAAGAGCTCCTTGATCGGGATAACCCTTTTCATTTGATAGTCCATGTGCCGAGGGGCGAAAGATGAACCATTATTGACCCAATATATAGAAACTTATGAGTCTCCAAAAATGTTGATTTCCTCCAATTTTAAAAGTTTGGCTCACGAGGTCATCTCTGCTATTTGACCTTGGTCCACCTCTCCAGCAAAAAAGAAAGTAATGTTTCTCAGATATATAAATACAGGCACCACAACCACAAATGTTATTCTGGGCCATCAAAATATCCTTTTGGGAAATTAGACTTAGAACAAGTGTTGCACTAATCGCCAAAAAATTGCGATAAAATCGTTTTATCGCGATTTTTTCAAAAAAAAAAAAATCGGGCGATAAAATTGAGTTTTTTTTAAGCCGATTTTTATGAAAAAATCACGATTTTTTGGGGAAAAATCATATATATATATATATATATATATATATATATATATATATATATATATATGGGGAGAAGGAGGTGACCCGTCACCAGTAGAGGATGTGGTCTACCTCCTGTAACTCCTAGTTCTTCAGCTTCTAGAGCACAGTAGAGTCTACTGCCAACTCCACCGACATCTACATCTAGAGGGGCAAAGGAAAACAATAGTATTAGACTTTAGTTATTTGGTTCATTTCATTCTATATGACATTATGACTGATGATATGAGATACATTATTATATTTTTTGTTGATATTTTGAGGCTGAGTTGGGAGTCATGAGTCAGGACTTACTATTCAGGACATAATTCACTGTTATGTGCGATGTGGCACTAGAAATGATATTAAACATGTTATATATTAGTTCTTTTATCATATTTATGTGTCAATGTATTTATTTTATGGTGTAGATACTTTAGATATTAAAAAAATTGCAAAAAATGAATATTTTTGTATGTTACGATTTTTTCCTAATTTTTACCAATTTTTTTTCGATTTTTACGATTTTTTCCGAATTCTTCCCCGTGCCGATAATATCCCAATAACAATTAATGCTATGATCCATCAAGATCCTTTGAAGCATATTGACTGCACGTATCCAATACTCCATAAAGTGGGCACATATGTAAGAATCAGTGAGCTTAATGTTGTAAGGATGGTCATCCAAAATCGTTGCGTTCTTTCCCATCCATACACACTAGACCAAGAAAAATGGAAGTTCACCTCGTACCGAACCCAGGTCCACCCAATATTTAAAACAATCCTCAAGGGAATCAAACCTCTAATGTTCTAAAATCTTGAGTTCTTCTAAGACATTGAGCCAAGTACCCCTCACCCAAGGACATTCCAAAAATAGATGCAATGCATTCTCAGAATCATTGAGGCATAGGAAACATATGTCCGGTCCATGGAATTTTTTTAGCAAGGATGTTACAGGTAAGGATTCTATTACTGCATACCAACCATCCAAAAAGCACCAATATTTGGGGCAAATTCCATTTCGAGACTACGTTGAACCAACGTTTTATGCATGGAGGAGTAAATGTAAGAATATATACCTTTGACTAAGCCCTTATCATATTCTTGTCTACCCACCAACACGTTTTGTCCTCGTCCTGGTTGAAAGAGGTACCCACCTCAGATAAATGCTAAATGCAATTGTTTCAATTCAATTTAATATTTGATGATAATATTTGTCTTCATTTGACCCATTAGTAATTTGACTCGTCAATTACTTTCACTTCCTTTTCTTATCTAGCATATTCTAATTATTTCTTAATTTCCCTTATTATATTTTTGATATTTTTCTAGTCTAATTTAATCCTACATAGTAACTCTAATAATTTTAATAATCTAATTCATTAATTTTTTAATTACAATTTAATATCTTAATTTTATTTATTAATAAAATTATTTAATAATTAATTTTCATATTTTATCTCAATTAGAGTAATTACTTATTTAACCCATCAATTTCATTCAATTTCTTTTTCTAATTTGACTTGTTCTAATTATTTCTTAATTCTCCTTTTTGACTCATTAGTAATAATTGATAATAAATTAATTAATACAAATATTTTTGTTAACATCTATATTTTTTTTTGCTAGAGAAAAATCACATTTTTCATTAGGGTGTTCAAAATTACATATTGTAGATGCTTTAGGAAGCATATGCATAAGAGGGTGGTTATTGCCACAACCTGATAAACTGTCAAAAATATGTCCCAAGATTGGAGACTGATAAGTTAAATACAAATTTACATGTCTGTAAAAAATATATTCGTGAATAGTCTGATAAAAATATAAATTTTCATATCACATAATCATCATAAATCAAGCCATATAAATTGTCATATCACATAACCATCATAAATCAGGGCCTGGTTGCCCCAGCATGCTGCTGATCATTATATGGTCTATGAAAATATTGGTAGTATTTGTGCCCTGTCTTCTCCTGGATCATCCAATGCCCTCGAGGCTGGAGCGCGACCTCCTTGGATAGTTTGTCAAAAATCTAGTTGTGCTCCCTATATATGTGATGACAAATGATGGTGTCAAATTGTGATTTCAGTAGCAAAGCCTCATCCAAAATATTCCCAAGTGTGTGCAGGTGACAAGCAGATTATTGATTAAACCAATTTATGATGAGTTTGGAATCACCAAAAATATGAATGTGTCTTCAGCCCTTCTCAAGTACAAAGTGTAATAAGTGTCAGAGGGTAATAAGCTTAGCATAATTCTTTGTTCCTTCTCCTAGACCCATCTGAATTTTGAAAAAAAAATTTGGTTGTGAGATGAAGGAGCACTCCCCCTCCACAACCATTCTACTGAGCTGATCCATCAAAATATGCACATGGTAAATTCCTATCTATAGTTTCTCCAATAATAGTGTGGGGAGGGTGCGGGTGATCATCCTCTAGAATACTTTTATAACATGAGATAATATGAGCTGAAGATTGTGTCCATAGAGGTGTGATTACCTTGAATATGAGCTTGTTTTTATGCAACCATATACACCAACAGATCACGAGAGGGAGGTTATTGATTTTGGTTGGATGCGCAACAATTCACCATGTTTGCCAAGTCTCCAAAATATTTATACCTTGCCATCGTTTGGAGAGGTGAATGCTATCCCAAGTGGGAGATTTATTATGAAGGATACACCGCATGAATAAATTTTCTCTTGGAGGTGCTTTCAACTTCCAGAGAGCGCGCCACCACGAGTCAATTACAGGTGGCTTATGATCCAATAATATTAAGGGGTAACCTTCCTTAGGAGAGTAGGAACCATGTTGTGAATGTACCCAAATGAGCTCATCCTCACCATCTGTGATCCGAACATGTGATTCAAAGAGGGCGTTAGTGTAGGAGTGCCATTCATTATGCTTGATATCTGGAATTCCTAATTGGTCAGTAGATTTCCAAGCTTGTTTGAAAATAGGTGAGTTGTCCGGATCAACAATATGTGCAAAGCGGGAGATACCTGAGTTCGAGAGAAATTGTATGAGCTCTGGTGGAAGATGAAATGTGATCTCACATCCAGACCAAGGGTACATACCAATGCGAACCAAGTCACCAGATCCAATCCTACAAGCCAAACCATCACGAATGTAGGATATAAAGTTCAATACAACTCACCAGATAGTTGAGATGTTAGATATGTTCCCAGTCATGACGCCTGATCTAATCAAGGAGGTGGAGTGGACTGATATATTTCTGAATGACCACCTCAACCCACAAATTCTTTGTAGTGAGAACATGTCATCCCATCTTGGTAGCTAGTGCTTTTGCAAAGGAATCAATGTTTTTCATGCCCCATACTCTCTGTTTCTTAGGAAGGGCAATGTGATCCCATCTGACCCAGTCATGATTTTTCCTTCTTGTTTCCCCTTCCATAAGAATCTACAACACAGTTGTTGAATTATAGCCAAGATGACCCTTGGAATCCAAGCCAAGGACATCCAGTACACTAGAGTTTCTTCCATAACAGATTTAATAAGAGTGAGGCGACCAACCCTAGATAGCCACCTATAGTGCCAGATATTCAGTCTCCTTTCAATCTTAGCCACTAGCCATATCCAATCAGCTATATTATAGTGAATGGGCTTGAGTCGAAATCCAAGATATATGAGTCCATCATCAAAGGGAATAATAGAAAAGGGAAATCTCTAATGGGAAAGTGAGATTCATATTGGGAGCAACCAACAGAAGTCAAAGTCGATTTTTGTTGATTGCACTCCATGTCAGTAGCAAAGTAGAAGGACTTGAGGATAGAAAATAATATAGATGAATTTCCAATTGATCCATTAAGGAAAATTAGGACATCATCAACAAAGAGAGGTAGGATATGATTCATCTCTTCGTAATTTTAATACCATGTAGCCTGCCCAATCTTCTTTCCTCAGAGATGAGTTGACTCAAACCTTCTGTGACTAGCATATAAAGAAGGGGAGAGAGTGGACAACCTTATCTAAGACCTTGTTCAGCATGAAAAAATGGAGAGGCAGAAACAATGATTAGAACAGTATAAGAGACATTGTAAATCCAGCACATGATCCAGTTAATGAATGTTATAAGGAAACCCAAGTGAGTCAACAATATTCTCAAATATAGCTAGTTGGTACAATCATATGCCTTTGCTAAGTCAATCTTAAGGATCATACCATTTACCCTCTTGATCTTGATAGAATGAAGAACCTCCTGTGCAGTGCCAACAAATTCATGGATTTGATGATGATTAAGGAAGGCAAACTATTTCGAAGAGATGTGGTCAAATAAAATAGGCTTTAGGTTGTTTGCAATGATTTTGGTGATGATCTTGTATATGCAGTTGTAGAGAGAAATATGCCTAAAATCATTTAAGGTGTAGGGAGAGTCATATTTGGGGATAAGGGCGATGAAAGTCGAGTTGAAGGCATCATACATACTGCCACTAGCCCGAAATTCCTCAATGACATGAAGTAGATCATTTCCCAACACTTTAAATAAGGCTAGATAAAATTCAACCAGCCAACCATCCGGCCTAGGACTCTTATATTTCTTAAACCATTTAAGAGTGCCTTCGAATTCGCCCATAGATACAGGCTTAATGATATCCTCTACAGCGTCCTGATAAAAAAATCGAGGGAACAATTCTTCTACTTTGATTATTTGAGTGAGTAGCTTCCTGAGGTGCCTTAAAGAGATGTATGAAATGAGATGTACCGAGGTTGGCCAATTGGTTGAAGTATTCTACTTAATTACTAGTGTCATTATCCAAGTGCTAAATCGTGTTGATGGCACGATGAACATTTGCAAATTGATGGTAAAACTTAGTATTTTCATCCCCATATTGTAACCATATGGCTCAGCTCCTTAGTCTCCAGGTTTCTTCTCTGTCCTTCAAAATTCTAGTCCTCTCTGCTTCAAGGTTTGTGAGGTGCTATTTAGCTTCAACATAATCAAATCCCCTTCCATCCACTTCGACCAGATTAGCTAACTCTTGTTCAATATTGTTGAGGATGAGATCATCCCTTACCCTTTTAACTTTGGTCCATTTAATAGTTTTATACTTAATATAGAGAATCCTTTTACCAAAACATTCAGTGTGAGACTGACCAGGAGTAGGGGGAAGATATTTCCAATAATCAGAGACCATTTTGGTGTATTCATCATCCTTGAGCCAGGTCAAATCAAACTTAAATGGGTGGATTCTGAGCAATGGCTGCAATCTCAAGTTAGATAGGAGAGTGGTTTGATAAATCTCCCAATCCCACCCATTGTCTATACTGGGAGAGACTTCCGATAAGAGCTTCCTTTAAGAGGAATCGGTCCAGATTTCTGGCAAGAAAAGCATCTCCAATTCTTCTGTTTCATTGGGTAGGGAGTTTCCAAGCCATATGAATATCAATGAATTGGTTTTCATCCAATAGAAGGCTAATGGAATCAGAAAGTGGATCAACCTGTGTATCGTGTCCTGGTGGGCTTGGTGCAGGTGATATGGACAAGCGGATGAGACACGATATAATTTCTTCTAATGCAGACTGGATTTCTCCTTCTCCTTCTATTGGGGTATCAGTCATCTATTGCTAGACTGACTATTATAACAATTCCCTACTTTATATAACCATTCTTCCTTTTTATAATCACCCCAACCCTTGTTATTGGTGCTTTTTATTACACAAAGCCCCTTATCCTCTACCGGGACTATAATTCCCTAGGAATTACAGTAATACACTATCGTTGCTTTTAAATGAGGAAAATGCATTTTTAAACACAAAATACATAGGTGGAGGCTTTCATTCCAAAGGAACAGAAATACACTATTGGCGCTTTAATTTAAAGAAATGCGTTTAATGTAATTTACATTATCGGCGCTTTAACTATCGCCCTTCCGATAACCTCTTCCCCGATGCGATAACACGTGCCTTTCGACGATCATTGTCGGCGACCTCAATGCTCCCAATGCTAGCTCATCCCGTTTCGATCTTGCGATGCGATAAGCTTCGCGGACCTGACACCTTATTCAACTTGCTCTATAGCATTTCGGGTCCGGACAGTCAGAGTTTCGGACTTCAGCGGTTCCAATGGTTTAGTTCTGTTCCCACTCAGTGATGCAACAAAGCTTTCGAACCCGACGAGGGTATAGTCCTTGTTCAATAAAAACTAAAGTCCGGAACTCTGTTCCGGCTAAGTAATTACACGATTTCTCTGTGTAAAATAGAATTTTACTCGCAGACTCTATATAGCAAATAAAGAAGCTAGAACCGTCAATATGAAGGAGACACAGGTTAATGGCTTCAACCGCCACGTTAAATCAAGGCCAAATCATTGATATAAACTTAGAAGAAAAGAACCAAACCAATACATGCATACAATTATCAGTTTAATAGAGGACCATCAATTCAAACGCACAGAGAGAGGTTTTTTACAGATAGTAATGATTTTGGGCAGTCTCTAACTCTGAGCATCCCGTTATTTCATTTTATAAATAATAGATAAGCCCTCTCGTTCCTTATCTATACAAAAGCATGCCTTTTACATCGATTGTTTTAAAGAAACCATGCATAAAAACTTATTATCGCTTATCCATAAGTGATTATTACATAATGCTTTTATTCTTAACTCTATCCCTATCTTAACTACAAAAGCATGGAAACTGTTGGCTAAAGGACCCCACTCCTTTGCTTGTAGATTATTTGATTTTTGGAATAAGTTTGAAGATTTTCCCTCCAAGTCACATGCTCCTGTATCAGACTCCTGAGGAGAAAATTCTTCATGGGCTCCTGTCCATGAGTTCATCTACAGAACTGTCCAGTTTCTGTAGCATGTCTTCTGTAACCCAAGTAGCTTCAGTAGTTGGCATATCCTTCCATTTTATGAAATACTGGAAGTACTCTTGTCCCCTTGTTTTCTTAAACACCTTCTTGTCCAAAATTCTTTCTGGCTGCAAATTCTTTGATGTGGGTAACTATTTTACCCATTCAATCTCTTGGGCTGTTGGTCTTGTGTTGTATCATCTGTAGTTTCACCTTCATACTTGTACAGGTCTGCAACATTAAAAATTGGTGATATTCCAACATCAAGGTGTAACTCAATCTCATAGGAATTTGTAGAAATTTTCCTCAACACTTTGCACGGTCCAATTTTTTTGAACTTTCAATTTGTTATACTCCATTTTTGGGAACCTCTCCTTTCTAAGGCTCCTTAAAAGATTGCCTAAACTCTTGTTCACAACTTCAGTCTGTCCATCAGTTTGTGGATGATAGGCAGAACTAAAACTTAATTTAGTTCCCAATTTCTTCCATAGTGTCCTCCAGAAATGTCCAACAAATTTGGAATCCCTGTTTGAGACAATACTCTTAGGCAACCCATGCAATCTTACAACCTCCTTAAAAAACAAATTAGCAATGTGAGAAGCATCACTAGTCTTATAACATGGAATAAAGTGTGCCATTTTTGAAAATCTGTCCACTACAACAAAAATTGAATCATTACCTCTTTGAGTCTTTGGTAAACCCAAAACAAAATCCATACTTACCATATCCCAAGGCCTATCTGGAATTGGTAATGGGATATACAAACCTGTGTTTTGGCTCATTCCCTTTGCACATTGACAGAATTTACAAGTTTTCGCATACTTCTCCACTTCAGATCTCATTTTCGGCTAAAAATAAAATATGTTAAACTGTTCAAAAGTCTTCTCTACACCAAAATGTCCTGCAAGTCCTCCACTATAAATTTCTTTGATTAAATTCTCCCTCATTGAACAGTTTGGTATACACAGCTGATTTTTCTTAAACAACAGTCCATCTTGTAAGAAGTAATCCAACCATCTACTCCTACCCATCAAAACAGGATTTTTACAAGCTTCAAATGCCTCTTTAAAATCTGAATCTGTTTCATACAATTCTTTAAGAAAATCAAAACCCAACACTTGGGTTTGACTCTCTTGAAATAATACATTCCTCCTACTTAAAGCATCTGCAACTTTGTTTGATTGGCCATTTATATTCTTCAAAACAAAATGGAAACCTTAAAGATACTCTACCCATTTGGCATGTTTCTAGCTAAACTTTGGCTGCTGCATAATATACTGTAGTGCATGGTTATCTCAATAAACTATGAACTCCTTTGACAATAGATAATGCCTCCATTTCTTAAATGACTGCACAACTGCATAGAACTCCTTGTCATAAGAAGAATACTTCCTTTTTGAATCATTCAACTTTTCACTAAAATAGGCTACTAGTCTATCTTCCTGGCTTAAAGCACCTCCAATTGCTTCTCCGCTGGCATCACAGTTCACTTGGAAAGGCTTACTAAAATCAGGACCAAAATAGGCTTTTCAGTGATTTTTTTCCTTAACAGCTGAATTTTTTTATTTTTTAATTTTTTTAATTTTATTTAATTTTAATTTTATTTATTTATTTTTTAATTATTTTATTATTTTATTATTTTTTTCTTTTTCTGCTTTAGCAGTGCATCTAAATGGTTGTTTGTCCTTCTTTATGGTCTCAATAATAGGTGCATTAATATTACTAAAATTCTTGATGAATTTTCTATAAAAGCTAGCAAGACCATGAAAAATTCTTACCTCAAAAACACTCTTGGGTGAAGGCCACTCCACGATTGCCTTGATCTTCTCTGGATCCATCTTCAACCCTTCAGCAGAAATTACAAAACCTAAGTACACTAGCTCTTCTTTCATGAATGAACACTTCTTCAAATTCAACAATAATTTCTCCTGTTGCAGCCTTTGTAAGACATAATTTAAATTCCTCATATTCTCCTCCTTAGACCTGTTGTAAACTAATATATCGTCCAGATATACTATTACAAATTTACCAATAAAATCTTTAAAACTTCATTCATGAGTCTCATAAATGTACTTGGTGCATTTGACAACCCAAAAGGCATTACTCTTCACTCATACAATCCCTCATTTGTCTTAAAAGTGGTTTTCCACTCATCCCTTTCTCTTATCCTTATCTGATGATACCCACTTTTAGGATCTAGTTTTGAAAGATACTTTGCTCCACTCAAGCAATCCATTAAATCTTCAATTCTAGGCAAAGGAAATCTGTACCTGATTGTGATTTTATTGATGGATCTTGAATCTGTACACATTCTCCAGCCTCCATCTTTCTTTGGACTCAACACTGTTGGCACTGCACAAGGACTCAAGCTTTCTCTAATCATCCCTTTGTCAAGCAATTCTTGCACCTGCTTTCTAACCTCTTCATTTTCTGTAGGAGTCATTCTATAAGCTGCTTTGTTAGGTAGACTTGCTCCAGGAATCAAATCTATATGATGGCTAATTCTTCTAATGGGTGGCAACTCATTTGGAAAATCATCAACAATAATATCACAATATTTCTCCAACATTTCTTGAATTTCAATGGGTAAATCATAAATTTTAGTAGAAGACATTATTACCTTTGACTTGAAAATTACAGCAAAATTTACCTCATTCTTTTCAATCTGCTTCAAGTATTCCTTTCCTCCTAATAACAAAGTTTTTGGATCAGTCTACTTTCTTGGTACATCTTCTTCTTGCAGAGGCAGCGACGTATGATTGACACCATCCTTTCCAAACTTGTAGGTGTTTCTTTTTCCATCATGCATGGCTCCTTTGTCATATTGCCAAGGTCTTCCAAGCAATATGTGACACACATCCATTGGCATCACATCACATCACATACAATTTTATCTTTATACTTGCCCACCTAAAATTCGACTTTCCTTCTCATACTTCTGAGATTCAATTCAATGTCAGCTGGTTGCTCTAATACCACTAATGGTGGGCTTGGTGCAGGCGATATGGACAAGCAGCTGAGACTTGATATAATTTCTTCAAATGCAGACTGGATTTCTCCTTCTCCTTCTATTGGGGTATCAGTCATCTATTGCTAGACTGACTGTTATAACAATTCCCTCTTTCATATAACCATCCTTCCTTTTTATAATCACCCCAACCATTGTTAGGGTGCTTTTTATTACACAGAACCCCTTATCCTCTACCGGGACCATAATTCCCTAGAAATTACAGTAATACACTATTGTTGCTTTTAAACAAGGAAAATGCGTTTTTAAACGCAAAATACACAGGTGGAGGCTTTCATTCCAAAGGAACGGAAATACAATATCAGTGCTTTAACTATCGCCCTTCCGATAACCTCTTCCCCGATGCGATAACACGTGCCTTTCATCGATCGCTATCGGTGACCTCAATGCTCCCAATGCTAGCTCCTCCCACTCCGATCTTGCGATGCAATCAACTTCGCGGACCCGACACCTTATTCAACCTGCTCTATAGTGTTTCGGGTCCGGACAGTCGGAGTTTCGGACCTCGGCGGTTTCAATGGTTCAGTTATGTTCCCACTTAATGATGCGACAAAGCTTTTAGACCCAACGAGGGTATAGTCCTTGTTCAATAAAAATTCAAGTCCGGAACTCTGTTCTGGCTAAGTAATTACACGATTTCTCTGTGTAAAACAGAATTTTACCCATGGAATCTATATAGCAAATAAAGAGGCCAAAACCGTCAATATGAAGGAGACATAGGTTAATGGCTTCAACCACCGCGTTAAATGAAGGCCAAATCATTGATAGAAACTCAAAAGAAAAGAACCAAACCAATATACGCATACAATTATCAGTTTAATAGAGTACCATCAATTCAAACGCACAGAAAGAGGTTTTTTGCAAATAGTAATGCTTTCAGGCACTCTCTAACTCTGAGCATCCCATTATTTCATTTTATAAATAATAGATAAGCCCTCTTAGTCCTTATCTATACAAAATCATGCCTTTTACATCAATTGTTTTAAAGCAACCATGCATAAAAACTTATTATCTCTTATCCATAAGAGATTATTACAGAATTCTTTTATTCTTAACTCTATCCCTATCTTAACTAGAAAAGCATGGAAACTGTTGGCTAAAGGATCCCACTCCTTTGCCTGTAGTTTTTTATTTATTTTTGGAATAAGTTTGAAGATTTTCCCTCCAAGTCACATGCTCCTACATCATGTCCCCATGATTCCGCATGCCCAATGTTGAAATTGAGATATCCCCTCAAGATAATGTTGTCCACTTGCATATATGAAGAATTGAGAAGTTTTCCCAATATACAACCCGATTAATGTAGGGTCCATATACATTAATCAATCTCAAATCCCTCCCAAGATCTGAAGAAAATATGTCAGACCCAATTAAGCCATTACCTCCCCAAATATTAAGCAGCTTGATTGCCCTAGGATTATAACCAAAATAAATACCACCAGATCGTCCATGCACATCTAATGCATGAAAATGCCATCCAGATACAAGGGATTCTAGGGCGGGGATAATCTGGTCAATAAGTCTGAGGGTTTCTTGAAGGAAAATGATGTCCACCCTCCCAAAGTTCGAGGAGTCTTCGGAAGGCTAGTTTTTTTGCAAGAGTAGCTAACCCGCAACAATTGAAAGAGATCCACTTCATGGAGGACCATAGGGAAGGGTGTTCATAGCTCTAAGGACCCTATCAATGGAGAGTTTTCTACCCTCGGCTACATCTAGACCAGCCTGGTGGAAAACCTTGGACATAAAAGAATGTCTGCCCCTGGAAGACTGGATGATTTTAGAGGGGGAATGATACCAAGTTCGTGACAAGCATCAGATGATGATTTGACCAGGGAGCGAAGAAGATAAGGATGGCTCAGGAAATAATCATTAGATGTCTCAGATGAGGGAGCAACAAGTGGGGCGTTAGGGATGGTAGGCAAGGTATCCAAGAAGGTGGGAGGAGGGGATACAAAGGGGAAAATAAGAGGGGGGGAGATATATGCAAATGATATGATGCATTGAGATAATGATTTAGTAAGAATAGATTCGGAAATAGAGGGAGGAAAATGTGGGAGAGGAGAGGAAAGATTACTTGGACTAAGGCTAGTAGCTGCTACGTGAGATATGGTGACGTGAGGAGAGGGAGGCCGAACAGGTCCAGAGCACGAACCATGTTGCTGAACTTTTGTTTTTGGAGGACGACTGATAACTTTTGTAAGTTTCTTATCTCGTGATCTAGATGGCACATCTGCTTCTAGGTTATCAAGCTGAGGACCTGTAGTAGAGTTGGAGGCTAGCAGTGGAAATTCCTTATACAAATGTTCAACCTTATGACATAAACAACACCTGAAAGGTACTCCTTCATAATCAAGAATCTAAAGACAAAAGGTGTTCCTCCATTGAATATTCAGGTTAGCCTCCAAACCTTCACGAGTATCAATATGGACCAGAATACGTGCCATTTCCATATTACCAGTGACAATATAGGATTTGTCATAATCCAAATAAGTCTTGAGAGCATTCCCAATGCGCTTGAAGATTTCCTTAGACCATAGATGAAGCGGTAGACTAGGAAAACGAACCCATATGGGTCCAATCCCCAATTGTTCACGCTCTGGGTCAAAAAGAGGGCTCCATCTCCTGAGCAAAACCAGTGCCAATTCAATGTACCCGAATTTAGATAAAACCCGAGATACATATTTAGGGTGTTGAAAGCACAGAGAAAACCATCCACAGGATAAGGTGACCATTGAGGGTAGTTCTTCTAGTACTTATCCCCAAATTTCCAAGATCCATTGTCTGAGTCAGGTTGAGTTGTAGGAGCGACCCTGTACCCATCCGACCAGAATTATGTCAGCTGTGTCCAATACATCTCCCATCTGAAGACCATCACAAAGGGTTAATGAGATCTTTTTGTGTCGCTCCTTAATGCACTTAGATTTATTTGTGGACGAGATGCTTTACCAGAAGTCGAGTTGAAGGGGGAAGTAGAGGATGTGCCCTGGTCCTCACAGACCCTAGTCTCTTTGCCTGAATCAGGAGGCGACAAGGTAGATCCCATGAAGAAACTAGATGAAAGGGGAATAGATTCCTGATGAGGAAAGGTAGGGTCAAATGATGCCGAAGGATAAGAACTGTGAGGTCCTAGATGCGGAGGGTTAGAACGAAAATAAGCTACAGAGGAAGGGATACACAGATGATCAAGCATATTAGAGGAAACAGTTGGGTCCTTAAAGTCTACATTTATCTCTAATAATTATGATTTATTTTCTCCATATATGATTGGTCTTGCACTCTTTGATCCTTCATTTCAAGATCTATTCTTCATTTCAAGATGGGTAATGTGCTCACCCGAAATGTCAGTAACATCAACAATTTCACACATTGCTCTAGAAGCTTCATAATCATTATTATTATTAGTAATAGTAGTAATTATAAAAATAATTAATTATGTCGACAAACATGTCATGGTATTGACCCATGGTATTGTAATAAAAAATATTTACAAGTTAAGAATTTTCATGGTACAGTGGGGATGAATCTCTGTCGTCAAAAATATTGTTCAGGTGATATATTAATTATTTTTATAATTAATAATAACAATAATTTAAAATAAAATTATAGTTTAGTTAATTTTTATGATTGTTTTTGAATCTGGGCAATGTGAGATGTATTGTGGTCTAAGTGTTTTGATTCTTATAATGGATTGAAGCCATTTAATTTATATGGTTGCGCTAGTTTATAAGTTAAACATATATACATTTAATAAAACATGTAACAATATTCTTAACCATGGATATTCACCTCCACTTTACCATGGATATTCTTAAATTTTAAATATTTTTTGCTACGTTACCATGGGATAATATCATGGCTTACAAATATCACATGCCCAAAAACTCATAACTCATGTTCATATGAAATTTTTTTAATTAATCAATTTGATTAAAAGGGTAGAAATGATGTTACTACTTTTGAGATAAACCAACATAGATGGATATTAACCTCGGATCTATCAAGTGTCGAGAGGGATCAAATATCTTGAGTTGAAAACCTCAAGGGTTTGCACCTCGAGATATTTGATCGCTCTCGACGCTTGATAGATCAAGGGCTAAGATGGATCTAGGTTGGTTTCAGTCATGAGCTGTCACACAAAATTTATTGAACATCTAATTATTCCTAACATTTTAATTAAGCTAAATATGTCTAAGATTGATCTAGTCATTTTAATTTTAAATTTACTCAGTTACCTCAATTTTTTGAGATGATAAATCTTGTTAATAACTTGAATAATGAAAAATGATGAAATACAATTTTTGAATGCAAAGTGGAAATGTAACCGTGTTGAATAATATAAAATGTGAATAATAAGAATGTAGTCAATTACAAATAGCTTTCGTTGTGATCATTCTCAAACTATTTTCTTCTACTGTTCTTATCGTCACACCAGTTAGTTTTTTCATCTTTTCATACTGATCATATAAAAAGGGCGATTGAAATCATAGACCATTCAAATCTTTAACTCGAGCTATTGTAGTAAATTTCATAACTTTTCTCTTTTTCTCTCCAAAATTAATAGTATCATTTTCCAATGTCTTATGACCTATAGAGTGTTAAACCCCAAGTAAGTTTCGATTGTTGTTGTTTTCTATTACTTCATTTGAATGCAAAGTGACTACCAATGTTGAATGATATAAAATGAGAATAATAAGAATGTAGTCAACTACAAATAGTTTATAGTTTCAATAAGTAAACATTTCTGGTAAGTGGACATTTTATTTAACATGAAAACTCAAGTATTTTATTTATGGTTGAATTACTGTAACACAAAAATCAATGCAATTCGTTAATACTTTTTTGTGCTTACACTAAAATCAATGCGTGCTATTAATCTAATTACTTTGAACTTAATGTACATCATATACATGATAACATCAAATCAAAAATCAACATCTACACTGAAATCAATGCATTTAGTGCAATCAATCAAATAAGATTATAAATCAACATATATACTAAATTCAATGCATTTAGTGCAAGCAATCAAATAGGATTAGAAATCAACATATACATCGAAATCAATGCATCTAGTGCAAGTAAGAAAATAGGATTAGAATCAACAACTACACTGGAAACAATGCATCTAGTGAAATCAATAAAATAGGATCATAAATAAACATCTACACTGAAATCAATGCATTTATTTTACTGAAAAACCAAAACATTCATGGCTTTTTAAATCCAACTTCTTTTACCTTTTGTAAAAGCATTCGTCTTCCTCTATGGTTAATAATGTTCAATGTTATATAATATATATATTTGTATCTGTGTATCTCTTTCTTCTTGCTCCCCCCCCCCGGCTCTCTATGCCTCCCTCTCCATCCCTTTGTCTCTCTCTTCTTCACTTTCTCTTTTCCCACCATCTATATATATCTCTCCCTCCCTCCCTCTCTCTATCTCTATCTTCTTACCTCTATTCCCCATCCATTTATATATCTATCTCCCTCGGTCTCTCCTTCTTTTTCACCCTATCTCACCCCCCAAACAGACACACTCTCTCTCCATATCTATCTATCTCTCTATTCCTTTATCTTCCTCCCTTTTCCTCTGCTTCTCACTCTCTCTCTCCCCCTCCTCTGTCTCAATCTCTCTCCTTCTCTCTCTCTCTTCCCTCCTAATATCCTCTCTCCATCTCTCCCTTGTCACTTCCTCTCTCTCTCTCCACCTTTCTCTCTTTATTTCTTTATTATTACCTCCCTCTCCCTCCCTCTCTCCTTATCTCTCTCTCAAGTCCTCTCTCTTTTCCTTCATCTCTATTCCTTTCTCTCCTAACTCCTTGTGTCTCTACCCCCATCACTCTCTCCCCCTCTCTCCACCTTCATGTATCCCTCTCTTTCTCCTCCCCTTCTCTATTTCTTCCCTCCTTCACTCCTCTCTCTGGCTCTCTCTCCATCTCTCCCCCTCCCTCCACTCTATCTCTCTATGTATTTATTCTTCCCTATCTCTCTCTCTCTCCCCATCCAATTCAATCTCTTTTTCCCTCCCTCTTTCCTTATCTCTTTCAATTACTCTCTCTTTTCCTTCATCTCTCTTCCTTTCTCTCCCAACTCACTCAGTTCCCCCCCCCCTCCCCAATCTCTTTCTCTTTATTTATGTCTCTATCTCCCCTTCAACTCTGTCACTATCTCGCCCCCTCTCTCCTTCTCTCTTCCCCTTTCTCCTCCCTCCATATCTATGTCTCCCTCTCTCTCTCCTTTCCTTCTCTCCATCTTCCCTCCTTATCTCCTTTCTCCCTCACTCTCTCACTGTCTCTCTTTTGTCACTCCCTCTCTCTCTACCTCTATCTCTCTATGTATTTCCAATTAACTCCCTATATCTCCCCATCCAACTCTCTCTCTCTCTCTCGGTAACCTGCAAATCTTTCACTATATCCCTCCCTCTCTCCCCGTCTCTCCTTCCCCCCTACCTTCTCTCCACCAATATGATCAAGAATTGTCACTATTATATGTAATCAATAATATATGTAAGGTCTAATATGTTTTACATTTTAATTTTTTATTGTGAAATTAGTTATGGTTTTTGGGCATATGGTATTGAGAATCTTCACTTAGGTTGATAAACATGTTCCTCAACATGCTACATTTTACTTATAGATCCTTAATTTTTTCATTTGTTGCACACATGTATTCATGGTTATAATATTTCATAATGTAAATTGGGTGTTCATTTTCATGCACCTTGGTGGTCACTAGAAAAAGGAATGCTTTGCTACATTATATTTATTCTTTATATCTTCTTAACACTCTTCTAAAACCCATGCTTCCCTATAATCCCTACAAAATACACACCAAATAAACTATGGGGCCAACTTTGATTAAGGTAGTATAGGGGGCAATCATATGCATAGAGGAATTTTCCCAAAGAAATCCCAATTTCAACCATATAATGTCAGACCTCCTATTCCTTACATTATACCAATAGAGCAAGGAGCCAAAGGTCCCTAGTGGTTCAAAACTAGAATACAAGGAATTTGAGAAAGGTCACTCAAAAGAAAAGGTTTAGGATGTCAAAAAAACCAAAAATAGAAGGAAATTTCCCAATATTAAAAATAGCAAAAGGAATCATACACAAGCTTTACCTACCCTGCAAAGACTAGAGAACCATATATAATATAATCACACAAAAATATACCAAAGAACCATACACAAGAGGCACCTACCCTCCAAAAATAAAACCCATAAACAAAATCATCCATATCACACGCCCAAATCAACTCAAAAGAATAGACATTCCATAATATTAGAAAGATGCTGATCATGTCTCTTACCAAATTGGATTTGGGATAACCTATCTTTCTCTCCACAACATAGTTATCTTCTCCTAAACTTGATTTCATTATCCCACCTTTATTTTTGAAACCTTCACTAAGGATTATAAATCCTAGAACCAAATTTATGTTGAGCATGTTAATGAGGGGAAGGATTGTCCTTTCAAGCCTATGCTCCTGGCTTGTAATCCTCTAGTGTGGGAATTGAGTGGTATATGGCTATTAGATACAATCCACTAATAGTGATTGAGCAACATATGACGATTAATGTTTGTTGCAATCACTCATTATAATCTAAGAATTTTAAGAAATTGAGTGACAGTCCCACCCCTCATTTTTTTGAAGGACACCAAGGCTAAATGGAACCCCTTACTATATCATTTCTAAGTCCCCCCAAAAATTATATTTCTAGATTTGTTTAGTAAAATATTCCCCAATTCTACCAATTTTTTATGTGTATGTTGTTATGTTGTTACTGAAAGGGTTTTACTTTTAATTCTATTTATTTTTGTTAACAAGAACCGCATATATGTTTTTATTAAAAAAGATATTAGATAAATGCTCACAATGATTACATCATACAAAGATATCACAATAGAATCCATGAGCTTGGTTTGAAAAAATAGAAGCTCTTTCATCTACCTATAGAAATTTTTACTTGTTTCCTCCAAATAAAGTAAAGTAGTTTCAAGACTATTACACTTGTAGATATGCCAAATTGGTCTAACAGAAAGAAAAATTTACCCAACATATTCATTCAGTTTATTTAGTCATTTGAAGAGATATCCTCTTTGTTGATCCTAGTTCTGGCTAAATCTACATTAATGTTCAAGCATGATTTAGAGACCCTCCTATTAATTCAATGAATCTTAGAGTTTTTTATTCTTTGAGGTCTTTCCTACCTCTTTTCAAAGCAAGGGAGGGACCTAAAAGTTTCTTTAACACCTATAAAAAGGATGGAGAAGAGGAAGTGTTACCTTCTTCTACATTAATTGCAAATGCATAGTCACTTTCATTCTTTCTCTCCTTTTTTCCAAAAGTAACTTCTTTTTCTACCCCCAATTCCTTGTTTAGGGGTTGTATGAAAGACCTCTTCCAATGAACTTGAGAACCTAGTTATTTATCCTTATATACATGTGCACTTTCAACTTCTTTATTTCTGTGGTGACCTACTTTCTATTGTGTTTTTTCGTGGATTGTCATTTCACCCTTTGATTTTTTGTCTATAGATCCAAAGACTGAAGATTATTGACGATTCCTGTTGTTTCTAGGTGAATGAAAAACCTATTTTCTCATACCCTTAACATCTCTTGCCACCTAATTTTATGACCTATCCTCTGTTGAAACATTTTTCTTGTGGAATGGTTCCTACTTTCAAAGACATGAAATTCTTCCCTTCTTCATATCTTTAAGCTTTTTTTCTGGCTTGTAGAATAGGGTCCTCTCCTAGATCTAGTGGTCCTTTTTATTCCATTAGATCTAAATCTTCTTAACTCCCATGATAATTTTCCTTTGCTTCTTCTTGAGTTGTATCTACTTTTTCAAGATCACCCACCAAAGAGGCGAATCAGTTCACTGATCTAGGATCTTTGTTAGAATCTACTAGTTCTATGTCCTATTGGATCGGATCTATTGGATTCTTGCTTGAGGAGGCATGAGGCTTTGGAGACTCGAGGGCTTAAACTTTATAAGTTGTATATCAATTCACACCATTTCGCCTCCTCTAAGTTTATCATTTTCCTCCATCTCCTTGGACATCTGTAGTTTCTCATTTCTTTGGGAAACTTCTTGTGAAGTACCCATGTTGATGACAATTCTTACACTTGAACGAGATCTAATTATAATCTACAAGTTGGATAAATGACCCATCATATAGAGAGTGTTGGATTGCTTCAGCAAGACCTTTCTATAAATCAACTTCAACACAAATCCTAGCATAGGCATACATTGAATCTTTGACTGTTTCCCTATATATATATTTTCCCAATGCATTTCCAATATTTTTCAGTGTTTCTTCACTCCAATAGTGAAGATGGAGATCATGGGGTAATTTGAACCAAACTATAATAACATATAGGACATTGTTCTTTGGGTCAAAATCCAGTGTCCATATGTCTAATTACAACCCTTGAGTTCCCATAAAATATGGTCCATTTCGGAAGATCAAATCCCTATCTTCTTTATGCTAAAAAAGGAAGGTGAAGAAGCCTTTCCCACAAAAATCATATTCGATTTGGCCCTTAACCAAGGGTTATTAGTTACTTTCCACCCATTGCCTAAGGCAATTGGGGGGTGGAAAAATTCCCATAAATTCCCCTACCAATCCCTTTTCAACAAGATTGAGAATTGTAGCTTTAGATCTATTGCGATTTACCTAGACCTTCAGGATACTTTCCAATCTCTTCACAAATTTATCTTTCTTAGATTTAACCACTTTCAATACATTATGAATGAGTGGATTGAAGGTAGATATCGTTGGAGAGTACATGGAGCGCAATTGAGGAGATTATGAAGAGTAGGGTAAGGGGATGGATCCCTCCATGGTGGCCATCATTGCTCAAAACCCTAGATATATTGCGCAACCATTCTTGAGCATTCCACGTCGAGTGAATATAAAAATCATGGTTGTGTAAGTTCTTATCACCAGTCTGTTGATAGTATTTCCTTCCACTATTAATATTTACCTCCATTGTAGAGTCGAGAAAGAAATCTCAAGCGAATTGACTAATTTTACTTTCTTTATTAACACTTCAATTTTATTAACAATTTTTTCCCAAATATTATTCTAATCTATATAGAAATTATAGAAATGTACTCAAAACTATATAGAAATATATATAAATTAAAATATAATGGGAAAAATATAATTAAATTAGTTAAAATTAATTTTAGTTTTGAATTTATTAGTGGGCCTAATGGTTAAGAGCATGTGTTTCCTCCTCAGAGGTCACATGTTCAAAACCAGAGGGGGTAGAGTATGTATGCCTTCATAGATTTAGTAGTCAAATCACTCCGCAGATGTGGGTCCCATTTCCCACAGACAAGGGTTCTCATATACCAATGTGATGTCTGCCTTGGTCCTGACCTTAAAATGAGATAATAAATAATAATAATTAACTAATAAGAAGGTACAAAATAATTTGAAATGTAAATTTCTTCAAATTAAAAAATCAAATCAAAATAAATAATAATAATTAACTAATAAGAAGGTATAAAATAATTTGAAATGTAAATTTCTTCAAATTAAAAAATCAAATCAAAATAAATAATAATAATTAACTAATAAGAAGGTATAAAGTAATTTGAAATGTAAATTTCTTCAAATTAAAAAATCAAATCAAAATCTTTTTTTTGGAGTAGTCTTTTTAAGTGTGATATTTTGGAGTTTCTAGTGGATTTTTTACCAGAATCTAGAAAAAAAAATGTGGGGCCGAATTTGGATTTTTATTTTACAAAATAGTTTTTTTTTTAACTAATAAGAAGGTATAAAATAATTTGAAATGTAAATTTCTTCAAATTTAAAAATCAAATCAAAATCTTTTTTTTTGGAGTAGTCTTTTAAGTGTGATATTTTGGAGTTTCTAGTGGAATTTTTACCAGAATCTAGAAAAAAAAAATGTGAAACCGAATTTGGATTTTTATTTTACAAAATAGTTTTTTTTATGGCATATATGGATTCAACACCCTAAAAAACCCTAGGACACTTTGATTGTGAAAATTTTATGTAACATACCCTAATAACAATTTTTTTTTTCAAATTGATAAATCTATCATATCATGATTGTAAGGAATTATACATATATGTTTATATATATTAAGTTTCATTACCATAAAATTATTTTTTTCCTTATCGTCTGAGAAATTAGGACAAAGGTTCTACCCACTATACAACTAGCATAACTTTTAAGTTCATGACTAGAGGTTGGTCGTTCATTGGTTACCTTTATAGTTTCTGGAGTTTGTTATGCATGGGTGGAATGTTTCCAAATCTATATCTTAATTGAAGACAATATGCATCCTTACTCAACCTTATCAAGAGTGTGAACATATGTGTCACTTCTGAATGATCTAGAACCCATCATTATCAGTTGTCAATGGGTAAGTCTACGTTTTGGGATTTGACACAAATCTATGAGTCCCTGAACTAGGATTTTGGATTTGACACAAATCTACGACTCCCTGAACTGGGATTTTGAATCTGCGGTGGAGAATGTTTGAGGAGTTTTGAGAGGTAACTACCTGCTTCCCTAATGTTGCGCGAGGTCCATTTTCTTTGTCTCGCTTTCCAGGTTGTCAATCTGCACTTCAGCTGAGTTCTCATTGATCTTGAGAACATTTCTTTCCTTTCTTTGTTAATACACTTAATTCCTAGGAGGGATGAACCCTCTAGAAGTTGAGGGATTACTGATTCTAGGGTCATCTCTTTGGTCTCACTGAGGTTCGAGATGTAAATCACCAGTGTTTCTACCTTTCCTTTAGGTACAATTCTGGGGAGAATGTTTGAGGAGTTTTGAGAGGTAACTACCTGCTTCCCTAATGTTGCGCGAGGTCCATTTTCTTTGTCTCGCTTTCCAGGTTGTCAATCTGCACTTCAGCTGAGTTCTCATTGATCTTGAGAACATTTCTTTCCTTTCTTTGTTAATACACTTAATTCCTAGGAGGGATGAACCCTCTAGAAGTTGAGGGATTACTGATTCTAGGGTCATCTCTTTGGTCTCACTGAGGTTCGAGATGTAAATCACCAGTGTTTCTACCTTTCCTTTAGGTACAATTCTGGAAGCTCCGCCCTTTCATTGCATGAATTTACAGTTCATTTTTATAAAGTTTATAGCTCTTATTTATGTCGATGTATTCTCATAGCACACGGTTAGTGTTTATACGACTATGTTGATGTTAGTGCATAATAGGTCCATTCTGCTGGTAAGTCACTCCTCCTAGGTTTCTTTTTTTGTTTTGGCTCTCATATCCTGTGTGGGTTAATTTGATAGCGATTTTTCTGGTCAGGGTTTTCTTTCGCTCGGCCGGGGTGGGGGTTTCTCTAGCACTGTACTCCTTCAGGTGTCTATGTCACAATTTTATAATTTCCTTTCTATCATACCCATTTTCTACTCGTTTCTCAAAATGTTCATCCTTATGTTAATTCTCATATGTGGGGTTGTTTTCTTTTGTCGGTACAGTGTTCTAAACTCACGAAATTTCATCCATCTATCATGGCTTACTTCTCTGCACCCGTTAGTGATAGTTCATTATTTGGTCTCTGATCTAGGTGTGGTTATGTTACTGGATAGGGTTTTTGGTAGCTCATTATTTAGCAAATATTGCAAGGCTTCTTACTGAGATAGAAACCGTTAAGAATTTCTATACTATGCAATCTTTAGTTTACATAGGGATTAGGGCCATGACAGTGCCCTGAGTTGTATTTCATGGACTCATTCAACTATTGTTTTTAATTAAAATCTCGGATTCTGAGTGTGACTATGAAAGAAAACATCAAGATTTATTTTTTTTTTTTTTTTTTTTTGTGAAAACGCTTGTTTATTTATGCAGTACTATGCATCTCTTTTACTTGATTTCCTATAACTAGTTATATTGCATATTTGTTGGACGAGATTATGAAGTTATGGTACTATTATTTCTAGTTTAATTGTCATGTTGCATGCTCAACACAAGTTCTAGCCCTTCGTGCAGGGCTGGATTTTTTCTTGGTTTCATACATATATATTTAGATTTGGAGGGTGATGAACCCTGCCCCGACATATATTTCATAAGGTTATAATATACATTTGATGATTGTGTAGGTGAAGGAATTAAGAACCTGTGAATCTCTTTCAATTCTCCTTTTTCTCAAATTAATAAATTATAACTCTTTTGTTAATTCCTTACATAGAGTAAATTTAAGGATACAAGTTCTTTATTATGTAAATTTCTGAGTTGCCTCTTCTTTTTTATTTGGCATAGAATGTTTATACATTTTGTTATAATGTTTATAATTCATGCCTCTTTCCGATGTTATTAATTTTCTGCATTCTAGAAGTCTATGGGACTATCCCTAGGTTGCTAGTAACCTGACTCGGATTAGAGACTAACCTAAGTCTCCTTAGTTATGTTAATATTTCTTCTATAATAATGAATATTATTCCTTGAGAGTCATTTTCAAATTTACTACCATATTACATAAACTTTATGTTCTCTTTATTTATACATTTATAAAAAGAAATAGGAAATCTTTACTTTGTTGTAGTTCACAGTTTCTTTGATACAACACATTAATAGTGTCAATCATTAACAAACATAACTTTTATTTCCAAAACAATTCAATAAGTAATAAACAATACATGTTTTCCTTAATACTTATCTATTTCCTTTTCAGTCAGTCATAGAATTTCGGGGAAAGGAATGTTCCTCCCAACCTATGAGAACCTGTAACTTCAGCTATACCCCCTCCGAGCCAATTTCATATTAAACATAGTCTCAGATTTAAAACCTTAATAAGTTTTCCCCAAGACCACATGGTCCCAACCAACTTCAGTTAAGGGTACTTAAACAAAGTTCCACTGGTTGACCAGCTCAGGAATTGTGTGTCTAGAAGCATCCCTCCTCCCTCTACAACGTCCAATCAAAGGCTCAATGATATAGGAGTATATTTTTACTCTCAAGTTACCTAAACTCCCTCATAGCCTATTGGATTCCCTTTTCCTTTCTGATAATTTTTGTCTAAAGGGAGAGAGGTTAGGTAGGAAATTATCTCAACCCATAACCATCTTCAACTATCTCTGAATATGAAATTCACTTTTACATTACTTTCCCCATAACTTTGTAGCTGACCATTTTTTAAAACAAAAATACTTTTGCAATTAAATTTAAACATTCACATTCATAATCCATCTAGGTCAAGTCTTCTCTAAACCAGATCCATAATAAAATAAAGTAATTTAAGGTTATCATATTTACTGAGGGGTATTACATATCCCCCTTGAGTGAAACATCATCCTCGATGTTTTATAGCTTCTAGAATAAGTTGGGATACCTCTCATGCATGAATTGTTCATCCTCCCAAGTAGCCTCATCTAGGCCAAAGTGCATCCATTCTACTTTAACCTGGGTGATATCTCATTTTTACAACACTATTTCTCTCTAATTGAGAATATGTAGGGGTTTGAATAGGAATTCTCCGTCTGGTTTGACCTACAATCACACATCAATTCATTATTAGATTTCAACAACATCAATCAAAACAATATTGTAAAGTTTTTCTTTCTTATTCATGTTACTTGCACATCTTGCCAATGTATAATGTGCCTAAGGTCATGTATATATATATATATTTTAAGAGAGATACGTGAAACACGTTGTGCACATGTATATGACTAGGTAAGGCTGACTAATAGGCTACTGGGCCAATCCGAGCAAGGATCTGAAATGGGTCGCAAAACCGAGGGCCTAACTTGGTGCAACCACCCCACCTTAGGGTACTTCTTTTGGGTTTGACCCTTACATAAACATGTTCTCCTACATATAATTCCCAATAAGACCTTCACTGCTCAGTATTACTTTTCGGCTGATCTTGGGAAACTTTTAAGTTTAATCGAACTTTCTTCATCGTAGTCTCCATTTCCTTTAGCATATTAGGTCCTAAAATCAGTTTGTCTTTAGGATTTTTCTAGTTGATAGGTGTTTTACACTTTCGTCCATATAACACCTCGAATGGGCTCATTTTCAAAGAGTTATGATAACTATTATTGTACGCAAACTCTACCAAGTGGAGATACTCTTCCCACTTCGTAGGATGTTGCATCACGTGCATTTTAAGCATATATTCCAACACTTTCTTTACTAATTCATTTTGCCTATCCATTTGAGGATGGTAGGCAATATTGAAGTGCACATGAGTGCCCAAACCAGTGAAGAGACATTTCCAAAATGTAGAGGTAAAATTTAAGTCCTTATATGAGATTACCATTTTGGGTATTATGTGTAGTCTAAAGAAACATAGTTACTGATCAAACGAGAAAATTATAGATTACCCTTTTTTTTGAGATATTAAAAAAATCCTCCAATTTTGAAAAGTGGTTATTCAGAATACATCTTTTTTTCTTAGCATATTTTTGACACTTTAAATTTTCTTATGTAACATTTTTTTTTAAATTTTAGTGATTTTCATGTTGACTTTGAAAAGTGTTGATGCAACATCAACCCATTTGCTTTAGAGGGTTTATTTTTAACACTTTAAATTTTTTCATCTACCAAGTATGAACATTTGTTTTAAAATCTTAGTGATTTTCATATTTATTTTGAAAAGTGTTGATGCAACATCAACCCTTTTTGTTTAGAGGGCTTATTTTTTACACTTTAAATTTTCTAATGTATTAAGTGTGGATAATATTTTTTAAATGTTGGTGATTCTCATGTTGGTAATTAAACATTAAAAAAAAACATTAAAAAACACATCAAATATAAAAATATATATGAAAAAGAAAAAAGAAAAAAACCATTAAAATGTAAAAAAACACAAAATTACCTTGTAAAAATTTAAAATTTAAACTATATATATTTAAAAATGTGAAAAAATTAAAAAAACACACACATAATTAAAGGAAAAAAAGTTAAAAATTAACCAAAAAAAAAAAAAAAAACATCAAAAACATTTATTTTTAAGTTAAAAAACAAAAAATAAACAAACCAACATAGATCAAAAAATAAAAAACTTAAAATAAAATAAAAATAGAATTAAAAAAAAAGGCTTAGTCGAGCGAGACCTTAGCCACCCAGGGTCGCGCGACCTCAAACCTAGGCAGTGCGAAGTTGCACAGCGCTGTCCTGCCCAGACCTGAGGCCACGTGGCCCTGGGTGGCTCAAGTTGTGCTTGGCCTCAAGCCGCCCAGGGCCTCGGGGCCTCAAACCTAGGCGGGGCGGCTGCACAGTCCCTCCTGACCCAGGCCCGAGGCCCCATGGCTTTGGGCGGCAAAGACCGAGCACGATCTAGGGACCCAAGGTCGAGGGGCCTCGGGCCTGGGCAGGGAGGGATTGTGCAGTGCTGCCCTGCCCAGATCTGAGGCCCCGAGGCCCTGGGCGGCTTGAGGTCAAGCGCAACTTGAGCTGCCCCGCTCGGGCACGAGGCCCCACAGCCCAGGGCCTTGCCTAGGGCCGTGGGGCTTCGGGCCTGAGCAGGTAAAGGCTATGCAGCCATGCCTTGCCTAAGAACGAGGCTCTGGGCGGCCATGGCCGAGCTCGGTCGTGGCCGCCCAGGGCTGCGGGGCCTCTGGCCCAGGCAGGGTGCTACTACATAGTGTCACCCCACCCAGGCCCAAGGCCTTGCAACTCTCGTAGCCATGACTGAGGCGGCCAAGGTCGATTCCAGAAATTGACCTTGGTCTGCCAAGGCCAAGTTTTTTTTGTTTTTGTTTTTTTATTAATTTATTTATTTTTTAAGTTTTTTTTTTTCTTTAATTGTAAATGTTTTATTTTTTTTTTTTTTCATTTTAATTTTTAATTTTAATTATTTTGAAATGTCGTTTAAATTTTTTTATTTATTTTTTAATATTTAACTATGCTGGTTTGTTTGTTTTTTGTTTTTTACCTTAAAAATAATTTTTTTTGATGTTTCTTTTTTGGGGCTAATTTTTAATTTTTTTAATTCTTTCTCCATTTTGTAATTAATTTTTTAATATTTTTTTGTTTTTTTTTTAATATTTTCTTTAAATTTTTTATTCTTACAAGGTAATTTTGTTTTTTTTGTTTTTTTACATTTTTATAGGCTTTTTTTTTACCAACATGAAAATTACCAATATTTTAAAAAAATATCCACACTTAACATATTACATTTTCAGAGTTTTTTTAAAGAAAATATCCACACTTAACATATTTCATTTTCAAAGTTTTTTTTGTCTTTTTTTATATATATATTTTATTTTATTTTTATATTTGATTTTTTTTGTCATATTTTTTATTTTTATTTTAATGTTTTATTGTTTGTTATTATTTTTTTATTTTTTTGTGTTTTTGTTTGTTGTTTTTATTTTTTGTAATGTTTGAATTTTTGTTTTTTTTTGTATTTTTTTTTTGTGTGAATAGGATAAAATATATTACTGTAGAAACTAACAAATTACATAATTTGGGTTGTGTGGGAGAGAGAACCTGATACAAGACCCAACCAAAATCCCTGAAATGGCTATAGAATTGTCTTTTTGACAGTGCAACCATGACAAAAGTGGGTTCTGAGTACAGAGGTGGAAACTGAGAGGAACCCTCTTTACAACAATATCAAAACTGAGAGTATAGAAACTGAGAAAAGAGAAGAAAACTGTAGCGAGGCCGACCAAGAAAACCAAAAAGGAAGTAGACGAAGTCACTCCTATTTTATGGTTTACCAGATCCTCATCCAGATGAATGGGAGTCTCCTGAGAGCTTCCCTCTTGCTGCGCGGTGGTGTTCTGTCAACTTGTGGAGGCCCCAACAGCCTCTTTCTTGATGCTTTGGGATCCTTCACTAGCCGAATGGACCTTCATCATCGACTTATTTTTGATAACTGTGTATTGTGGTGCATCCCGAGTAATGAATCTACAGTGGTGGATGGCTTCGACATCCATCACAAACTTCTCAGTCATCCCGTCAATCTTTGTTTCAAGTGCGTTTGTGCACTCCTCTTGCTCCTACATTGCTAACCCCATGATGGTTTTCATTTTCCACCATGTTTCGATAGTTCACACGTATAGGTTTTTGCGCGCTCAAGTGAAGGTAGGGTCCAGAATCTAGGCAAAGTCAGAGTGGACTTCCTCAGTAGTGACCTCTTTATGGAGAACATTTTCTTGGGATTCCAATTTAGCAATGTGGTGCTGAGTTTCAGGATTTACTGCTGCCGTGTAGCATAGAGTTGTGCGCCTTACAGAGGTCTTCGCGCGAGTGGTTAGGGGAGAAACTAGGGACTACTAGTGGGAGGTAGCGCGATTGCGTGCACCTCCTCAACTTGAATCAAGGGTGGAGCAATTCTTTGGGACCGTGAGAGAAGAAGAAGGGTTGGGGAGTGAGGGGAACCAAAGTGCAAAGGACCAACGAGGAGGGATAAAGGGAGAAAGAAGAATGAGGGGGAGAAGGGGGAGGGGAAAATATATAGAGGTCGGGTGATGGTGGGAGGCCGAGGGCATGGAGATGGGGTGGGAAGGGTAAGCATACAAAGTTCTAATGCGTGGCGGTGGAGGAATATCTAAGTAGAGAGGATGTGACTGGGAGGCGAGGGTCACACAAGGGAGAGAGGAGGTGGCATCGCAGGCGCTAGAATTAGACAAGCCAAGAATGAGTTTGTGCGTGTGCGCCATCCACCTGTCATTCCAACGCCACAAAGAATCAATCTTGAAATGATGAAGGTTACACAATTGATGTGCATTGCTGATGGAGTTCACCTTCCTCCAATTCCTGCCATGATCAGGACTTTAGGCATAGGGTACCAGCCATACCCTCATTCGCCAGTCTGTCCACGAGTTTATTTCCCTTTCTTCTTATTGCTTGAAAGTGGAGGCCTGCCATGCTGTCAATTCATTGCTTGATCCATAGTATTATTCTGTTTAGGTGCCAGTTTTTTGAAATTTTGTCCACCTCGATGCCCTGCTGAAGTTTTTTGCCGATCTGAGTGGCCAGCATGGAATCTCCTTCTACAATAAGAGGATTGAGCTTTAGGTTGTGTGCTATGGTGATGCCATTTTCGAGGGCATGAAGTTCTGCGGCATTATTTGTGGCTGAACCTATATTGCCCTCATATATCTAGATTATCTCTCCTTTAGAGTTTCTGAAGACTTCTATAAAAACTGGTTGGGCCTGGATTCCCCTTTGTTGTGCCGTTGTAGTTGAGCTTGAAAGTCCCCTTCTTTGGCAATCTCCAGGTGTTTTTTTGTTTTCAAACTTGGAGGGGGGGTGACTTCGTGGACCTTGATCTCATGGAGATCCAACATTGAGAGAATTCTCTCTTCAAATAAGGTGGGAGGGGATTTGATAGTTTGAGTGGGTAGAGATGTCATGGTTTCCCAGATTACACTTTTGGTATTCGAGATTATGATTTCCTCCTGGGTGGAGATGCCACGAAATATTCTTGCGTTGTGCTCCTTCCACAGAGCCCAGTAGGTCAGACCAGGAATTAAATTCTATGCATGGTTAACAAGAGGATGTGAGGAGAAGACAGATCTCCAGTTCACGATGGTACTTTGAATAGATGAGGGGTCCCGTCCAGAGATGTTGAAGACTAGAGAAATCCAATCCCATAAATTGGACGCAAATGGGCATGCATTTAATAGATGATTGGGTGTTTCTTCTTCTTGCTAGAAGAGAGGGCGTCTCGATGGGCCAATAAAGCATTTTCTTCTTAGGTTGTCCCATGTTAAAATATTTCTATGCATGACTAACCATTGAAAGATAGATATTTTCGACGAGTGTTTCCTGTCTAAGATTGCGTTCCACTTTGGTTCTGGTTGAAGTTGATATTTCTTGGATATGTATCTATAGGATTCTTTTAAATTGAAGTATCTTGCTGATTTTTTACCCCATCTAAGTTGATCCTCGACATAGTCAAGGAGGACTTGTCTTTTTTATAATTTTGATGAGAGGTCCGACCAGGCTTGGGGGTTCATATGGGGAGTCCAATCCTCTTTTTCCTTCCAAATTCTCCATCTATCGTTTTCGTCACTCGTTTTCCAGTACTGGCTAACTTTGATCTTCCCTTTGTTTTGCATATCAGCCTTGATTTGGTGATAATGATCTTGGTCAAGTTCTAGCCTTTGTTTCTAGGTGTCCTCCCAGAAACGAGCCTCGTTTCCATTTCCTATTTCCCATAAAATATGATTTTGAATGATATCCCTGTTCTCCCATGCTTGGTTCCAGATGACTGAACCTTTGATGTTTCCATTTAGCCTGATGATTTTCTCTTGCGAGAGGGACGAGGTATATTTTTTTTTCATAGGATTCCTCAAGGGGAGTTGGGGTTTGCAATCCATCTCCATAAATTTTTGGCTCCCAGGGCCTTTCCCAGGAGGTTTATGTCTCTAAGACCCAGACCACCATATTTTTTGGGCTTTGCATTTTTTCTCCCATGCCACCAAGGCCCATTTCTGTTTCACCTCTGCGCCTCTCCATAATAAGTTCCTCTAAAGGTTTCTGATTTTGTTTGAAATCACTTTTGGGGCTGCCAGAGCTGAGTACAAGTAGAGCGGGATGGCCTGTAAAACGGATTTGACAAGGATAAGACAACCTGCTAAATTGAGAGATCTGAAGGTCCAGTTGGAAATTATTTTCTCCATGTTGTTAATCAGGTTCTCCTAAGTGGTCTGGGATAGAGGCATGTCTGTGAGGGGAACACCAAGGTAAGTGGAGGGGAGGGTACTAATGGGAATGGCTAGGGGTCTGGTGATGTTCTTGCAAATGGGCAATGGAGTGTTAAAGAAAAACAACTTGGATTTCATAGGGTTGATGGAGGTTCCAGATGCAACAGAGAAGTCTGACAGAATGGACATGAAAGAGGAGGATTCTTTGATGGATGGGAGGCCCATGAGAAGGGTATCATCCACAAATTGTTGGTGCGTTGATGGGGGAGCAAAGGCATGGTGCTAGATACCAAAGAGATTATTATCTTGTAGGGTAGCGGAGATAGTGACTTAGCCCTTCAGCCATTATAACAAAGAGGAAGGGAGAGATTGAATCCCCTTTCCTGATACCCCTGGAAGGATTAAAGTGTTGCAAAGGGGATCCATTCACAAGGATGGAGAAGAAAGCTCCCGACGCCATAGCCATGATTCACTTGATGCTTTCTTTGTGGAACCCAAAAGCTGCCTGTTCATGTCTCATATAGTTCCAGCTAATTTTGTCAAAGGCTTTGGACATGTCTAGCTGAATCATCATACCAGTTTTTTTTGGGATTTAATAGAGTGGATAAGGTCATGAGAGAGGATGATACTATCCATGATTTTCCTTCCTTCTACATAGCCAGACTATTGATGGGAGATGAGGAGAGGGAGGATGACTTTAATTCAATTGGCTAGAACCTTGGAGATTATTTTATAGATGACATTGCAGAGGGCTATAGGCCTAAATTTGCTTGGGGAATCTGCAAAACTACCCTTGGGAATCAAAGTTAGGAAGGTGGAGTTAACGACTTTAAGGACATATTTCTGAATTCGATATTCTTCCACAAGGGCATGCACTTCCAAATTGATGATAGGCCAACAAGCTTTGTAGAAATCAATGTTGAAACCATCCAGACATGGTGCTTTTCCAGTGGGCATTCCCATGACCACATCTTCCACTTCCTAGAGGGAGACTCTCCTTAGGAGCATTTTGTTATGGTCCTCTATGAGGATTTTAGGGATATGCTTGGTGATTTTTTGATGTCTTGATCCTAGTCATGCCTTGGCTCTTTGAGAAGAGAGCTAAATAGTGATTGAGAACTGTTTCCAACTCGTCTTGAGAGTGAATGAGATGACCATGTTGGTTCTTCAAATCTATAATTCTGTTGTTTCTCCTATGATGTATCATTGTTTTATGGAAAAAAATTGTGTTCCTTTCCCCACATTTCAGCTAATTTATTCTAGATTTTTGTTGCTGCAACTTTTCTTCCTAGATGGCTCTTTCCTCGTAGCTTTGTTGAAGTTATTGTTCCTCTTGCTTACTGTTCTCCATTATCCCTTCTTCAATTATGTTTTGTTGGAGGAGTTCCAGTTGATGCTCGAAGTTTTTTTTATTTGTGATGATGTTTCCAAATGTTTCTCTATTCCATTCTTTTATTTTCTCTTTGATATGTTTTAGCTTTTGTTGGAAAGTGTACATTTTGTTTCCAATTCTGGTGGGAGTGTAAGTCCACCATTGTTTCATTTTTTCCATGAAGTCTTGGTGATCCAACCAGTAGGCCTCGAATCTGAAAGGCTTATTTTTTGAACCATTGGATATTTGAATCTTGAGAGAGATTGGCCAGTGATCAGAGCCTTCTTGCGATAAGATTCTCACCTCCGTTTCCTAGGAGGTGAGATAAGTTTCCTCAAATAAAATGATGTGGTCTAAATGGGAGGCAATTTACTGATCTCCTCCTCTTATGTTATTCCAGGTGAAAATGCCATTGTTGGTGGGAATGTCGATGAGGTTGAGGTTTTCAATGGTGGTGAGGAAATCCTCAAAGTCCTTATCAAGCTTCTGGATACCTCCTTTCTTCTCAGACAAGTTAGTTATCATATTAAAATCACCTGCTATGATTTTGAGAGGATGGTGAACAGGGTCAAGGAGATTGGAGATGTTTTGAAGAATTTTGATCCGGTCTGTCATCTTGTGCGGGGCATAAATATTAGTTATGAAAATGATCTCATTGGTACCTATGATTCTCAGGACCACAATTATGGAATGATGAGTGGCCAGAGAGGATATGAGGTCAAATTTGAAGTTTTTCCAAAAGGTCATTATGCCCTCGCTGTACCAGTAGCCATGTTGGCCAAGGAGCTGTATGGCTTGAAGCAAGAGTTGAGAAGGAGGAGGTTTGAGTCGAATCAAGTTTATTTTCTTGAATTAGTAGGATGTCAGGATGATCAGATAGGATTCTATTCTTTAAGATACGTTTCTTCCCAGGGTTGTTCAGTCCCCTAATATTCCAAGAGATGCAATTCATTAACATGGAGATGGGTATAGAGCCAGAGCCTTTACCTTTACTTCGTTAATTAATTTGGCATCCGGTTCTTGGACGAGCTGACTAGTGGTCTTTCGACCTCACTTTCAGCTTGAGCCTTTGAGGTTGAACCCTTCTACTGGAATATTTGCTAATATGCCTTTTGAAATTGTGCTTTCTTGTGTTGGATGGTGAGCTTTGAGCTTTAGTTCTTCTTGGAGGAGATAATCTCCTTCGATTTTTTGTAAATGTTGTTCTGATATGGCATTTATTCCTTTTTGTTTCAATTCTTTTACAATAGTTGCAAGGTCTACCCCTTCCGAAGCTTCCTCTATGGTGTTTTCCTTTAGTGTTGCCTCTGTTTCTATTTGCTCCATTTGTGTATCCTCTTGCATATGCGCCTTTCCTCTATTGGTATAACTTGTATCCCTCTCATTGTGTTCGTTGTCTACTGGGATCATTTCTTCCTCTCCTACTTCATCTCCTAACAGTTTGTTAGGATCCATTTTCTCCTGGGTACTATTCAATACATTAAATTGGTTCTGGCCTACTCCTTTAAATTGGTTCTTCTTGCAGATAACCTTTTTCCTGTTGTTCTTGTTCCTCGAGATGAGTTTAGTAAGTCCTTCGCTATCTTTTCATTTACTTGATTGCTCTTGCAATTGAGGGGTTTTATTCATTGGACAATCTCGGAAGAGATGCCCATGCTCATGAAATTTCTTGCATCGGAAGGGAATATGTTCATAGTCTATACTTTGCAGCCAGATTTCATCCCTGAAGATTAATTTAATTATTTCTGTAAGGGCACCAGAGATGTCTATATAAACACAAATTCGGGCGTAGGACACATAGTGACCCGTTCTGGTGCTTTCAGACATTTTGATGTACTCGCCCAGCTGGTCTCCTATACCTTTTAAGGCTAAAGGAGCCCAATAATTAGTTGGTAACGAGTAGAGTCGTACCTAAACTGGAACCCTAGTAAAGTAATATTTTTCTGGTGTGAAGTTCTCCCTCCAAAATCTCATGTATAAACCGGCTGAATTGTAGAAATAGTGTCCTCCCTCAAATATTCGGTCTCTATCTTCTAGGAGGTCAAAGATGACTGTGAAGAATCCTTTGGAGCCCAACTGAAGTCTGATCTCCCTTTTGGGTGTCCATTTGCTTTGAATACACTAGTTCAAGGCTTTTTCAGTTGGCTAGATACCATGAACTTGCATATTACTGCGTGTTATTGCATGTATTATTTGTATAATGCTACCCCATGGTTCTGGGTTTCCAGTTCTGGGATTTTATTGGCTTCAGGGTTGCAGTTATTCTTAGTCTTTTTCCCTCGATATTGTAGCTGCTCTTGAGTTTTTGAAGGATTTACGTTAGTAGGGAAGGGCGTGTCTGCGGCCTTGCCTTTTTCTGCCCGATTATCCTTGGTCATCCTTTGCGTCATGTCTTCATTCATCTTAGGTAGCTCTTTTTGTTGTGGATGTGTTGTTTCTTCTTTGTTAGAGTTTCCTCCTTGTGGTGTACAGAAGGCAAAACTAGAGGCAAACTTGGTGAGGAATGAAGCTTGGTTGGGCGCTCACCAGAGACTATATCCTTGAAGGAGTGGGCGCCAGGATGCTATTGCGGAGCCACCATGGAGGATAGGGCATGGAAGGCCTAAACCAGAGGTGCAATGGGAGGTTGCGGAGAGCGTTTGCGAGATTTAATCATTTTCTTTTGTATTATATATATATATATATATATATATATATATATATATATATATATATATATATATATATATATATATTGTCGTGTCCATGTCGATGCTTGACTAGCAACCCAATCCCATTATGCGCAATTTGATAGTTGATTTTGAAATTCTCGTTATAATGAATTGAGTCTTCCCCCACAATGTGTCAATTCCATGGTTGGTCTTTAAGTTTTCATTACAGTGAGTTGAGTTCACCTACACTGCATGTCAATTTGATGGTCGATTTTTTTATATTTTTGTTGCAATGTATCAAGTTGTCTTAGGATGATATTTTAAAAACGCTATACATTTAGCATTTAAAAAATAAATTACTCTTGGTATAATAACTCTTTTATTCAGGTGTCCATTTTTAAAGTATTTTTAGTCAATTTTTTTTTTTTTCCATAATGTCATGCTTGAAATATTTTGAAAATATAAATTTTTTTGTAGTCATAATTTTTGGTTTTAATTCCATGGATGAAAAATTGTCAAGATTTTAATGTTTTTCTAAGGCATGATATTTGATCTTTAATGGTATTGTTGAAAACAATTATAAGTATTTTTTCTTTAGCACCATGACTGAAAATTGTTGGAATTTTAAGGTTTTTCAAAGACTTGACATTTGATATTTAATGTCATGCCTAAAACGCGTTGGAATTTTAAGGCTTTTCAAAGACATGTAATTTTATCTTTAATGTCATGCTTCAAAATCGTTGGAACTTTAAAGTTTTTTTGAGTCATGATATTTTATCTTTAACATCATTATTAAAAAATCTTAAAAATTTACCCTTTAAAAAATACGTTATTCCAACACAACACTTTTTGTTTTTAGAGTGTCTTTTGCGCAAAAAAAATGGTTTTTACTAATATTTTAAAAAAATGTTGAAAATTTACCATGAAAAAAAGGCGTTATTCCAGCTTCAACAGTTTTCGTTTTCAGGGTGCCTTTTGCACAAAAAAAAAAAAAAAATTGGTTTTGACTACAATTTTTAAAAAAATGTTGAAAATTTGCCTCGAAAAAAAACTTGTTATTCCATCATTAACACTTTTCGTTTTCAACTTATTTTTTCATGTTTTTTTGGTGTTTTTTGGCTAGAGTTCATGTTTTGAGGTAATATTTCTCATTTGATCAGTAACTTTTTTTCTTTTTTTTTGGCTAAGGCAAGAGACGTTCCTTCAAAATCTATTAATCGAAAAATAATTTACAAAAATTACAGTTGTCCACTAGACAAAGTGGACTGAGAACAAGGTTGTACACTGCTAGAGGCAAGGCCCCCAACCTGAAACTGAGACCCCCTAAACCAACTGAGAAACCGTGACTAACCCGTCACTGCTGGACCCAACCATGGAGGAGAAAATCGCTTTGCAAAGATAAGCAAACCTCAACTCCCCGGCCCCACACAACTGCTCGAACAATCTAGATCGTAGAACTCTGCTTCTGCATCCAACGGTCCAAAACACATCGCTTGGCCCCAAAAGTCAGAATTCCAATCCGCCAAAACTTAACATTAACGTTCCGCCCCAACCAAACAGCATGATGAAATCTGACCATTGATTAGTGCCTCGGCATCCAATGGACAAGAACGTTATCGCTCCACAGATATGCCCAATCTTTACTGTGTGATGGGGGCAGTTTACATCTCTCTCCCTCCTCCATGTGTCATCAGGTGTGTGGGATAGCTTCCGAATGACAGAAACCACCTTACGCTTGAGAGTGGTGCAATCTCCAGGAAACCGCTTAGGAAGCGGTTTTTCCTTCCGTATGATGAAACTGTAGGAAAAGTAGCTTCTATTAAACTCCCAAGCACCTTTCATTACCTCTGAGATGTTGAGCCTATCTTTCCACTTCTCCTTAACATGATTGACGTGTTTATAACCTAGATTTTGCAGAACTCTATGGAACGAAGCCATCTGCCTGGCCAAAGCCGCTGAATCCTGAAGTTGGAATTATCAGTGCTGCTAAAGCCTGCTTTAATTTGCCTTCCACTTACATGTAGGACCAGAATGAGGGGATCCCGTCGAGAATGGCTCATTGCGACCTTTCCTTTTCAGTTTTATCCCGAAACACTTTTTTGTCCTCTTCCGCAAGATTGTGACAAAGAGTTTTCAGATTGTCATGACGCATTGCTTGCCACCCTGTCACAACTTTTCCTTCCTTGCAGCTAACTCCTTGGTTGGCTAAGAAATCCGCCAGTTTGTTGGCCTTTCTGTGCACATGATTGAACCTGACTGAGAGAAGCCCCTGAAGGTGACCCTGGATACGCTGAAAAACCTGGATTAACTTCCAGTGCTGAGAGACTTTCTCCGGCTCTGAACCGTAATTGATCTTTTTAACCGAGTTAATAACTAACTCAGAGTCAGCTTCAATGATCACGTTGTGGTGGTTTTCCTGCTTCAACAAATCTAAGCATTGCTCCATGGCCATTAATTCCACCATATTATTGGTGGCTCTTCCTAAATGACAATGGAAGAGAGAGAGGATGTTACCTGCTTCATCCCGAAGAACCCCCCCAAAGCCAGTTGTTCCAGGGTTGCCTTTAGAGGCTCCATCTATATTGTATTTCAAAAAACCTCTTGGAGGAGGTTGCCAGTATTCTTTTTCAGACTCCCTATTTCTTGCTGTTCTGTTCTGACTTAGGGGGATGATCCCCTACAATCCTAACAGCCTGAGAGTTCTCAAGTCTGCTCCCGTGGGAGGATTTTTGGGAAGATTCCTGACTATTGAGCTAACTGTCTCCTTGATCTGTTTTAAGATCTGATCAAACAGGTGATGAGCGGGATTCTTTTCATTTTTGAAGATTCTCTTATTCCTTTCCTTCCATATGTTCCAAATAATAAAACTTGGCAAGAGGGTCCAAGCAAGGTTGAGAACTTCGTTATCCGAAAAATTTCTCCTCCATCTGTTAAGGGTGTTAGTAAGACTCTCCTTGTCCCTGTCAGACTGTTGAAAGATGTTGGCAAAAGCCTCCCATAGTCTGGAAGTGAAATTATAGCTGTTGAGAAGATGTTCCATAGTTTCCTCTTGGGCTTCACAGAGCTGGCATATGGAAGGTCCAAGTATGCCTCTCTTTCTAATGTTGTCCCAAGTCAAAATTTTCCTTTGAAGAACCAACCACATGAAGAGTTTGATTTTCATCCAACCTTTATGTCTCCAAAGGTTTAGCCAATTTTTGTTCGGAACCTAGGAATCCAACTCAAGGAGAACACTTTTTGCTTCCTTAATATTAAAGATGCCTTTAGTGTTGATTCCCCATCTGAGTTGGTCCTGCCCTTCAGACACCAAGATCATCCTTTGTTCCAACATTTTTCCAAGAGCCTCTGCTTTTGTATTCAGCATTCCATCATTCCTGCATTCTATATTCTTCCATATCCTCCATTTTCCATTGTTGTGGGTATCATCCCAAAAATCTTTCACTCTAGTCAAACCTTGGGTGTCAGTCTCATGTTTAAGATTCCAAAAATCCTCTGTTAACAGTTTTGGTTCTTGTTGCCATTTGTCCTCCTAGAAAAGAGCAAGGTCACCTTCTTTGATTTCCCAAAAGCTGTTTCATTGAACTAAACCTTTGTTTTCCCAGGCTTTATTCCAGATGGCAGAGCCTTTTATGTTACCAGACATCCTTATGAGTTCAGTGTGATTCCAGGAGCTAGCATATTTTTCTTTCCATATGCTTGCCCATTGGGCCTTGGGATTTTTAACCCACCTCCACCAAAGTTTGGCCCCTAGAACCTTACTTAGGATCTCCTGGTCATCTAAGCCAAGGCCCCCATGATTCTTGGGTTTACAGATCTTTTCCCAAGAGACCAAGGCCCACTTCTTTCTATCTTCCTCCCTGCCCCAGAGAAAATCTCTTTGGATGTTTTTGAATTGCTGCAAAACTCCTTTAGGGGTCGGTAGTGCTGATAGCATGAAAATTGGAATTGATTGGAGCACCGCCTTTGTCAGCATGAGTCTACCTACCAGATTTAAGGATCTGATCGTCCAATTACTGACTTTATCCTGCATTTTGTTGATCAGCGGTTCCCAAATGCTCTTTTGCAAGGGTTTCGCCGTGAGAGGAACTCCTAAATACTTTGAAGGGAGGGAATCCCTCTAAAAGCCAAGAATTCTGGAGATATTTCTCTGAATGGCAATATGAGTATTAAAGAAAAAAAATTTGGATTTGGAGAGGTTAACTTCCATACCTGAAGCCATGGCAAAATCACTCAGAATTTTTTTGTACGCCCGAGCCTCTTTTACTGTGGGGATACCTTGTAACATAATATCATCCACAAATTGTTGATGTGTCAAAACCTGACCATTCTCCTTTAGCAGAAGACCTTGAATTTTTCCCATAACTCTGGCATGCTTGATAGACCAGCCAAGACCTTCCATCATGAGTATGAAAAGGAAGGGGGAAAGTGGATCTCCCTGCCTCAGTCCTCTTGAAGGAAGAAAAATCTCAGAAGGAGTGCCATTAACTAATATTGAAAAGCTGGAAGAGGTAACCAAGGCCATGACCCATCTCACCCAGTTGTGATCAAAACCAAATGCCATTAGCACTTTCCTGATATAGGTCCAGTTCACTTTGTCATAAGCTTTTGCTATATCCAGTTGCATAATCATACCAGCTCTCTTTGTGCTGTTTAATGAGTGGACCACCTCATGAGCTTGAATAATGTTGTCCAGAATTTGTCTGCCTTCAACATATCCTGATTGTTCCCCCGAAATCAGAGAAGGAAGCAGAGGTTTAAGTCTGTTGGCCACAACCTTGGATATTATCTTGTAAACCACATTGCAAAGAGCTATTGGTCTATATCTGTCTGGAGTTTGAGCATTTTCCTATTTAGGGATCAGGGAAATGAAGGAGGTGTTAAGAGCTCTCAAGATGGTTCTGTTAATCCTGGAGTCTTCCACAACATTCAAAATATCCTCTTTTACAATATTCCAGCAAGCTTTAAAGAAATCTACATTGAAGCCATCCAGGCCAGGTGCTTTGCCATTCTGCATGTCTTTGAGAACTTCATTGACCTCTTCTTCAGTAACTGGTCTGTTGAGGTTGTAGTTGTCCTCTCTAGACACCAGCTTAGGTATATGTTTTATTAAGTCCTTGATGTGATGTTCTCTTTCTGGATTACTTTCCTGGGCTATTTCTCGGAAGTGTTGAACTAACACCGCTTCTATATCTTCATGGGATTGTAGCAGCTGTCCATCCTCCTTTTTTATTAAGGCAATTCTGTTGTGTGATCTATTCGCCATGGTGGCTCTGTGGAAAAATCTTGTGTTACGCTCTCCTTCTTTTAGCCATTGAACTCTAGATTTTTGTCTCCAGAATATCTCCTCTTGTTTACACAAGTTTTCCCATTCTTGATGATGTTTCTCCACTAGATTATTTTTGTCTTTATCAAAACCTTTTGTGATCATAGCTTGGTTGAGTTTCTGCATTTTGTTTTCAACTGATTTCTTTTCTGCAAAAATATTGCCAAAATCTTTCTTATTCCATTCTTTGAGCCTCATTTTTATGTGCTTTAATCTTTTATGAAGCATGAACATTCTAGTTCCCTGGATCTGAAGATCTTCTACCCACCATTTTTCAATATTACTGATGAAGTCTGGGTGTGAAAGCCAAATATTCTCAAATCTGAAAGGTCTGTTCCAGGGGGTACCTATACCCTGGATCTCCATTTGAATTGGCCAGTGATCTGAGCCTCCAATTGGAAGAACACTTGCTAAAATTTCCTTATCTAATAGCATTAGATCCTCAGAGATAATGAACCTGTCCAGCTTGGATGCTACCTGAGACTCCCCTCCTCTCTTATTATTCCAAGTGAAGAGGCCATTGATCGTTTCCACATCCACTAAAGAATCTTTACTTAGTTCTCTGGTTCCACCTTTTTTTTTTTCAGAAAGAGATTTTAGCATATTGAAATATCGTCCCAAGATCCAGGGTATTTCTGCCTGTCTCTCCCTAAGATACCTAAGGGAATCTGTCAGCTTGAGTTTCTCCTCTATCCTTTGGGGGCCATACACATTCGTGACTAGATAGGTTCTCCTGTCCCCGACAGGCTGAATCACTACTGATAAATAATTCCTAGCAGCCTCTGCATCAATTATGTCAATTTTTTGAGGGTTCCAAAGAGTGAGAATACCTCCTGCTGTATTATCTGCTTTAACTTCTAGATATTCAAACTTACTGAGCCATTTGCTATGTAGTTGCCTTAACTTTTGAATGGAACATTTCGTTTCCTGGATAAAAATTATATCCGGAGCAGCCTGTTTCATTCTATTGCTAAGCAATCTCTGTTTTCTTTTACTTCCTAGTCCTCTAATATTCCAAGAAATAAACTTCATTATTAAATGTTTGTGAAGGAGTAGCTGGTTAGATCTTTCATCTTACCTGAGTCTATCATGAGCTTTCCACACTCCATCAATAGCTCATTCTGCTTTTTCCTGCCTCTTTTTTTTCCTGGGTTTCTGGGTGCTAAACCCAGAGTAGATTTTATCGTTTTCACTCCTTCGCTACTTGGCCTGCTCCTGTTTTTGGTTCCCTCCATACTCTTTTCCTGAGTTTTCCATAAATATAATTGTTGTATTCTATTGAGCTCCTCCTGAGGTAACGAATCTACCCCACCAGAAGTACCCTGAATTAAGAATCCTTCCAGATCCAGGTGTTCTCTTTCCAGTATCTCCTGTAGCTCAGTTTCCTCCAGTTCCATTTCACTCTGGGTCATTTCCTGGTCCATCTCTGGTTCTGTGTCACTCAATATTTTCTCTATCTGCTTGTCATTTTCCTGTGTTTGATCACAGTTTCCTTCTTTTTCCTTCTCTCCTGTACTACCTTTATTTGCTTGATTTTCTGTTGTTTTTTCTTCATCCTCTTCCAGAACTTGGAACTGGTTCTGCCTAACCTGTTGTCCTTCATTTTGCTGTATTCTTTGCCCTCTTTTGCCACTCTTTCCTTTATGGACTACCTTGTAAAAGCTGTCCAGATCTTTCATTGTATTAGGTTTGCTTTTATTCTCTGTTTTTCCTAGAGGGCAGTCTCTGAGAAGATGCCCATGTTCATGGCATCTATGACATCTAAACGGAATATGCTCATAGTCCACCGTTTGAACCCATTCTTCATCAAAAACTTCCAATATCACCTCATCCGGAAGAGCTCCTGATAGATCCATCTCAACACATATCCTAGCAAAGGAAGTGTATCTTCCCCTTCTAGTAGCTTCTGAAGCTTTGACAAACCTACCTATTTTGTTGCCTATGGCAGCTAACGATTCAGGTTGCCAGTAATCAAGAGGTAGAGAATAGAGTCTTACCCAGACTGGGACTGAAATGAATGTTTCTCATTCCGGGACAAAGTTCATCTTCCATGGCCTCATATAGAGGCCTGCTGCTGCATAGAAGTAGGGCCCTCCTTCAAACACTCTGTCTTTATCCTCGATGCTTGTGAACACCACGGTAAAGAAACCCTTTGACCCAAGGTGTAGATCAATGCTCCCTTTAGGTTTCCAATGGTATTTGATCCATGTTTGTAAAGATTTTTCTGTGGGCCATAGTCCCATGAATTTGTAGATGATTGCATAGGTTTGCATGTGTTCCCTGTGCGCTTGCAGAGCAAGATCATTTAAAACAACTCTGGGTGTTACTTCAGCTTTGGGTTTACAAGGTCCCTTTTGCTTTTTCTCTTTTGTTTCCTGTTTTTTGTCATCTTCTTCCTTGTCTTTAGTGCTACTGTTCTCTTTTATTTTGGCCTCTTCTTCCTCCTCTTTTGTGTTATTCTTTCCCTCTCTTGTGAACTTTCTGACTTTTTCTGGGGGCTTCTTGCCCTTGTTGGCTACGATCTCCTTGTAGGAGGGAGAAGATCCCCCTCCTCTACATCCCTCCATGGATGTTAACTCCCGCTGAAACTCGATCCCTGGTCATGCACTTATTTTCGCGCTCAACCTGCCCCAGCTCCCCTCTCATAAACCTTTGATCAGTAACTTTGATAAGATCTCTTTCATAAATATATTGACAATTTGCACAACCTTATATGTTGATTGCAAAGGGATGAAATGAGCAGTCTTACTTAATTTTTCCACTACCACCATTATAGAATAATTTTGTTTCTTCAACTTTGGAAAACACGTAATAAAAACTAATGTTATTATTTCCCATTTCTATTTACGGATGTACAGTGGGTGGAGTAGACCGGTTGGGTATTGATGTTTCGCCTTTACCTACTAGAATTCCAGGCATTGCGCTAAATATTGGGCCACCTCTTTCTTCATTCCTAGCACAAAGTAGTCTTTTCTTATAGCTATAATCATTCTCTAGTAACTAGGATGTACAACATATGGGCTCCTATTATATTCATCAAGCATAAATCACTTAATAACTTGCTAATTAGGAACATAAATTCGATTTTTGTAACTCAACAAATTCTCATTATTAATGTCATACCCTAGCCTCCTCTCAAGGTTGCTTTATTGCTTAGCTTGCTGCCATAGGGAATGATATTTGGGATCCTTTAAAGAAACTTCTCTAATCTAATTAGAAAAAATAAATTTCAAGTGACTTAAAGTGATCTCATAAACACATTTCAACCTCCTACTTAGAGTATGTGACACCTAGTCCTCCTTTCCCTTTAAGTGCTTAATATCAAAGTCAAACTCACTCATAAAAGTGGTCCACCACACTTGGTGAGTGTTTAAATTCGTTTTTTTAAAGAAGTTGGTAAAACTACTGTGATCTTTCATTAAGATAAGATTCTTCCCCAATAAATAATGTCACCATAACTTCAAGGCATGGACTAATGTGGTCAGCTCCAAATCATAAGAAAGGTAACACTGTTGATGTTCCTTCAATTTTCAAGAATCGTAGGCCACCACTCAGCCTTCCTACATTAGTACACCACCTGCCCCAACAATAAACTCCTTGTCTAGATATGATATTCTTAAAATGGGTGTTGTGGTTAGCAGAGGTTTTAGTTGATCAAAACTTTATTGACATTTTGTTGCCCAATTAAAAACCTTTCCTTTATTTTGCAATGATGTTAAGGGGTAGGATACTCTAGAAAATCTCCCCATAAAGCAACGATAATAACTAGCTAATCCCATGAAAGAGCGGATATCTACAACATTTTTGAAGTAGGCTACTCCTTTATGGTTTTAATCTTCTCATGGTCTACTATTATGCCTTCTTGTATGATAATATGTCCCAAACATTGTATTTGATCCTTGTAGAATTTATATTTACTGTATTTCACACACAATTGATGCTCCCACAAAGTTTGCAATATTATTTATAAATGCTTCTTGTGTTCCTCCATATTCTTAGAATAGATCATAATATCGTCAATAAAGATCAACACAATTTTTTCAAGGTAAGGATGGAATATACTATTCATAAGACACATGAAGGTGGTTGGGGCATTCGTAAGCCCAAAAAGTAAAACCACAAATTCATAATGTCTGTAACAAATTATCAACGTAGTTTTATAGATATCCTCATCCCTTATCCTTATCTGATGGTACCTAGACTACAAATTGATGTTTGAAAATATTGTAGTGCCCTTGACTTGATCAAATAGGTCGTCAATCCTTGGTAGTGGGTGTTACACAGTAATTTGTCACCATCCCTGTTACTCCTCTTGTCGTACCTTAGAGGACTCATTCCGGGAGTTATAAGCAGTGACAAGGGCTAAAAACACTTGCATTATGTTCCCCTGAGTATGTAATCCATGTTCCCTGAAGACACCTTTTGCAGATCATCCCTAAAAAGTGCTCTTTTTCCATTGGCGCAAGTCCACAGTATCCTACCCGCACCAATGATGGAGATCCTCAAAAGAGGGCGCGACCATTGGCGCTCTATCTTAGAACAACAGTCGCGCCAACCAAATTTAGTCATGCTTTTTGCCTTAATGCACGTCCGACTGTTGTTTCCTTCATTACATGGAGCTTTTCTGAGGATAGAAAATCAGTTTTTTGTCGAGCTTTATCCATCTTTATGGCTTTTGCTAATTCCACGAAAGGTGTCCCGGTTCATCGCATCCTCCTCCCTTCTCCATCTATATAAGCTTGTCATTATGCATTGGACAAGCTAGTGAGAGTGCGGGAGAGAGTGTTGGTGTTAGTGTTATGCTAGTGATTTGGTGATTGAGTGATAGTAGTGATGATTATTGATCATGGAGTGTTAGATGTTGAGTTCTTGGAGGAATGCTAGTGAGTGCTAGAGAGGTTATGCTGCCAGAGAAGAGATGCATGTCAAGACACATATAGTTACTCGCCCAGCCAGGAGAAGGGTCGACATCAGAACAATGGTTGTAACTTTTCTTGTTTATTAATTGATGAGCGACTGCTATTATAGTTCCAATCTCATTATCTATCATGGTGATATGTTGATTTATTTCCTTTCTGACTGAAATATAGTTGTGCCTTGGTAGTTTTTATGTTGGTATCTGTCTCTTCCTTTGCATGTGCAGGTATTCGTTATGATCTGTTGGAGCAAGGGAGCGAGGATATCAACTCTGCTTCAATCATAGCGTTGGACTCCAGGTTAGTCTTCTTGATTCACCTTTGATGCATAACTAGGAACTTGCGTAGCAGCGTGGTTTGTTTGTGGCTAGTTCTGTGATAGGCTAGTGGGATCGCCTCTGTCCGCAGAGGGGATTTACCTTACCAACAAATTGGCGACTCCGCTGGGGAGTAACTCTTTGATTTCTGTCTTGCATGTTAATTTTCTTTTCCTTGCTTGAGTGCATGAGCTTCCTGAGTCAGTTTTGAGTTGATTATTTACTGTTTGACCCATCTGAGCACTGTCAACCTGACCTGAGGTCGTATCATTTATCTTTTTAGTTGGCAAGCTTAATTGGCGCGGTTATTTCTCTGACAGTCGCGCCAGTTGGCGCACGTTGCTCAAAAGCAACTCGCGCCAATTCTGTGGTAGCGCAAGTTGCAGGCTGACAGTCGCGCCAGCTCTGTAAATTTTTCCTGTGTGTGGGTGGAAAGCTCATTCAGTCTCTTTATATATCTCTTTTAGCCTCTGGAACTGTGTTGAACCTCTGCTTGACTGGTTTTAGCTTGTATCCCTCAGCTGTTTGCGTATTTCCAGTGACTTTGCATGTCTAGCCTTCTGTGGGAAGTTTCAGTCTCTTGATCATCCAGTCAGATTGTTGATTGTTCTACACCTATCTAGTGCTTTGTTAAAGCTTGATCTTCTATACTCTGAATACTTCACTTCTAGCCTCTTTGAAGTTCACTAGTTTTTGTGTTTTTCCTTGCTTGCATGGTTCATTTTGTGTTTTAGAATTGGTTCTATTTCATTGACTGAACTTGGATTGTGCATATCTCTTAGAATTTGTTTACATGCATCATGCCATCTTAAAGGAAAGAAAAACAAAAAATCTCTTGCATTATAGTAGTTAGCATTTATTGTTATTTGTTGCTATTGAAAAGAAAAAAGACAAAATTTCGTTTCTTGTTATTAGTTGCATTAGGATCTTTGTTCTTTGTTGAAGTGATCATTTCGTTTGTGAAAAAGATCTCAACCCTCCTGTAGATAGAATTCATCGAATCAAATGATTTAATTCCGGCATATAGTTTGCATGTAAGAAGTTTTCGAGATATCACATACGGTAGGACTAAAAAACTGAAACATAATCAAAGATAAACTTTAAAATAAACTCAATGAACATAACAACGCATTGGAACATAACGCAAACACTCTAGAGATCTAGGTTAGAGACGTGTTCCGGCGTCGTTAAACCTGGTAGTTTATCGTCGAGTGGTTGGGTGATTCCTCCATGGTGAAACGGTAGCTGCCAATACGGACTGTGCTCCCACGTACCGTCGAGTATATATTGGGAGACCCCTATAGGAATAAAGCCTTTATCCATAGGAAGTCGTGTCAGCCGCCCTACGACTCGCAATGCAGTGAACACAGCATTCACGAAGATCGACCACCCATACCCTAAAAAGTATTCTGTGGTTTTGCGAAAAGTTTGGCACACCCTCTACCTAGAATTCCAGAGCAGTCACTTTTGATCCTTTTCGGACTCCCTAAACGAAAAGGTGCCTATGAGCGTCTTGTCACTTCGTGCTCATTAAATATTCGAAGGAGACTAGAGTCATCTTTTACCCTTTTCTCGACTCTTAAAAAATGAAAAGGTTAAGTTCATTGTCTTAAAAATTATTGGCCACGATAACATCTACCCAATTAGATTTTGTTTGCGTTAGCTTGAGTAGGGTTATTCCTCGTTCAATGGCAGCCTTCCCGGCGCCCACCGGCCAAGGTGTTCCTCCTGATGGGAACCCTCGTCCATTTCCCTCTGTTGGAAATGTCGGTGGTCAGTATATCGCAACTTTGTCTTTGCCTGGGTTAACCATTGGTTTGCCCGTATGGTTGTTTTCAAACTCGGTGGTCTCAAGTGTGATAACTTCTGCTCCGAATGAAACCACCTCCCAGGTAATACCCACTTCAAGTGTTACTTCCGAGGTCAATGTCGTCCAGTCCACCACGGCAGACAAAGCCTCGAAAGCAAAGAAGAAAAGGAAACCGAAGAATAAGCCAAATCAACCCAAGCAGGAAGCCCCTAACCCTCCGCCCGATGAGGGTGCCAAACGCAAACCCAAGTATCCTTGTTTTATCTGTGATGAGGATCACTATACCAAGGATTGCCCGAGGCGGTCCGAAATTAGTCGTTTGTTAAAAGGCACCCCTGGGACTCCTGCGGTGCTCAAAGAGCCCTTTCCCACCCAGCACACTCAAAAAACTCAAATGGTGGCTGACCCATCTCAGCCTCCCTCTTCCTTTGGTTCTCAAGTGTTTATGGCCGAAACGATACCCATCAATATCAGTACTCGCACAAAAGATTACCCGCCATCTATCGGGAAGGAGCCTGAGATACCCTCTAGTGCTCCTCCGTTCAGTTCGGGTCCACCACCACCTCCTCCACCCGAACAACGTCTTGCTGATTGCAAGGTGGACCCTTCCCCTTCTTCGCCTACTGCTGCGTCCTCATCTTCTACTTCGCCTGGTAAACCTCTGGATTCAAGTAACCAGGTGGCTAAGAAGAAAAAGAAGAAGAAGACAAAGAAGAAGAAGACCCCTAAACCAGAGGTTAAAGCTATAACCCAAGTCGAGCCACCTTGTGCTCCTCCGCGGAAGGTCAAATTTCCTTGTAAGTTGTGCAAGGAAGACCACCTTCTCCGCGATTGTCCTGGCATTCCCAGGGTTTTAGAAGTATGGTCTCATGATCCGGACCGCCATGCATCGTCCTTTGTAGATCATAGCGATCTTTCCTTATCACCTGGAAGCGGTAAGGGAAAAGAGAAGATTCGAATCCCTTGTAAACTTTGTGAAGGCAATCATCCCCTTCACCTTTGTCCATTCATGGATAGAGCCTCTATTGTATTGGAAAGTCTTACAGCTCCCTCACCCCAACTTCCCGTTGGTTATCAACGTCTTTTTGCAATTGCAGAACGTTCCCCTGCTGACAAAGAAATCAACCAAGATTCCTCTCTTGTCCAGCCTCCTCTTCCTGAATCTGGCTCTGCCAAGCTTGTTCTAGACCAACCATTGGTCGGAAAGAGCGTCGACTCGAGTTCACCACCCGCCGACCACTCTATTTCGGAAGAACATCAAATTCATGTTCTTCTCGTCTCCTCAGATTCTCCTACATCTGGAAATACCCCTACACCTGAGAGTCCTGCTGCGCTCTCTCTCGAGCAGGGGGGCAATCATACGATTCCCCCACCAAGTAGTTCAGTCGCTTTCTTCGACTGGAGACGTTTGACTACCTTCCGCCTCCCATCTCATGTGCCTTTTTGGGTCATGGTACACGCCTATGACAAGGCAATACCTGGCACTGTTTTGGATGAGGGTGCATCTGTTAGTCTTATGCCTGGCACTACTTGGCAAGCTTTGGGTTCCCCACAGCTTGTGCCCGTAGCATCGAATCTGACTGCTTTTGACGGAGGAACTAGCCAACCATTAGGGCTCCTTCCAAAGTTCCCTATTACTTTTGGAGGCAAGACCGTCTATATAGACGTATGGGTTACCCAAGGTGCTTTAGACTTCACTCTTCTCCTTGGTCGTGACTATGTTTATGCCATGGGAGCCCTTATTTCTTCACTTTTCCGTGTGGTTTGCTTTCCACACGATGGAAGAATTGTGACTATCGATCAATTATCGTTCGTTAGTCCACGGGTCCCCCCTGCGCAGTCGTCATCCCCTCCTGGTGTTTATCCACCAGTTGCATCTGCCCCACCGCAGGTCAACTACGTGGCCACCTATCCCGTGCCTGTATCCAGCGATGCCCCCGTCGTGCATAGTGTCCTGGGGGCATTGGGTCTTGACTTCTGAGATGTTGTCCTTCCACCGGGAGAGGCACTCTTGGAAGCCCTGACTTCCTGTTCGTTATGATGAAGTCCGGCCGGAGCATAGTTCGTTTTCCTATGTCAAGCTCCTTAAAAAATGAACCTAGGTGTCTGGAGCACAGTTCCTTTTACTGTGTCAACCTCATTAAAAAATGAAACACCTCCCTTTCCAAATCGAGTCTTTTGATTAAGATCTCGTAAAATACAAGTCGAGTCTTTCATAGATCTTGAGATTGAAGCTTCATTCCATCCACTCCGTGAATTCCATGAAGCTTGGGGGGCATGTACCTCGATTTGCATTATCATGCTGGGGGCATGCAAATTTATAGCAAGCATAGTTTTTCGTTTCAAGCTTGTGTAAACATGAAACTGAATCCATGCAGAGTTCTCCATGGTTCAAGCTTGTGTAAAAATGAACCCATACTTGATTTACATTTCGTGATTGCCATTTATCTGCTAAATTTTGCTAGATGATCCTTGGTTGTTTCATTCCATCGCCACCATCTCTTTGGCCAGTCATATGCTTTCACATGGTTGTTTTCCTTTCCTGAGGAACTGCAGCGATGAGTGGTTTTATTAGCCAGCCTCTTGACCATTACATGTTTTGAGCAGTTCCACCATTACCGGAACCAGTTACTACCCTTTATACCACTCGTTCCTTCAGGACGAGTCACCTTTACGCTCTTTTCTGACTCGTAAAATATGAAAAGATTGCCGAGTATTTTTCACTTTTTGACTCGTTAAAGAAAATAAAAATAGAGGTCCGCTTTCAGCTCTTTTCTGACCATTTAAAGAGGAAAAGATTGCCGAGTCGCTCCTCTTGACTCGTTAAATTTTAATAAGGGGCGGTCGTTTTAAGTTCTTTTTGTCGACCGTTAAAACATAAAAAGATTACCGGGTTTTTGTCGTTTCAAACTCGTTAATGGTTACGAAACGACGTGGTTTTGACCACTTTTTTACTTTTTCAGGTCGAAGTCACTAATCATGAAGAGTACTCCTCGATCGTAATGATCAGGCGGTTCTTTCAGGTATTATTTTATACTTTTTTGGGCCCGAGAGACACAACTTTACGAAAAAGGACATCCCTGGAGTTTCCTTTTCTGCTGTCTTTTCAAACTCTCTAAACAAGAAAAGACGCCGAGTTCTTCCTTTGTCAGACTCATTAAAACTTAATGACATCGGATTTTGTCACAACACAAGCATATGCTATCCCCATCAAGCTTGTTAAAAATAACTGGGGTACTCGCCAGAAATGGTGGGGGAAAATAAAATTTTTTTGAACCATAATTGTTACTGTAACGGCAGTATGTCGCTCTTGAACATGGCACTTTTTGCTTTCGTGTCCAGGGTGGGGATATTTCATCTCATTTCTTTCACTTTCTTCCATGGATTTGGGTACCCTATTTGACCTCTCATTCACTCATTGCCTCATCATAATGACCTTTGATACATTGATGTCAAATACTGCCAATTCCGTTAATGTGCCGCCGATATGTTCAAGAGAAGTTGACCTCTGCAAATAAACAACCTCCCTCTGATAGTTCGCACAATCTTGATTCACGACATTATCTCTCTGTCTCGTGTCGATGATGTGGGAAACATTATGGCCCACCTTCGATCAAGGTCACTCCCTGTCGACTTCAGCTCATTATCCAGGAAGTTGACCTAGAGACTCCCTTCCGGTGCCTTGGAGCCTACATGCCTCAATGGCAGGTTCTTCGTGTTCGACGTGAGGTTTTCATCATTAGCCTCCGATCGAATGATTCTACGGGTGTTCGACTTCAGCTCATTAACTCACACGTCGTAGATTGTACCTATAGTACCTACAGGGCCATTGTCATTATTGGTGGTACCTCTCGCGTCTGTTAACAGTTTCCATTATTGACTGTTAATCAGGCGATGTTCATGCATGTTCGACTTCAGCTCATATATTCACATGCTTGGACTTGTACTCTTGTTCGGGTCGAGATGGAGCGCAAGACCCTGGATTGTGTCTGTTGTAATCCAGGCGTGATTCTTGGTACTTGACTCATTCACTGGATGGCTGAGACCATACCTGAGTCAGTTTATTGATCCTAACCAGATGGTTGCGTCCATACTATGGATCCAGATTATTTATGTACTCTCTTATGGATGGCTACGACCATGCCACGTACATCATGTAATTGAACTATCAGTCATATCTCTTAATACAGCTCCTCGGCGGCAGTAGCTATATGTGCTCTTGTGTGCTCTTATGTGCGTTCTGGTAAAGCATTTCACCCCTCTCCACCTCTCGGACTTCATGCTTTAGGGGGCATCTGTTACACAGTAATTTGTCACCATCCCTGTTACTCCTCTTGTCGTACCTTAGAGGACTCATTTCGGGAGTTATAAGCAGTGACAAGGGCTAAAAACACTTGCATTATGTTCCCCTGAGTATGTACTCCATGTTCCCTGAAGACACCTTCAGCAGATCATCCCTAAAAAGTGCTCTTTTTCCATTGGCGCAAGTCCACAGTATCCTACCCGCGCCAATGATGGAGATCCTCAAAAGAGGGCGCGACCATTGGTGCTCTATCTTAGAACAACAGTCGCGCCAACCAAATTTAGTCGTGCTATTTGCCTTAATGCACGTCCGACTGTTGTTTCCTTCATTACATGGAGCTTTTCTGAGGATAGAAAATCAATTTTTTGTCGAGCTTTATCCATCTTTATGGCTTTTGCTAATTCCACGAAAGGTGTCCCGGTTCATCGCATCCTCCTCCCTTCTCCATCTATATAAGCTTGTCATTATGCATTGGACAAGCTAGTGAGAGTGCGGGAGAGAGTGTTGGTGTTAGTGTTATGCTAGTGATTTGGTGATTGAGTGATAGTAGTGATGATTATTGATCATGGAGTGTTAGATGTTGAGTTCTTGGAGGAATGCTAGTGAGTGCTAGAGAGGTTATGCTGCCGGAGAAGAGATGCATGTCAAGACACATATAGTTACTCGCCCAGCCAGGAGAAGGGTCGACGTCAGAACAATGGTTGTAACTTTTCCTGTTTATTAATTGATGAGCGACTGCTATTATAGTTCCAATCTCATTATCTATCATGGTGATATGTTGATTTATTTCCTTTCTGACTGAAATATAGTTGTGCCTTGGTAGTTTTTATGTTGGTATCTGTCTCTTCCTTTGCATGTGCAGGTATTCGTTATGATCTGTTGGAGCAAGGGAGCGAGGATATCAACTCTGCTTCAATCATAGCATTGGACTCCAGGTTAGTCTTCTTGATTCACCTTTGATGCATAACTAGGAACTTGCGTAGCAGCGTGGTTTGTTTGTGGCTAGTTCTGTGATAGGCTAGTGGGATCGCCTCTGTCCGCAGAGGGGATTTACCTTACCAACAGTGGGTATTTATTTTTGACAGTCAATTTATTCAACTGTTGGTAATCGATGCATAGTCTCAAAGTGTCGTAATTCTTATTAACAAAAAGGATAGGGGCTCCCCAAGGTGACACTATGGGGCGTATGTAATTCTTGTAGTTGATTTTTTAATTCATTTAAATCTAGTATACTCATCTTGTAAGGTGCCTTGGACACTGAGGAATCTCCTGAAATTAGTTCAATAGTAAAGTCTATATCTCATTTAGGTGGTAATCTAGGTATCTTCTCAGGAAACACATCTACAAAATCTTGGACTATTGGTAGGTTCTCCAGCGTTGCTATTTTTTTCCATAGAATTAGCATATCCCACTTGCACTTCTAAATTTGGCAGCCTTTCTGAATACACTTTCCTAACTGGGAGGTGGTGATCAGTCTTAACTTCAAGGGCCTCTTAATCCATTGGAATTCACCTAGCCATAGCCTCATTCAAGAAACTAATAATATTTTCTTTACAGTTTACAAGAGATCAGTGAGATTCTAACCAATCCATACCAATTAAGGCATTGTAATATCCCAGGGGTAAAACATTCAAATTTAGCTTTACAGGTTTATCTGCTAACTCAATTAAGCAATTCTCTACTTTAGCCAACACTCTTGGTTTCTCCCCTATGGCTAATAGAACCAACCATGGGATTTTAAATTTATGAACTTGTAATTGACATAGTTCTACCACCTTAGGACTTATGTAACTTAGATTGGCTATAGGGTCTATTAAAATAGAAATAGTATGCTTAAAGAGCTTACCTTCAAATTCAATCATTCTGGGTTGATACTCCACATAAAGATCCTCCAACACAACATTGATTTTAGGTATGTTTTTCACCACTTTGCCCACTATTGAAGCTTCTTGTATGTTGATTTCCTGCTCAAATCTTTGCGATAGGGACAATTCTTGACATAATGTGGTCCTCTACAACCCTAACAATGTAGGGATGGTTTTTGTAGCTAAGGACCTTCAGTTCTGATTGTTTTTTCTATAGATTTTGATTCATTTGTGGTCAAGGTTTCTGTGTATCCTTCTCCACAGGTTTCCCTTGTTGGAATTTATGGGAATTCTTGAAATTTATAGTTCTATTATTTTTCACATTTTGCACATTTTTTTGTCATTTATTAGCTACCCAGGTTTTATCATTATCTTTCTTCTACATATTTTGATAACAAATTTGAGTTTGTTTTACAACATCGTCCATAGTTTTAGGATTCTCAAATTCTAATGGTTCCTTCATATGAACTAGAAGGCTACTAATTCATATGTATACCTTAGATTTCTCTTCGTGTATATAAGGTACATACCATAGCAACGAGGTGAACTTTGCCACATATTCATCCATGGTTTGCTAGCAACTGGAGGTCATGGAATTCTTTCGCTTTATCATCATAGAACCATTCAATCAGATATATTTTTCCCTTGAAATTTTTCTGGAAATTTTCTAAGGTAGATAACTGTTCGTCAATTCCATGTACCTCCTCCACTTCCTCCCACCATAGGGTTGCCTTTCCTTGTAGCTGATAAATCATTAAACAAGCTTTCAAATTTTCATCGTAATCGTAATTCTGGAAGTATTTGTTCATATTAACTAACCATGACTCTGTTTCCTCTTCATATTCACTATCATAGATTGGGGGTTTTATCTTTTTTATTTCTGCATATAATTCCACCTTCTATCTCTTATCTCCTTTATGCATCTTACTTACGGAAGAATTTCCAAACACTCTTTCACGTGTTTCTCAATCACCCCTTGTTTCCTGTGTCTGACTTCCCTTAGGTATATTATTTTCCCTCCTCCGATAGGAATCATATGTTGTCATTGTTAGGACTTGGATTGGAATTTTTGTGATTTTGTCTGTTTGTCAGGCTTTACATGTTCTTTTCATGTTCATGCATAAAACGTTCATTATATACTCTTAAGTTTTCCATTTGAGCCTTTAATTGTTGTACTATCTCCATCAACACGACATTGGCATTTCGGAACTCATTTTCTAGTTGAATCCACAGTTTTGGGTTAGGCCCCACAAAATATGTTGAACCAGGTCTTAGAGGAAGTCTTGTTGGCGGTGTAAATGTTGCACCACTTCCTCTCCTCATATTTCTTCCACACTCCCTTTCTTCCTTGGTGAACCATACAATACAACTTATTATTCATCATTTTGCCCAGTCAAGCCATGGTGTAGCAACATAGGCTTTGATACCACCTATAACATACCCTAGTAACAATTTTTTTTTTAATCAGTAAATCTATCATATCATGACCATAAGGAATTATACATATATGTTTATATATATTAAGTTTCATTACCATAAAATTAACTCTTTCTAATTGTCTAAGAAATCAAAGTAGGACAAAGTTTCTACCCACTATACAACTACCATCAACATTTAAGTTTATAATAGGAGGTTGGTCATGCATTGGTTACCTCTATAGTGTTCGTTGTTTTCTATCCATGGCTAGAATGTTTCCAGATTTGTGAATTTACTAAACTCGATATGCATCCTTACTCAACCTTATCAAGAGCATGAACATATGTGTCACTTTTGAATTATCTAGAACCCATCGTTATCACTTTCCAACTAGTGATTCTGGCTCCTGGGATTTGACACAGATATAGACTCCTTGCACTGGGATTTTGAATATATGGTGGAAAATGTTTGAGGAATTTTGAGAGGTAAATACCCACTTGCCTAGCATTGCGCAAGGTCCATTTCCTCTGTCTCTCTTTCTAGGTTGCTTCTCTACACTTAAATTGAATTCTCATTGACCTTGAGACCAGTTCTTTCCTTTCTCTGTTAATATGCTTAATTCCCAGGCATGATGCACCCTCTGGAAGTTGAAGGATTACTAATGCTAGGGTCATCTGCTCGTCTCAACATTAGAGAAATTTGGAGGTCTAAAATGGGCCTCCTAAGGAATATTATAAAATAATAGTAGAAATAATAAAATAATATTAGATTACATCATCAAATTTTAGAGGGAAAAAAGGAAAAGCTACTTTTCAACTTATCTCCCTACTGTTTTACTCAAATTTCAAGCGGGATCACTTGTTGGATGCAAAATTTAATTCCTCATTCAAGGAGTACCCATGTTGCATACTTTTGATGAAACCTGCTACATGAAAAATGATAAATACATGAAACAACGTGATTACAATAAAGTTTTTCATGTAGCAGGGACCATCAAAAGTATGAAACATGGGTAGTCCTTGGATGAGGAATTAAATTTTTCATCCAATGAGTGCTCCTGCTTGAAATTTGAGTAAAACAATAGGGAGATAAGTTGAAAAAGTAGCTTTTGTTTTTTTGTTTTTTACTTTTTTACTCCAAAAATGGTGAATCATGCCACATGGTTGACATCATCATTTGGAATCTTATTGGTTCTTATAAAGTTTATTTTGGTTGTATATTTTTTATTTTGAGGCCCATTTTAGACCTCAAAATTTCTCTAATGTGAGGTTTGATATGTAAATTACCAGGGTTTCTACCTTTTCCTTCAAGTATAATTCCAACAGCCTTGCCCTTTCATTGCATGCACTCATAATTAATTTATAAAAAAATTTATAACTCTTATTCATATCCCTGTATTCTCACACGACACGGTTAGATTTTATATGACTACATTGATGGGAGTGCAAAACAAGCCCATTTTGCTGGTAAGTCACTCATCAATTGGTTTTTTTTATTCTAGCTCTCATATCCTATTTGTGTTAATTTGACAATGATTTTTCTTGTTAGGGTTTTCTTTTGCTTGGGGGGATGGGTTCTTCAACACTGTACTCCTTCAGGTGGCTAAACCACAGTTTTATAATTTCCTTTGTATCATAGACATTTTCTACTACTTTCTCAGAATGTTCATGCATATGCTAATTCTCATATGTGGGTTTATTTTATTTTGTAGGTATAGTGTTCTAAACTCACGACATTTAATCTATCTCTCATCCCTTACTTCTCCACACCCATCAGTGAAAGTTCGTTATTTCGTATCTAATCTAGGTGTAGTTGAGTTCATAGTCAGGTTTTGGATAGTTAATTATTTAGAAAATATTGCAAGGCATCTTACTAGGATAGAGACCCTTAATAATTTCTATATTATGCAATCTTTATTTTAGATAGGGCTTAGCGTCATGACAGTGTCTTGATTTGTATTTCATGAAATTGATCAACTATTGTTTTTAATTAAAATCTTGGATTCTGAGTTTCACTGTGAGGGAGAAACCCTCAATGATTTATGTAATACTATGCATCTCTTTTAATTGATTTCATGGAACTGGTTATGTGCCATATTTTGTTGGAGGAGATTATGAACTTATTTTACTATTATTTCTAGTTTAATTACCATGTTGTATGCTCAACACAAGTTCTAGCCCTTTGCGTAGGACTAGATTTTTTCTTCGTTTCATACATATATACATTAGATAAAATTTTAGGTCTAAAATGGGCCTCCTAAGGAATATTGTAAAACAATAGTGGAAATAATAAAATAAAATTAGATTACCTCATCAATTTTTGGAGGGAAAAATAAAAAACTATTTTTTCAACTTATCTCCATATGGTTTTACTAAATTTTTGAGTGGGAACACTCATTGGATGCTAAATTTAATTTTGCACCCAATGAGTACAAATCTTGCATACTTTTGATGGACCCTACCACATGAAAAATGTGAGATGTATGAAAAAATGTGATTACAATCATGGTTTTTTTTGTTTTGTTTTTTGTTTTTTGTTTTTTTGTTTTTGTTTTTGTTTGTTTTGTTTTGTTTTTGTTTGTTTGTTTGTTTGTTTGTTTTTTTTTTTTTTTTTTTTTTATGTATTTCACATTTTTCGTCTAGTGGGGGTCCATCGAAAGTATGCAACCTAGGTACTCCTTGGATGAAAAATTAAATTGAAAATCTGAGTTGAAAAAGTAGTTTTTTTTTTTTTTTTTTTAATATTTGTATCTTTTTACTCCAAAAATGATAAATCGTTGCCATGGTTGACATCATCATTTTGGATCCTACTAGTTTTTATAAAAAAAAAAATGTACATTTTTGTTTTGAGACCCATTTTTTACCTCAAAAATTCTCTAATGGTTTAGATGTGGAGGGTGATGAATCCTACCCCGACAGAAATTTCATAAAGTTATACTATAGATTTGATGATTGTCTAAATGAAGGAATTAAGATCCTCTAAATTTCTTTTGATTCTCATCAAAAGAAATTATTTTTATGATTAATTTTGCATCATTCTTATTTTTATGATTAATTTTTATGGGAGAATCCAAGGTGAAAATTCCTTTGCTCATATAATGAGGGTGTATATATAACCAACAGGGTGATGTTTCACCTCCCTTATGACTCTTTGAATACCCTTATTACTATTTGAATTCCTATAACTTTTCAACTTTACATGACTCTTCATCTTTTGTACATTTCCTTTGGACTTCCACTTTACAAACATTTACGAATAAGAAATTACATAATCCACAAGAATGATGTGGTATATGATGATCATGACATAACATGGCATGAGATTGCTGAAAAGGACTACTTGAAGACATGGAAATGTCAAGCCATTCTTGTTGCTCCTTTGTCTTCAATAAGAGATGTGCAATGCTTCATCTTCACTAGAGATATGATTTTTTCTTCATATCCACCCTTTAAAGGGTTGTTAATCAAATGGAGTCTTCATGTGGTCCTAATCTTTAATATTCTATTGTAATCTAGTGTTCCTTCGTCTTCTCGCTTGATTATCATCATATCTCTTCAGCTCCATATGTGTCTTCTAGTATGGTCCCCTTCTCCCTTTCCTCCCTCATCATCCTGTCATGATAAGATAGAGTACTTGCAACTAAAAACCATTGATAAAAAGGCGACATCAATTCAAAAAACCCCTAACCTAACATGTTTCATGAACTTACCTTTTAGGAATGGAACTGGTGATTGATTGAGTGACTAGATAAGGGAATGCATAGTTCCATAGGCCAAGGTTCAAAAGCGAGGCTTGAGAATGTGCAATGCATAGTTCAGGATGACCGGGTTTAAGACATTGCAGAGTTGAGGGGATTAAGAGTTTAAGGCTAGGGCTTGAGGATTGAAGATGCTCACTGTGCATTCTTGGGAGGAAAAAGGCCAAGGAATTTTGCAGTTGAGGGACTCAAGGGCTCAATCTAGAGGCTTGAGTTTTGATACTATGCAATGCATAGTTCTAGAGGCCTGGGAAGAGGAACTACATAGTTGAGGGACTCGAGGACACGGGATGGAGGCTTGAGCATTGAGTTTTCCCATTGCATAGTTCTGGAAGGTAGGGAGGCTAGGTGATTGTGCAATTGCGTAGGTTAGGAGCTCAAGGTTGAGATTAGAGGATAGAGACTGTGTATTGCGTAGTTCATACCTGGATATAGGGCATGATTACGCATTTTTGGAGGCCAAGGTTCGGGGTTGAGCATTGAGACTACGTAGTTGCAATCCTAGGAGGTAGGAACTGCACATTGAACAGTGTCAAGAGGAAGGGTTGTAGCTTGAGGGCTGAGACTGCGTAGTTCATATTTCACGAGGGCTAGATGAGGCTAAGTTTCTTGGTCGAAAGTTTTTTTGAATTTGCCTAAGTGTGGGATTGATGAAGCTGATGTGAGAAGTGATAGGACTTGACCATGATAACACACTTAGAAAACTTGACGACATAACATAGATAATACAGAACACATGAAAAACAAACTTCCCTTAGTACGACAACTTGCGATGACAAGTGCGACACCAAAGATACACTTTGCGATGAACGTGAAGAAACTTGTGCGACAATGCTTAAAACATTGGAAATGAGTGGAATAGATGTTTACATGGTGATTAGTACTCATTAATGGAAATATTACCCCTTGAAACAAACCAGAACTATCTTTTGTGCATTGTGCGACACTCCACATGCCAAACAACGATAATTATTATATGAAGAGAAAAGTCTGAATGACATTTGCGATATGCAAATGACAGTGAAAGAGACACATGCCAGAGTGAAGATAACATGAAAATGACACTAATTAAAGTTAACTCAAGTAAAAATGTCAGTTGTAAGCATGAAAATAAAACTTGCAAATATGAAAGTGCGCAAAAGGCGATAGTGGAAGAAACTCACCGAAAAAGAAGTACGATCACAAACAAAGTGAGGAACTATCAATAACATGCTCACTTACTACAAACATGGATTGAATATTGCACAGTCACTATCTTAGTATATTTTTCCTTGCTTTTTCAAGCTTGTGTGAAGGAATGTTTTCATGAAAGCATTACAGAATAAGCATGTGTGAGCAGGTGACTTCGACACTTACGATCCAAAAGCAAGCTCAAAGACTTAACAAAGAATCAACTGACCAAGAAGTGACTATGGAAGGACCAATCACAAGATCCATAGTAGGCTCCAAAATTCAAGTATTGGCAAAATTTTAGAGGGTTTTTGTCACAGTGACAACACTTGGTGACACACTCGTAGAAATCCAATTACTCTGTCTAGGTTGATTCTTTTGTGCAGGGTCTATTTCTTCAAGGAGTATTGATTCATCGTGCAGATCACATTGGTCTCATCGCTTACCCCGCAAATAAGCATATTCCCCATTGTCCCTTCTTAGTTTAACAAAAACACAAGATCAACAGTATCTTAATGTTTCAAATCAGAAAAGAGTAGTATAGGTTGCGAGCTTTAGATTTTCAGAGTATTATTTTTCATCTCCGGTGTTGTTCCAATGATAGCAGGGCTAGAAAGTACCCCGACGAAGTCACTATAGGAACAAAAAAATGTCTCCACTACCAGCAAGCATGGAGAGTACCCCAACAAAGTTTCTTTCTTCACCTCTCTTTGTAGGAATCCTTTCTCTTATTCCGCCTTTGTATATTTTATAGAGGACTGTGCATAGGAACTTATTCATTTGATGGGCGGAAGAGGGATCCTGACTTATTGAGAGAAGAAGAGGTTGTTCCTTCATAGAAGCATATAAAGACATCTTACTTTGGTTTTCTCATTAGATTTTCCTCTTGTACTTCTCTACTTAATTGGATAAGAATGGAAAACACTGAATCATTAAAAACCAAGTGAAGGTGTAAGGTTTCTAGAATATACCCAGATATCATGGTTTGACATAAAGCTTTCCTTATGCAAGGATCATATTTTTTGTCAGAACATCATCTAGCAAAAGGTGTAACCAGGGTGGAGAAGAAGGACTGAAGCTTAGCCAAATGTGGGAGTGCCACAAAGCCCTTTTTTATTTGGCCTCATTGTCTTTCAAGACCAAATGGGACACCCTTCATGCAATGTCTTATTAACATAACTAAAATGAAAAGACATGACACAATAAGAAAGAAAAACAAAAAGACAAGCGAAAGGAAGATAAACCAAAACATGATGCAAGATAAGAGTAAGAAAACACAAGAAAGACTAAGGAGAACATGTGAAAAATGAGTACAAGAGAGGGGAAGCTAGAATGCAACTAGTCCTACTCCTAACTTAAATAGCTAGAAGGACGAGGTCACATATGATGAAATTTCCAATGTAGCCACTGTAGCTACTCCCTACGTGCATACATAAAGATATGACTGATTAAAACTGACATAAAGCAATATGAAATAAAAAAGATAAACACTTGAATAAGTTGCACACAAATTTGAAGGTATTTCCTGTCAGTAGGAAGATAGGCCATAACCACTACATCTAACCAGTTCATATTCTTACATTTTCGATGAAAACCATAATTCAACAAACCTCAAAAGATTCTTGCGAATGTGTCCTCATCTACGTCTAGCTCCTTCGAAACCACAAGGAACGATAAAAACTTGTTATTTGCGATGGAGTTTTGTGGGTAATATTGCTCCAACCATTCAACGATTGGATCATAAAATTCGTGGAAATTCTCTTGAAAACCCCAAAATCTTTGAAAAAATAAATTTTGAAATAAAAGCATAAAGTACATATGAGAATCTTGTGAGAGACAATTGATCCGATCATATTCAGTCACCTTGTCAAGACAGTGAGGACCTGACATGACCATACATGAAGGATGAAGCGCCTCAATCATTTAACAAGTACTCGAATGAGGAGATTTTAAATCATGAAGATCGAAGGATGTAAAACCACTATCATTGGATGTGATGATGGGAAAATGGTAAGTTGAATGATAGTCATGAGAGCTAGAATCATGGTCAGATGGATTTATTAAAACATCATATTCTTGATTTGTATTTAACAAAGATAAATCAAAATGAACAACTCTGCAAATTCTCTGAATGATAGAATCAACTTCCTCACATTCCAAATGTGATAAACCGTTTTCCTGTAACTGGTGACAAACTATACAAGAATCACAATCGTCAAAGGAGTTCAAAAGTAATGCTAGTATAACGAACATATGAAACTAGTCAGGATGTAATGGATGAAAAAGAGGAACCTGATTCAAGAAATATCTCAAGTGCTTACAAGAACTCAAGAGGATTTTGGTGTCTTGAAGACAATCACAAGAAAAAATAGGAGTTGATTATTCGCCATAACACTCAACAGATATGGACTTTTCAGCCAAAGGTTATCTCCAAATTGATCAACATTGTGATTCCACACATTTATGAAAGGTATATATCCCAAGCCTGAATTCAATGCAAGAGATTTGCATGATGATGAATTTAACACAATAGTATGATAAAAAACCTGATCTCAAGAAATAGGAAAATTGTAACAAGGAATTCTAAAATCTGTTGAAAAGTGTGCAACAAGAAATGCTTGTTGAGATTGCAACAAGATGACGAGCTTAGTGAAAAGAGTCGCCTTCACTAAGTGGGCCCACAGGCTATTTTTGGCGCAAGTCTATTTTTAGACATATGGATCATGTCTATGGATTGCAGGTTGCTGTTTATGGATGATTGGTCAAGTTGGGAAAAATAGATGGACTTCTATTTTTTATGAAAGTATGAGTGATCACAGTGTGAGTGATCAAAGTCTATTTTTAGACTGGCTATCAAAAATAGAAAAGTCAAATATTATTGTCTTATAATAATATTTGGACTATAAACTTGATCTTATTCTCTTGGAGCACTTCAGGATGAGCTACGGATGCGGTACATGCAGATCCCAGAGGGAAATACGTGGTTACCTATGGGATGACTAATATTTGCATGCAGGACTTCAGTTAGAACTCAAGTGAGTTGAGTTTAGTGGACTGGAGGTGCAGTTGATGGAGTTGTGTTCAGTTTAGCTTTGTTAAACTGGTTGTATTTAGTCTAACTGATAAATAGACTAGAGATGATTTGGGTGAATTATTTATTAATTAATTCACAAGTTATTAACTCATAATGCAACAATAGAATACATTAGTTAACTCAGTTGCATGTCAATGCATGTTCAGTTCAGCAGGGACAGGTGTTAGAGGATCAGATTGCTATCAGTTGTGACTATAGCTGTGCATGATGATTTGCACATTCAGAGGGATTGAGTATGCCAATGAATTGGCCAATATCAAGAATTGTAGCTTGTGCTCACGTCCAACAGAGTGTGAGTGATTATTTGCAGGTCAAATACGAGTTTGGTAAGCCATTCTCATCAGTTCTTGAGCAGGTATTGAGCTGGAGAGGCAGGCAAGCAGTGGAATAGATTTGGAGATCAGATCTGAGTTGTATTGTGTGTAACAGGTGGAGCTGGTACTGGATTGCTTGTGATAAGCATTGTACTTTGTATTGTTACATGATTCAATCAATATAATATACAGATAGTGTGGGGATTTTAGCGAGATGCTTTCCCCGGGATACATACTATGTTAATGAGTTTGATTGATGCTTCTATGTGTGCCTGTGAATGTTTCTGCTTCTGTAAATCAATGATCAACGTAGAGGAGATTATGTATTATACATGTTCTGCTTATAATTGTATGATCAGGATAACCTCTGTGAATATGTGTTAAATTATTCAAAATTTCTACATGGTATCAGAGCTGCTTTGATTTGTAGGAAAGGTTCTACAAGATATCAAAGCGAGGATTGATCCTCAGATCTACTATTTAGAAAGTGTTTACAATTTATTTCTTCAGGCAGAGTCTGTAATTGGGCTAGGTAGCCTCTGGATTCAATCAATATAATATACAGATAGTGTGGGGTTTTTAGCGAGATGCTTTCCCCGGGATACATATTGTGTTAATGAGTTTGATTGATGCTTCTATGTGTGCCTATGAATCTTTCTGCTTCTGTAAATTGATGATCAACGTAGAGGAGATTATGTATTATACATGTTCTGCTTATAATTGTATGATCAGGATAATCTCTGTGAATATGTGTTAAATTATTCAAAATTTCTACAAAATCCTTTAAAAATGAGTTTGCATCCACTGAAATAATACAAATGAAATAATTGTGCGATAAAATCCATATCTGAAGTGGTTTAGAAATTTTATCAGAATTGCGAGAACCTGGCATAGTCATTAGTGGGAGTTTAAGTGCCTTGACTTCCTAACAAATTCAATTTGGAAAGACAAATAAGAACATTTTATAAACTAAGTAAGATCGTAAGTTTCATTCGGATAGTTGTTATTGATTAAGTTAACATGATCACCATTATCTGGATAACAACTATCTGCATCACTAGTTTGATCAAATTTTCTAACTTCAACAAACAAATTACTCAAGTCATGATATTCCTCTAATCGCAAATATGAGTATGTATGAATTAGAAAAGTCTTGTGATCACACTGATTCGAAGAGTTTCCTCCATATGATAAGAGATGGAATGGATGCTCTATAGTTTCATTGCTTTTTTCTTCTTCATGGATATTCTCACTATCTTGTGTCATTTCAAGATTCAACTTATGAGATAAAAAAATTGAAGAGGATTGAGAATCTCCATCACAAGTTGATGCATTGTAAAGAGTAGAGAACAAAGGATAGGGAGGTGAAGAGGAGGAATCGCTCATAAGTGAATCTTCTTTGACCAAAACAAATTTAAGATCTAGATCTTTTGAAATAGGAGCTTCTTGAGAAATTAAAAGATTAGTTGGTGCACTTGGGCATTCATGATCACATACATAAATAGAGTCATCATCATCAAAATGATTGTCACCGAAGGCTACAGATTGATCGGAAGAATTAGTTGCATTTGATTCACTACCAAGATTAGCATATTAAAAATCATCCATGAATGAAAGTGCACCATCTTGTCATGGAGGACTTTGAAAAAGGGAAGAGAGATTAAAAGTCTCTACACTTTCCTCCTCCTCTACCAAAGTAGTGTGACTGCCTTGTATCTTATCATCATTTGAACCAGTGACTCGAAGATCAAGAGATCACGAAGAACTAGTTGGTGGAGCAGATTGAACAAGTAGATCAGGATACACAGAGTCAATACATGTAGATGATAGGGGTGACAGATGTCTCTTGAAGAAGTAACACTTTTAATGGAACCAACTTCAATATTGATGTTAAGAGTACTAATTCCATATTGAGGAATGAAAGGATTTTTCTTCACCCTAGGCTCCATGATCCTTTCTAGGGTTTCTTTCATTAGATATGAATCATGAGAAGCAAAAGGAGGATGAAGATATGGATTAGGAATTTGATTTGCGATTTACCAAATTTATTATCATCGCATGGAGGCACCCACATTGGGAATGGAAAAGGAGGAGGACAAGGAACAAAAGGGGTAGTAGTTTCCTCCTCTAAAATTTGAGGTGTCTCATGATTTACAAAAGTCGCAAAGCTAATAGCATCAGGGGATTCAGATTCACCGTGCAAACATATATGAACAAAATGAAAAAAATGTTGTTTAAAGAAATTCCAATCCACATATTCTCTTAGAAATGCATAACAAAGGTGAAGGAATCGATTGGAAAAATATTTAATTAATTCATTAGGCTTCATTCTTAGTTGGTTAATTATTTTAAAAACATTCTAATAATCATACATAAGAAATGCTTTATGAAGCTCCTTCGCAAGCTGGTCAAAAGAATGGATAGAATAAATGAGTAATGTATGACACCATCCATTAGTACGACCTTCAAATATGAGGGTGAGTAATCTAGCCATGAAATTTTTGCAATGTATTCCATTAGAAAGGTAGAAACGGACAACTTGAAATAGATGTTCATGAAGAGTTAATTCACCCTCGCCATCAAACTTAATTGGGATAGGTTATGGAAAAATTTTGCAGGGATGGTATGATTAAGCTCTTTAGAAAAACATCTCTAGATTATGATTTGGGGGAGATCCATTTTGAATAAGCAAAGTAGACTCAACGGGCATAGCTTGTCATCTGGGCCTCCTTCTAGTGTCATTTGTTGTTGATGCTAGAAATCTATCAACCAAGGGGACCTGCTCGATGTGAAGTCCCAGTTAGACCTCATATCGTTTGGAATAGCAGCCCCATCTAGAATATCAGCCCATTTTCCATATATTATTATATATTTTCCTTGGCTTTAGCTATCATCAAGAGAGAGAGAAGCATGTATGTGACTTTGAGGAAGGCACGTAAGTTTTCCTGGCAAATGGTCAGTTGCAGGTGTATCAAGGTTCTTCTACAGCAGGGGGGGAAGGTGAGCCTCTAAGAGAGAGGTAATAGCAACATGCTAGTATAAGTGCACACAAGAAAATGAGAATCTCCTAACATCAAGCATAATAGTTGACATAGATGTGACAATTGTTATGACCATTAGAACACATTTTCAACAAGATACGCACTAAAACTACCGAAATAGTTCAACTACTTTAGTTTAGGTGAAAGAAAACATGAATTATGAATATTCACATAACAGTATTACAAGTATACAAAATCCATGCATGAAAACATGTCGACCATCAGGCTTCAAGTATTAAGTAAGAGTCTCAAGATACATGAATAGAACGAGCATCACTAGTGCCAATAGTGGAGCATTGGAGCCACAAATTTCTCCCCAAAAGTACTAACTCTATTTCTTTGTTGCCTTATGGGAGAAGCCAAGATGAAAATTCCTTACCTCATACAATGAGGGCCTATATATAACCAATGGGGTGATGCTTCACCTCCCTCGTGGCTCTTTGACTATGACTATTTGACTTGTTATGACTTTTCAACTTTAATAGACTCTTCATCTTTTCTACATGTCCTTTGGACTTCCACTTTAAAATATATTTTCGAATAAGAAATTACATAATCCGCAAGAATGATGTGGCATATGATGACTCATGACATGACATGGCATGACACTACTGACAAGAACCTCTTGATGACATGGAAATGTCAAGCCATTCTTGTTGCTCCTTTGTCTTCAATAATATATGTGGAATGATTCATCTCCATGAGAGATATGATTTGTTCTTCATATCCATCCTCCAAAGGGTTGTGAATCAGATGGAGTTTTCATGTGGTGCTCATATTTAATCTTTTGTTGTAATATAGTTTTCCTTTGTCTTCTCGCCTGATGATAATCTTATCTCTTTGATTCCATATGTGTATTCTAAAATGGTCCCCTTCTCCTTTTCCTCCCTCATCATCCTGTCATGATAAGATAGAGTAACTATAACTAAAAACCATTCATGAGAAACCAACATTAGTTTGAAAATACCCTAACCTAACATGTTTCATCAACTTACCTTTTAGGACTGAAACTGGTGATTGATTGAGTGAATGGCTAAGGGATTGCGCAGTTCTAGAGGCCAAGGTCCAAAAGTGAGGCTTGAGACTGTGCAATGCGTAGCTCAGGATGACTAGGTTCAAGACATTGTGGAGTTGAGGGGCTTAATAGTTAAAGGCTAGGGATTGAGGATTGAAGATGCTCACTCTGCAGTTATGGGAGGATAGAGGCCAAGGAATTGTGAAATTGAGGGACTCAAGGACTTAGTCTGGAGGCTTGAGTCTTGAGACAGTGAAATGCATAGTTCTAGAGGCCTCGACAGAGGAACTACGTAGTTGAGGGACACAAGGACTCAGGATGGAGGCTTGAGTCTTAATTTTTCCCATTGCGTTGTTCTAGGAGGTAGGGAGGCTAGGTGATTGCACAATTGCGTAGTTGAGGAGATCACTAGTGAGGCTAGAGGACTGAGACTGTGTACTGCATAGTTCAGGCATGGATGGAGGACATGATTTCTCAGTTTTTGAGGTCAAGGTCCAAGATTGAGCACTGAGAATGCATAGTATGTAGTTCTGGGAGGAAAGAACTGTGCATTGCGACATGTCAAGAGGCAGGGTTGCATCTTGATGGTTGAGACTACACAATTCACAGTTTAAGAGGGTCAGATGAGACTAACTTTCCGGGTCGAAAGTTTTTCAGAATTTAGCTAAGTATGGGATCGATGAAGCTGATGTGGGCAGTGATAAGACTTAACTGTGATCACACACTTACAACACTTGAATAAAAAACATATATCATTGAGAACACATGAACAACAAACTTCCCTCAATGCGAAAACTTTGCAACGACAAGTGTTACACCAAAGATACACTTTGCGACAACTATGACGACACTTGCGTGACAATGCTTAAAACTTTGGAAATGAGTGTGATACATGTTTACATGGTGAGTACAAATAATTAACGTAAAGAATACCCCTTGAAACATACCAAAACTATCTTTCGTTCTTTTTGTGACACTCCACATGCCAAAAGATGACATTAACTATATGAAGAGAAAATTGCAAACGACACTTGCGATATGTGAACGACAGTGAAAGAAACACATGCCAGAGTGAAGATAACAGGAAAATGACACTAATTAAAGTGAAAACAAGAAAAAACAACAGTTGTAAGCATGAAAATGAAACTTGTGAACATGAAAGTGTGCAAAATGTGACAATTGAAGAAACTCACTGAAAAGAAGTACAATCGCATACAAAGGGAGGAATTGCCAATGATGTGTGCATTGAATTCTGACATGGGTTGAACATTGCACAAACATTGTCTTAGGGGACTGTGCCACGCCTCTTCAAGCTTGCATGAAGGAATTATTTCATGAATGCATTACGGACTGAGCATGTGTGAGTAGGTGACTTTGACACTTACGATCCAAAATCAAGCTTGAAGAATTAAAAAAGAATCATTAGACCAAGAAGTGACTATGGAATAACCGATCGCAAGATCCATAATAGGCTCCAAAATTCAAGTGTTGGTAAAATTTTGGAGGGTTTTTTCGCAGAAACATAAAATTCATTATAATGGAGAACAATATTTATTTTATCATGTAAAACCCATGGATAATCACAAGACCAAGTCGGCCCAAGAGAAAGGAAAAGTCAGACTAAGGGAAGGCTACTCAACCCAAAAAAAAGGCTATAAATAGAAGGGAGTTAGACCTCATTTGGACACACAACTCAAGCTAGTTCGTTCTGCAATAGTGAAGGAGAAAAATAGTAGCTGGAGGATGAAGAAGAGTAGGAGTCAAATTTGTTCAAGGATCATATTTCTCTCTATCTCTCTAGGGTTTTTTTAGCTTTTAGCTACAAGAGGATGAAATTATGGGCAATTGTTGGGGGTCAAAATTGCAGGGCTGAAATTTTGTTGTTAGGGCTGAAGTTGCATTAGTTAGGTTGTAGTATCAAAGTTCTGGAAATTGCTCTGAAGCAAATCTTGTTGCGGATTGACTTGGGTCTTGGAGGGTTTGTGATCCATATATTTTCACTTCAATGATGCATAAAAAATTGCATTTAAAAGAGCATGTAACCATATGATGCTTACACATAAAAGAAGTAGAATTAAAAAGAAACCAAATGAAGACACAAAAAATTTGATAATGGAGTTCACTCAGTGTGGGTTATGTCTCTGGGCCCTCCTCAATGCGGGGAGGCCTCTTTCATTAAGATTCAATGAAAATCAAATTGCATACATTTACAAAAGACACCTTATACCTCCACTTCTGGGGATGGTCTAAAAATGCACAACTTTTCTTAAGAAATGGAATACACGGTTGAATTTGTGGCGAAAAATCATGAAAAAGTATTGTAAAAACAACCCCTTCTACTTCGGTGAAAATATGAACCCCCCAGGAATCTCAAAGATTCCTTCCCATGCGTTGATTGAAATTCAGTTGCTCAAATGAAAATATGACCTCACCATTGTGATTCTTGTCAAAAAATGATAAAAATGAGTATAAAATTAATATGGTTATGCTACTGTAGAAATTTACCCCCTAGGGAATATTTTAGATTCCTCAAGATTTTGCTGGAAGAATATTCCTATAGAATCTAGAATATTCTCCTAGAATATTTTGTGAAATATTCTACCTTGAAAAATGTGCCCACCTCATCAAATTTCCTCTCCTATCTGGGTTCTGCTATGCTATTGTGCAAATGGAAAAACTTGAGTTTAAATAAAAAAATTGAACAAACATTCCAAGTTAGGCCCGTTGGGTCGTTGGAGGGAACCCAAATTGGGTCTGGGCAGGCCCGGGTTCCAACCTTGTGGCCTCCCTGGAATAACACCCTATTCTAACGTTAATTTGGCACGTTGGTATTTTTTTGGGGGTTCGTTAACAGTTTGTGTTGACCACTATGTTTGGGGCCACTAGTTGGTAGGTCAGCCCCGACCAACGTGAGCTCAAGTCCTGCCGACCCTATCCACGGTATATCATTTGATTTATTTGGTAGGTCCACCAATGGTGGCCTGCCCCCATATATGTTGACCTATGATATATGGAGGTCGAGGTTGGAGAGGTTTAGCTTCCCGCCAACCCTTTTTTGAATATATATATCTTTTTTAATTTAAACAAACTATTCAAAAACCCATCGGTGGAATTTTAGGGTCACTAGAAAAATTAAGTAGGTGTCAATTTCACCCCTTCTGACTGTTGGAAGCCATTTTCATGAAGTGCCAATTTGTTTCCTCGTTAGTAGCCGCAAAATTTGGTGGTTCTGCTAGATTTTGTGAGCCTCCAAATTTAGTTGGTGCTCTGATAAATTTAGCTAATTGGGCCAATTTTACCAAAACTTTTACTTGACATAAATTTCACATAAGAACTCGTATTGAGGTGTCATTTGTGCTGTTAAAAGTCTTGCGATGAGCTCTTCGATCTGACCCTATTTTCATTGCAATCCAAGGACTTTTATTTTTTCCAAAGACACCTTTGATCTTGGAGGCACCTGTATCATTCCTCCCCACTAAGAAGCTTTTGGTCCTCCAAAAGTATAAACATGATCTGCAGCCTAATGTACTCCCCTGTCTACACAAAAAGTGTCCTGACAGGTCACACATACTTCTCCTTCACCTTTTTTCTTCGGAGCCATAAGTGATGAAGTGGCACATATGCCCTCTACAAACCTATAATACATATTTGAAAAATACATTTCCTTTCACAAGACCAATAAAGACCCAAACAAACCCCATACTTTCCAAGAGTTCATAACACATTGTCTTTGGTCAAGTTTACATCAAAATCATAACAAAAACCATACCCAAGTTATCAACAAAAAATGCCAAAGACATCATCATGTTGCATTCATAAGTGATGGAAAACACTTCATCACTTTTATAATTGTTTCCTAACATGTGATTTACAAAATGTGGCCATGTTCAACTACTTAAAAATACTACACATTTTCTACCCAACCAGGTGAATGGGTTCTCTTCATATAGCTGGTTTCCTTCATTGACTAGTTATTTTTCATTCATAGGCTCTTTCTGGTCATGGAGTACCCCAGTTGTGGCACCCTAATGTCCATCCTTGTTGTAGTGGCTGCAATGATTCTTCCTCCTCCAAACTTTTTGAACCTTCTTTGAACTCTTGTTCCTGATGCATCCTTGATGTGGAGAGATTCCTATGGACTCCTCACTATCAATAGAATGTTGTCATGTGTGCTCCCATCTTCCATTGTTGATTGGTCACTAGTTGTCTTGGAACATTCTCCAACCTCTTTTCTAACATAACCAAGCCTTTTATAACAAGGAAATTCCTCCACTTTGATGGCCCGCTTGACAATGCCTTGGCCATTAATGTTGAGGTCCTTTCCTTGATACCCCATTTTCTTCATCAACTTTGAACCAATTCCTAGAGTATGTTTCTCAAAAGAAACAAAATCATCATCATAAAGAGAACATGAAATTGAAGAATCACTTTTTACGTCAGGCTTGTTATATTACAACCTTTCCAAGGCCTCCTCCTTGGCTTGTAAATGACGTTGTAACCTTTCTTTCTCCTCCTCTACTTTTGATAGGAGTCTCCTTAGTTCAAAATTATTTTCTTGAATGCTCTAGTTGATCTCCTCAAGTTCTTAAAGTCATGCAGTCTTTTGTGCCCTTCTCATCTCTGGCAAAACATCTACTACAATCTTTGTCTCATTGCCTGAATTTGTACCCAAGATAATAGGTTCATCTTTTGTAATCACAAGAGCTGCAATATTCATCTCATCACCCGAGTAAGATCCTAGGTCAATTGGTCAAAGACCTACAAATCATGTAGTTGTGATCTTATCCTCATCCTATGATTCATATTCTTGGTCTTGTTGCATGATAGTGACTGTCTTATGCTTCTCTTTTCTACCATTCCTCTTTGGCCTCAATTCTGGATGCAATTTCCAGCAATTCTCCTCATTGTTCCCTTCTTTCTCACAATGAGTACAAAAGGGCTTTGCTTCCTTTCTCTTAGTTTCTCCTGCCCTCTTTGGGAGGTCATCTTACTCATGATTACCCCCTTCTTTCAAGATGTACATGCTTCACACTAACTTCATCAAGATTTTTAGGTTCAAATAATAACTGTTAGCACCTAATCATTAGGATTGGGTGAATATATGTAAAATAGTGTAAATAGAAAATAAGGAGAATAGGAACATGAAGAGGCACTAGGAGATGAAGCCCAAGAGTCTCTCTCTCTCAATGTATATATCTATGATCAGCCTTAATGGAAAAATGCAATTTCATTTGAGGAGTTACCTCCTAATTTGACATGGTATTACAACACAGGTCTCATTTTAGACTTGTAACTCCTGTATTCTGCTAGTTTTCTGCCCCCATTTAGAGTTTTCTTCCTGGAGATGTTGAACGCATGAGGTTTGCTAATTGGAAGTGTTGTGGTGTGGTGAGAAGGCATTGTGAATGTGGTGAATGGTATGTCAACTCTTCTTTTTAGACTGTGTGTTGTGTTATACTCCATTTGAAGACTAGTTTATGTATTGAAATCAGTGTATGGCGAATGTATTAGTGGTGGCCATCACACCACTACGTATACCATTGTGATCTCCTTATGTTTCCATGTTGGCTCGTTGTAGCATTTGACACCCTGTAATATCTCACCACTCACATATATCTTGGCCCATGGTATATATAATACTCCCCCATACGGTGTTAGGATGTCCATTGGTTATATCTCCTCCACACTCTTGGTTACATATAACTTTGTTGCCTCCTTGTGTTGAATGATATCCCACATAGTCGAAGCATGGTGGTATTTATTACATCGTGGAATGATTGTTACATCTCAAACCTGCATATATTAATTGCTCCTCCTGTCAGGTTATGCAGTTCTGTTATAATATATAACGTTGTCATATCACCTCCAAACCACAATTATGTTGAATACTACTCAAAACACTCCTCTCCATTGTTGTTGGTATACTCCCATTCATTGAATGGTATATTCTCACCACGTTATGTTGAACGTTGAATGGTGTTTAACGTTGTCCATTATATAACATAACACTGCCCATCATATAACATATCCATTCCCCATATCACAATTAACATTGAATGATTATGAGCAGTCATACCACCTCCCTCCCATACCAACTCCTCCCTCATGGATCGGTTACATTGTGAATTGACATACCAAACCCACCAAACAGTTATAACAGTTACATTGTCTACCTTCCATATAACACGTTGTCCATGTTAATAACTCCTCCCCCATATATGCCTTTCCCATTCCACCACCTTCCCCACATAATACCTTTGTTTTAATATATCAGAGTGCATTTTTTTACACATACTACCACCATAAGTGAAATTTTTATATATATTGGTAGCAGAGTACATTTTATGCAGTACACATATTTTTAATGCATTCATTGATATCAATTGTTGGAGTAGTTCTCTATGGAAAAGAGAATTGTCCTGAATGGCCATGGAAGATAAAACACACTCTCATTTTCAATGAGTTGTGGAAAGGATTTTGTGCAGGAGAAGGAGATAATGAACCTACAAATCCCACCTCAGATAAGGAGATTTCCATTTGGGAAAATAAGAACAGAAATGCCTATGCCTTGATTGTTGCATCTTTAAATGAAGAGGTGAGTCACCATATTTCACCATTTTCAAATTCTTTTGAAGCTTTATAGAACTTGAAGGAATTGTATGACTCACACTCTAAACTTGAAGTTGTCCAATTGAAGATTAAATTATTCAGCCTTGAATTAAAAAATGATGGCCCTCTTTCTTTAGCATAAGAAGTATGATATATTATGCATGATATCAAAACCACTAGTGTTCAAATATACATTCCTCTTATAGATTATGTCAAGGAACTATATCCCACTTATTCAAATTATCTTGAGTCATTGCGAGTGATTGGAAACCTCAAGGAGATTACCTTTGACTCCCTTGAGAAGAAGTTTGCTAAGAGAGAGAAGGATTTTGGGAAGAAGACAACTCCTTAGTATTCTAAAGAAGTTGTGTGTCTTTCACATAAAGAGAATAATGATGCACAATATTCTTCTAGAGGAAGAGGTGGCCGAAGAGGAGGAGGAAGAAGGAATTTTAGAGGCAGGGGGCTAGTAAGTCCCAAGGAGAAAAGTATGATATTCATTGCATACGAAGCAATAGAGATGGACATGATGCATCCACATTTAAGTTTCCTTGGGAAAAAATTGAGCAAGAAAGAAGTGAAGCCAAAGGTAAAACCAATGACAAAGGGAAAGGGAAAGCACCCGAATCCTCTCATTATGTTGTGGCACATTGCAATATTAGAGTAACTATAGACTTATTTAATGCTTCACTAGCTTCTTAGAAAAATGATTGGTTGCTTGATTCATGGGAAACTTGAAACATGAATTTCAGAAGATATTTTTTTGAAGAATTTCCTAAAAATGTTGATGGAGGAGTATAATTTGCAAACAAGTTAAAACTCAAGCCATCAGGGCTTGGCACAATTAGGCTCAAATTGCCTGGTCTTCTAGACTTTCTTCTACATGATGTTATATATCTCCCAGAGTTAAGGAGAAACTTGTTGCCTTTGGTCCACATCTGATAGCAAGGACACTCCATTCATATGTTTTATGGAAACGTTGAGGTTAGAAAAGCATCATATCACTCACTTTTCATGACAGGGATAGAAGAAGAAAGACTTCTGAAGAAGCAAGGCACCTCTACTCATGCATAAAAATTCTCATACAGTTCTCATTATGATGAAGATACATTACATCAAGTCTTTTGTGGCATGCTATATTTGGACACTTGAATTATGAAAAACTTCATATGTTGAAGAAAAGTGGTGTTATTAGTTTGCCTACAATTCCTAGAAAACTTAAGAAATGTGATGCTTGTATTTTAGGAAAGCACAACAAACAATCTTTTCATGATTCACATTCCAGATCACATAGAAAATTTGAACTTTTCATTTAGACTTATGTGTCCCAATTCCTATTCCTTCTACAAATCGAAATAAATATATGATGACATTTATTGATGACTACACCATAATGTGTTGGGTTTATTTATTGAAGAACAAATCTGATGCTTTTCAAACATTCAAGAACTTTCATGCATGGATTGAAAATGATGCACAATATCATATTAGCCCTATTCACATTGATAATGGAAAACAATACACCTTAAATGAATTTGAAAACTATCTTCGCAAGCATGGGATCAAACATCAAACAATTGTGCCTTATAAACCCAAATAGAACGTAGTAGCTGAAGGAATGAAAATGGAAATCTTAAATATGGTATGTTCCATGATGTTTTTCAAGAATGTAAAAATGTTTTTTTGGATTGATGTAGTTCTATGTCTTGTGTATGTAAAGAATAGGAGTCCATCTAATGATATTAGAAACAAGACTCCCTATGAAATGTGGTATTGCCACATTCCTTTGGTAAAGCATCTCAGGGTCCTTGGTTCCACCTATTATGCCTTGATACCTAAGGAAAAAAGAAACAAACTTGATGCAAGGAGTCATAAGTGTATCTTCTTGGGGTATTCAAATACCTCCAAAGAATACCACATTTATGATGAAGTTAGTAATAATTTTGTAGTATATAGAAATGTAATCTTTCTTGAATCTTCCAAGGCTGACAATGTTGTTGAGTAGCAACTTGATCGCTTGGATAGATTTGGACATGCAAAGTCTTTTCAAGAATTTGATAATGATATCCCACATCTTGAAGGGGGGATTCCTATATTGGATCAATCTTTGGAATATTCTTTTGAAGCACTCTCTCCCCCACATGAATCTCTAGCCACTAATGACACTTTGAGTGATGTGATTGACATAATTGGGAGACTCAATCTTGATTCAAACCCAACTCAGTCAACTGAGAAGCCTAGGCCATCTCAAAAAGGTCTTCCAAAATGGATGACAAAGACACTTGAAAGTGTTCATCTTGATGAGGTTGGAAAGACAGGAGCAAGGAGATCTACTATAAAAAATGGAGATGATGTAGATGTTTCTGATTCACCTGTTGATATGGATGTTTCTTATGATTGTGAACTGAATTTGTCTTCAGATTTTGAAACAACTTCCTTCAAAGAAGTCACTTCTCATGATGAATTGAAAGAAGCGATGCAAAAAGAGTATGATGCCTTGATAAAGAATGGCACTTATAAGTTGGTTGATCCTCCATTGGGAACAAAAGACGATAAATAATGGAACTTGTAAGTTGGTTTATCATCCAAATATTGTATCTTATCCTTGTATAATTCACATTTATTGTATTTAACATATAGTTGATACTACCACAAAGTTTGCAATACTATCTATAAATGATTCTTGTGTTCCTCCATATTCTTAGAATAGATCATAATATTGTCACTAAAGATCAACACAAATTTTCCAAGGTAAGGATGGAATATACTATTCATAAGATTGATGAAGGTGGTTAGGGTGTTCATAATCCCAAAAGGTAAAACCCCAAATTCATAATGCCCATAACGAATTCTGGACATGGTTTTGTATATATCCTCATCCCTTATCCTTATCTGATGGTACTCAAACTGCAAATCAATGTTTTAAAATACCATAGTGCTCTTAACTTGGTCAAATAGGTTGTCAATTCTTGGCAGTGAGTATTTATTTTTGACTGTCAATTTATTCAAATATCAGTAGTCAATGCATAGTCTCAAAGTGTCGCCCTTCTTCTTAAAAAAAAGGACAGGGGCTCCCCATGGTGACACAATGGGGTGTATGCAATTTTTGTTCAGTAATTCTTGTAGTTGAATTTTTAATTCGATTAAGTCTCGTGTACTCATCTTGTAAGGTGCCTTGGACATCGGGGTAGCTCCTAGAATTAGTTCAATAGTAAAGTCTATATCTCATCTAGGTTGTAATCTAGGTATCTCCTCAGGAAGAACATCTACAAAATCTTGTTTTATTGGTAGGTTCTTTAATAATTTTGTTTTTTCTTCTTATAATTAGCATATACCACCTGCACTACTAAATTTAGAAGCCTTTGTGAATACACTTTCCTAACTGGGAGGTGGTGATTAGTCTTAACTACAAGGGTCTCTTAGTACCTTGGACCTCACATCTAGACCTAGTGTCATTCAAGAAAATAATATTATTTTCTTTATAGTCTACAAGAGACCAGTGAGCTTCCATCCAGTCCATACCAATTAAGGCATTGTAAGATCCCAGGGGTAAAAAATTCAAATTTTCCTTTACAGGTTGATCAACTAATTCAATTAAACAATTCTACACTTTAGCCACCACTCTTCTTTTATCCCTTATGGTTAACTGAACCAGCCATGGGATTTTAAATTTATGAACTTGTAACTCACATAGTTATACCACCTTAGGACCTATATAACCTAAAATGGCCCTAGGGTCTATTAAAATAGAAACAATATTCTTAAAGAGCTTACCTTAAAATTCAATCATTGGGTTGATATTATGCTGATGATCCTCCAATGCAACATTGATTTTAGGTATGTTTTTCGCCACTTTTCCCATTGTTGAAGCTTCCTGTATGTTGATTACCTTCTCAAATATTCCATGACAGGGACAGTTCTTGACATAATGTGGTCCTCTACAACCCTAGCATTGTAGGGATGGTTTTTGTAGCTGACCGCCTTCGAGTCTCGTTGGTTTTTCTATAAATTTCGATTCATTATGTGGTCGAGGTTTCTGTTGATCCTTCTCCACAAGTTCCCCTTGCTGGCCTTTATAAGAATTCTTGAAATTAACAGTTCTATTATTTTTAATAATTTTCACATTTTTCTCTCCTTTCTTAGTTGCCTAGGTTTTACCGTTATCATTCTTCTACATTTTTTGATAACAATTCTGATATTTTCTTACAACATCGTCCATATTTTTAGGATTATAAAATTATAATCATTCCTTCATATGAGCTAGAAGGCTACTAATGCATATGTGTACCTTATCTTTTTCTTCACATATATAAGGTACATATTGTAGTAACAAGGTGAACTTTACCACATATTCATCCATGGTTTGTTGGCCGAACCAGAGATCATGGAATTATTTCACTTTATCATCATATAATCATTCAGGCATATATATTTTTCCCTTGAAATGTTTCTGGAAAGTTTCCTAGGTAACTAATTGTTCATCAATTCCATGTACCTCCTTCACTTCATCCAACCATAGGGCTTCATTTCCCTGTAGCTGATAAATTGCTAACCAAGCATTCAAATTTTCATCGTAATCATAAATATGGAAGTACTTATTCATATTAACTAACCATGACTCTATTTCCTCTTCAACTTTGCCATCATATCTTGGGGGTTTTATTGTTTTTAGTTCCTCCCATAATTGCACCTTCTTTCTCTTAGCTCCTTTATGCATCTTATGCCTAGAAGAATTTCCAAACTCTCTTTCATGTGTTTATTGATCATCCTCTATTTCCCTTTTTTGACTTCCCTAAGGTATATTGAATTCCCTCCTCTAATAGGAATCATACCCATTTCCATTTTCAATACTTGGATTGCAGTTTCTTTGATTTTCTATGTCTACCACGCTTTTTATGATCCTTTCTTATTTGTGCATTAAACATTCATTATCTACTCTTAAGTTTTCCATTTTATCCTTTAATTGTTGTATTGTCTCCATCAACACAAAATTGGTATCCCGAGACTCATTTCTAGTTGAATCCATTGTTCTGTGTTAAGCCCCACAAAAGGTGTTGAACCAAATCCTACAAGAGGCATTTTTGGTGGTGTAAATGTTGCACTCCTTCCTCTCCTCATATTTCTTCCACACTTCCTTTATTCCTCGGTGAATCATACAATACAACTTATTCATAATTCTGCCCAATCAAGCCAGAATGTAGCAACATCAGCTCTGACACCACCTATAACATACCCTAGTAACATTTTTTTAATTTCAATCGATAAATCTATCATATCATGATGATAAGGAATTGTACATATATATTTGAATATACTAAGTTTCATTACCATAAAATTAATTCTTTCTGATTGTCTAAGCAATTAAGGTAGGACAAAGGTTCTACCCACTATACAACTACCCTCAAAATTTAAGTTTATGACCAGAGGTTGGTCATGCATTGGTTACCTTTATAGTGTTTGAGGTTTGTTATCCATGGATGGAATGTTTTCGGATTTGTGTCTTGATTAAAATCAATATGCATCCTTACTCAAATTTATCAAGACCATGAACATATGTGCCAATTATTAATTATTTAGAACCCATCGTTATCGCTTGCCAGCTAGCGAGTCTGGCTCTTGGGATTCGACACAGATCTACGACTCCTAACATTGGGATTTTGAATCTATGGTGGAGAATGTTTGAGGAAGTTTAAGAGGTAACTACCCAATTCCCCAACGTTGTTCATGGTTCATTGTCTCTTCCTTACCTTCCAGGTTTCCATTCTGCATTTCAGTTAAGTTCTCATTGATCTTGTGACTATTTCTTCTCTCTTTGTGTTAATATGCTTAATTCCTAGGAAGGATGCGCTCTCTGGAAGTTGAGGGATTACTAATTCTAGGGTCATCTAGTCGTCTCACCATTAGACAAATTTTGACTTCTAAAATGAGCCTCCTAAGGAATCTTACAAAATAATAGTAGAAATAATAAAATATTATAAGTTACATCAACAAATTTTAAAGGGAAAAAATGAAACACTATTTTTTTAGCTTGTATTTTCAACTTATCTCCCTATTGTTTTACTCAAATTTCAAGCGGGGGCACTCGTTGCATGAAAATTTTAATTCCTCATCCAAGAAGTACCCATGTTGCATACTTTTTATGAAACCTGCTATATGAAAATAAGAAATGCATGAAAAACGTAATTACAATCAAGTTTTTCATGTATTTCTCATTTGTCATGTAGCAGAGACCATCACAAGTATGAAATATTAGTACTCATTGGATAAGGAATTAAATTACGCATCCAACGAGTGCTTCCACTTGAAATATGAGTAAAACCATAAGGAAATAAGTTGAAAATATGAGTTGAAAAAATAGTTTTTGTTCTTCATATTTTTATTTTTTTACTCCAAAAATGATGAATCATCCCCCATGGTTGACATCACCATCAGTAATCTTATTAGTTCTTATAAATTTTATTTTGGTTGTACATTTTCACTGTGAGGCTCATTTTAGAACTCAAAATTTCTCAAATGTGAGGTTCAACATGTAAATTATCAAGGTTTCTACCTTTTTCGTCGTGTACAATTACGATAGCCTTTCCCTTTTATTGTATGCACTCATAATTCATTTCTATAAAATTTATAACTCTTATTTATGTCCGTGTATTCTCATAGGACATGGTTAGGGTTTACACAACTACGTTGATGGGAGTGAAAAATAGGTCCATTTTGTCGGTAAGTCACTCCTCCCTGTTTTCATTTTTTATTCTAGTCTCATATCCTAGCTCGGTTAATTTGACAGTGATTTTTCTTGTCAGGGTTTTCTACTCCTTTCTCAGAATGTCATGCCTATGTTAATTCTCATATGTGGGTTTATTTTCTTTTGCAGGTACAATGTTCTAAACTCACTACATTTCATCTATCTCTCACGCATTACTTCTCCACACCCATCAGTGACAGTTTGTTATTTCGTCTTTAATCTAGGTGTGGTTACATTCCTGGTTAGGGTTTTCGGTAGTTGATTATTTAGAAAATATTGCAAGGCTTCTTACTGGGATATAAACTCTTAAGAATTTATATAGTATGAAATATTTAGTTTAGATAGGGATTAGGGTCATGACAGTGCCCTAAGTTGTATTCCATGGACTTGGTCAACTACTGTTTTTAATTAAAATCTCATATTCTGAGTGTGACTATGAAAGAAAACATCAAGATTTATTTCCCTTCTTTTTTTATTTTGGGGGGGGGGGGGGGCGGGGGGCCTCATTGATTTATGCAATACTATGCATCTCTTTTACTTGATTTCATGGAACTGGTTATATGCCATATTTTGTTGGACAAGATTATGAACTTATAGTACTATTATTTCTAGTTTAATTGTCATGTTGTATGCTTGACACAAGTCATGGCCCTTTGTGCAGGACTAGAAATTTTCTTCGTTTCATAATTATATACATTGAAGAATTTTTGAGGTCTAAAATAGGCCTCCTAAGGAATAATATAAAATAATAGTTGAAATAATAAAATAATATTAGATTAACTCTCATCAAGTTTTGGAGGGAAAAAAGAAAAAACTACTTTTTCAACTCATATTATCAATTTATCTCCCTATGATTTTACTCAAGCTTCGAGTGGGAACACTCTTTGGATGCGTAATTTAATTTTTCATCCAAGGAGTACACATGTTGCATACTTTTGATGGATCCTGCTGCACGAAAAATGTGAAATACATGAAAAAACATGATTACAATCACATTTTTTTATGTATTTCACATTTTTCGTGTAGTGGGGTCCATAAAACGTATGCAACATGGGTACTGCTTGGATGCAAAATTAAATTTTTCATACATTGAGTGTTCCCACTCAAAATTTGAGTAAAATCATTGGGAGATAAGTTGAAAATATGAGTTGAAAATGTAGCTTTTTTATTTTTTAGTATTTGTATCTTTTTACTCAACAAATGGTAAATCGTCCCCATGGTTTACATCATCATATTGGATCCTACTGGTTCTTATAAAGTTTATTTTTGTTGTACGTTTTTGTTTTGAGGACCATTTTTTACCTCAAAATTTTTCTAATGATTTAGATTTGGAGTGTGATGAACCATGCCCCAACAAATATATCATAAAGTTATATTGCACATTTGATTGTCTAAATGAAGGAATTAAGACCGTATGAATTTCTTTCGATTCTCTTTTTTTTCAAATTAATAAATTATAATTCTTTGGTTAATTATTTACATAGAGTATTTAAGGATACTTGTTCTTTATTATGTAACTCTTTGATTTGTCTCTTCTTGTTTAGTCGGTATATAATGTTTATGAAGTTGGTTATAATGTTTATAATTAATGCTCCTTTCTTGTGTTATTAATTTTCTACATTTTGGAAGTCTACGATACTGTCCCCGAGTTGCTGGTAACTTGAATTGGCCCAAGGACTAACCCAAGTCCCCTTAGTTATGTTAATCTTTTCTTGTACCATAATGAATATTATTCCTTGAGAGTCCTTTTCAAGTTTACTGCCATATTCCAAAAACTATACGCTCTCTTTATTTATACATTTATAAAAAGAAGAAAGAAATCTTTAGCTTCCTACGTCATTCATAGTTTCTTTGATACAACACATTAACAGTCTCAATCATATATCGCAGTCTTAATTTTATGTAATAAATATAACTTTTCTTCTCAAACAATTCAAGAATCGATAAACAATATAGGTTTTCCTTAATACTTATATGTTACCTCTTTATTCAACCACAAAATCCTAGGGAAAGGAATGTTCCTCCCAACTTATGAGAACCAGTAACACTGTTGGTACTCCCCCCAAGCCACTTTCATATTCAGCACAATCTCAAATTTAAAATATTGATAGGTTTTCCCCAATACCACTTGGTCCCAACCAGCTTCAGTCAAGGGTACTTAGACAAAGCTCCATTGGCCAACCAGTTCAAGAATTTTTGTGTCTGGCAGTGTCGCACCTCCCTCTACAACGTCATGTTCGAGGTTCAATGATATAGCAGTCTCTTTTTCCTCTCAGGTTGCCTCAAGTCTCTCATACCCTATTGACTTCATTTTTTCCTTCTGATAAATTTTGTCTCAAGAGAGAGAGAGGTTGGGCACACAAGTGGTTCAACCCATGATTGTCTTCAATTGTATTTGAATATGAAATTCACTTTTACATTACCTTCCCCATAACTTTGTACCTAACCCTTTTTGAAAAGAAAAATACTTTTTCAATTAATTTTAAATATTCACATTCACATTCATAATCTATCCCGTTTAAGTATGCTTTAATCCAAATCCATAGTAAAACAAAGTACAATTCCCCGGTTAAACTTTTGATTTCAATGAATTTCTAATCAATTTGAAACAAATTAGATTAGAAAATAAACCACAAAATTTTCCAAAAAAATTCATTAAAAATTAGTATTTTTTTTCCTTCAAATATTACATTAATGTTACATTAAATGTGATGTGATTTTATTTATGCCTTTAAGAAATCAAATCAAAATCATTTTTTCAAAATATTACATTTATTGATGTATGTTATATTAAATATGATTTGTGTCGTGTCAATGTAGAATAATTTGAATTTATCGATGTACGTTATATTAAATGTAATTTGTGTCTTTGAGAATAATGAGAGTAATGTATGTTATATTACATGTGATTGTGATTAGTGTTATGTAAATTATAAACATGGTCGATTTTAAATACATGCATTTAACCTATTAATTATGATTAAAATTATATATATTAATATTAAATGTTATTATTTTTTAAATATAATATGTTAATGTTAGGTCGAGGATAAAAGTAATGGGAAGTTTTATTAATAATAATAATAATAATAATGATGATGATGTTGTTGTTGATATATATTGTTTAAAATTAATAAATGGAATATTTATTTATTGTAAATTTTGATATATCTATATATATATATATTTCAAATGAATTATTTTTATTTTTAATTATGTTTTTTTAAGAAAAAAATAGTATTTTTTATTTTAATTTTTAAAAAAGTAATAACATTATATTTTGTGGATGTTTTTGACATTTAATAAGAGTATTTTTTAGGTTTATGTGTTTAAGGAAAAAATTTAAAAACTATAAAAGAAAACATGAGAAGTTAAGTGTTATAGTAATCACTTAGGCTTTTTTTCTTTCTTTCTTTTTCGTTGGACTTTTTTCCATCTCACTGAGTGTGAATTAACTGGAATCATTGTGAAGTTGTTCACAAATGTATTCGGTGGGTGTTCTTTGTCTAATCAGAACTTTCCAAGACATGAACTCTCTTCGTGCCTACCATCCCGTCCTCTTTATGTGCCACATTGTTTTGTTGTTTTGGTTCATGGATTAGTACCATTCTGCTTGTGGGTTGCATTTCTATCATTTACCGAGTACTCCTTCTTCTTGGTTTGATGGTTTCTTTGTGATTTCCCCTTCTTCATCATCTATCATGAAAGGCTACTATCCTTTTCTTTTGCGGTCCTACCCCTTTTCCCTTTTTGGATGAATTTTTGCTTGGAGGCTTGCATCCTGTAAATGTCCTGTTTAGTAACATGAGTGACATCTGAATGTCATATTTTTATAATCCAAAGGTTGGGTCCACTGGAAGGTCTTATTTTTCAACTAAATGTGGTCAAGTAGACCTTTACTTTGGTCTATTTCTACGCAGATTCTGGCGAAGTTAAATAATCCTTTCTCCATTCTTTCAGAGTTTATATTTTTAAATGACCCCAAAGTGTTTCCAATATCCTTGAGAACCTTGTGATGCCAGAGGAAGGGGAAGATTTAGTAGCCTCACCCATACTGGTAATGTTGAGACCACCATTTTTGTGGGATCAAAATCTCGAAACTTACCACCATTGTTGTGGCATCAAAATCTGAGAACTAAGGGGGGATGAAAAGCCTTGCATTTCCACAAAATCAGGGTCCTTCTTTCAAAGCTCTCTCTAAATCTTCTTGGGTATCAAATTGAACAATGAAAAAACCTTTTGAGCATAGGTATATGTCATAGTTGTTGGTCTAGGTTGTAAAAACCCATTGATGTAAAGCATCAGACCTGGGCCAAAGCCCATTGAATATGAAAATCACTACCCTAGATTAAAGAACAAAAAAATATGGTTAACCTCTATTAGGTTTACCTCCATGGCAGGCGCTTGTTGTTGTTGCTTGACAATGTAAGGTCCAGGATTGTATTTTGGCATATCTAGTGGACTAGAGCCATTGCCTCACGCTACATCCTTGTAGAAGACTGAACGTCTTGGATTCCTGGACCCCAAAGCACCCTCTCACAACCTCAAGACGATGGTGGAATTTCTTGAAATTTTATAATCCTGCAATTGAAATAGATCCTGAAGTCACTTCCCTTCATGAAGAAGACATTGTATATATGTTGGAAAACCCAATTGATTCTATATATTCTTCTTGATATTCACCACATGATCCAAACTTGAGACCCAAAAAATGAAGGACTTCCCATTTAGTGTTTTAATAAAAATTTGAAAGTCCTCCCCTTGTTCCAAGTATTTCAACCCTCCATATAATCCAGATCGATAAGGAGAGGGGGTTTTTTCTGGTGCATCTAAGTTTTTTTAAGAGTTGTTGAGGTTGTGTTAGCATGGATCTAATGTTGCGCCCCAAAAGGACTAGATAAATGGGGCTATACTTGCTTGATTCATTTTGATATCATACGTGGGCTCTACAAATACATGTAATAGATTAGGTTGTAGGTCGTAATATTTGTGAGGTGAAAGCCTAGGTGTCCTGAGTTCTATAAGCATATTGGCCAAATACTTTAGAGCATCCTAGAGATTATTCAATCCCAAGGCTTGATGCATATACACGACAATCTATATACAAGGTGTTCTACTTCTAATTATGTTATAAAAATGAGAGAAATATTTTTAACATAAAGTAGATGTTATGAAACCAGCTCACAAAAAGATAGAAAAGATAGATTAACGCCTTATAATTCAGCCTCTTTGAGGGGGAAACCTCCTTTACCTTACACAAATTAACAATCCTTGGATGATACAAATGACAAGACCTCTGTTCTATGTATAGGAATCTAAGGGGTCATAATGTAATCAGAGTCGACATAACAATAATAATGTAAGGGCACAATAATAACAATAGTGGGCTTATATGGGGCACAATAATAACAATATGGGGACTACATGGGCATAATAATATAATAAGGGGGTTGTACTAATAACAATAAGGGGTTACACTAGCAGTATAGGGACCTAACAGTAGATATTGAAATATTTTACTTAATGTTAATATTGAAATATAAAAGTATTTGATGTAAAGTTGATATTGAATTTTTTTGTTTGTTTTGCTTTCGAGATTTTGTGAGTCCTGAGACAATTGGCATGCCTAACATGTGGCATGAGTAGCCACGACCTAGGGACATCTAAGCCATCGAAACCACTTCGATTGGATTTTTTCCAATGGGGTTTTGAGCTGTTGACCTTTACACCATAGAGTGCCTTAACAAAACACCTTGTCACAATCTATTCTACACCCCATGGGAGATATTGAAATATTTTGTTTAAAATCAGTAAATAAAATATTTTACTTATTATAGATTTTGATTTTTATTAAGATTCTTTAAATAAATTATTTTTACTTCTATTTATTTTATAAAAATAAATAACATAAGTAGATATTCAAATATTTTACTTAATGTCAATATTTTTATTTGTTATTAATATTGATATATGATTTTTTTGTTATGGATAATGACGATGTTGGTTATTCATGTCTACTAAGACTAAATTTTATTCATTAAAATTTAGGAAAACACAAAAAATTGGTGTCTTTTAGAACTTTATTTCTATGTTGAAAATCTTTGAGAGAAGAATTATTTGTGGTGACTTGAAATGTTACAAAGGTTGATACTCGAACAAATATTTTGAAGTTGATATTTAATGTGTGTGTTTGGAAAACATTTTATAAGACTCTATTTCACTTCGAAGTTCATGAAAGTTTGTCCTTATTTTAGCAATGTTGATTTTCTCCTTATAATATTTCAATTTTCTCTTATCCTCCAATTTTTTTATAACATTACAATTTCTCCCTAAATTTAAATGTAATATTATTTTTAATATAATTATGATTAAATGTTATGGTCTTCCATGTTATTTACCTCATTCTTGTACATTGGATAGTTAATCATAGTCAGACGTAGTTGAGGTGTATTTGTTCAGCTCATCCTTATAATATTTTAATTTTATCTTATCCTCTAATTTTTTGATGATGATGATGATGATGATGGTTAATGTCCACTGAGACCAAACTTTGGTCTATCAGACATAAAGAAACAAATTATTTAGTTTGATTTAAGATTTTATTCCTATGCTCAAAAAGCTTGGAGAGAAGCCTCCCGAGCTCACTATAATTTTGACATCGTAAAAGGCTAGGAAGGTCGGTATTGCAATAGAGATTATGAAACTGAGATTTAATGTGGTTATACGTGGGGCACTCTAAGAGGAAGTGATTTTCATCCTCGATGTTCATATTCTCACAGAGATGGAAAATCCTTTCCATCCATGGTGTTTTAGGAACTACCCAACGACTTGTTTCACTATGGAGCTCATGGGAGTTCATTCTAATATTGGCTATATTAATTTTCTTCTTTGAGCTAGTTAAAACAGAGAGATACTTTTGATCTTCTAGGGTGGGGTTGATGGCCTCCTTATAATATCTTAAATTTGTTTTAGTTGCTAAATCTTTCTCACACCACATTTTTTCTTTGAACTTAGAAGTAGCAATATTTTTAATGTTATTAATTTTTTGCAATGCAACAATATCGTCGATCTCCCAATGGTTCAACTAGGCCCTGGTGTCTTTATACCAACCTCGTTTGAGCCTTGGTGGTTTTGGCTGGACTTTAAGGCTAGCTTAGGAAGTCTATGGTCTCCTCTATTATTGAGTTTGTTCTTGTACAACAAAAGCCTAGTCATAGCTAGGCTCTCAATAGGGGAAAGACCCACTTCTATAAGGAGAATAGGATAGGGTGTATTTCTTTTAATTTTGAGGTTATACGTTATAAAACGCTTCTGGATTTGCTCAATATTTCTCCAAGATTCTCTAGAGATGTTGCAACCCCAAACCTCACATCCATACAATATAACAGGAGTGACTAAAGTTTCAAAGAGGAACTTCTTTCTATCCCACATTATGAGGTTTGCCATTTTATAATTATTTTCAAGACCAAAATAAGCTTTCCACCCCCCATTAATCCTTTTCTCAATGCTATAGTTCCAGTTGAGCTTGTGATGAATATCAATTCCTATACTTGTAACAAGACACTTCCTCCAAGTTACTCTTGTCATACCTAAAATTAGTGTAAGTGTCCCTCTTGGATTTGATAATCATAACTTTTGTTTTGTCAGTGTTAACAGTCATACCCATGGTAGAGCAGAAATCCTTAAGGAGTCTAAGCTACTTATCAAGATTAGATGGGCACCTTGCGAGAAGAACAATATCGTCAAAATAGAGAAGAAGGATGATGACTATCCCAGCTAAGACCGTGCTAGCACAACCTGCTTCCTCTAAACAACCTGATCGTGCTAGCACAACATGCTTCCTCTAAACAACCTTCTAGCTTGTCGATGTAAATGCCATTACACTTTCTCCTTAAATTTAAATGTAATAAAAATTTTAATATAATTATGACTAAAGGTTATTGTCTTCCATTTTATTTACCTCATTATTGTACATTAGATAATTAAACATAAACAAGCATAGTTATGATGTCAACACCGGAAAAAGTTGTTTTTATAGAAATGATAAAATTAAATATATCACCTTTAAATTTAAAGACCATTTTTGAACTTTAGATTAAATTCTAAAAAAATTATACATCTTTTTTATATTAAACTATTAAAGTTTTCCAGATTTAATAACTACTAGAGCAACCATATAAATTAAATGACTTGATAATGTAGATAGACGTCAACCTATAATAATATCAAAACATTTTGCAAAAAAAAGAAACTCTAAATTACAACTTTATTTTATATTATTATTATTAATATATAATTAAAAGAACTAATATATAAGTTAAACATATATATACATGGAACAATATTCTTAACCATAAAGATTTGTTTTCTTTTTATCATTGAAAATTTTAATCTATAAATAAATTCTTACAAAACTATAATTTAGCAATACCACATACCTAAAAAACCATAGATACATTCATATGACACTAATTATTTAAATTAAATTAAAATTCTAAAAACTATATTCCAAAATAATTTTAAATATAATATTAACTATTATTATTACCACCCTTTCCTATTTAGCTCCTATTACTCCATAATAATTAGGCCCATTTTCTAACTGCTAACACTACTAATAGTTTCTGAGATAAAGAATGTCTAACCAAAAGCATGCCATGTCAAACTACCACCCTCTCCTATTTAGCTCCTATTACTCCATAATAATTAGGCCCATTTTCTAACCGCTAACACTACTAACAGTTTCTGAGATAAAGAATGTCTAACCAAGTGAATGGTATGAGAACTACATATTAAGGCTCCACATGCTAAATTGTTAAATGCACCTGCAATACATCAAACTTTATAATGACAATCCCTAAACATAATACATTTCTCTAGATGTAATGGCAATCCTTAAATATAATGGAAACCTGTAATCGTAGATTTATTGGCAAAACATTAAACCTTTAAACATAACGCAAATATGTAATAGTTACTGTTTGAAAATACAGTACCGTGCCATACACATTTAATGGTTATAATTCGAAAATAAAACAAATTTGTAATGGTTTTGTTTGAAATTACGGTACAGCATGGTGCTTGCAGTGGATGTTGCAATTTTCTTTTATTTAACTCTTGATGGAGTTAATTTGGTCTAGAGTGCAGTGCAGTTTGACTTTGGGATATTTTTTTTGGGTATATTTTTAGAAGTAGTGCAATGCAGTTTGACTTAAGGATTTTTTAAAATATTTTTATTTGATTTAACTTTTCATGGAGTTATTTTGGCCTATTTAAAAAAAAAAATTAATACGGTTGGATATATTGAATTTATTTAAAAAAATTATTTTAGATTACTAAAATTTATAATTTTCCAGTTCTCATACAAATAAAAACAGAAACTTAACCTGAGAAATAATCCTTTGAAAATGTGCGAAAGGTTTTACCGCGTCGATAACGCTCAGGGCTTTAAAGTCACTATGAGAAATGCTCGAACGAGTAATAATCCTTGAGCAAGCAAATGCCTGCACAGAGAAATCGGAATTGTGACCAACAGTGACAGCGTGAACCCAAAATTTTCTCGGACGAATTGCGTTACGCTAATGGAAAGTTGCAACGCGGTGTGAGTAATGGAGCATACACTCCATAATGGTGCCCAAAAATATTGAATATGATCAAAAGTGAGAGGCCCTGAGTAAATTCTGATAACAAGTTCATTAAAGTTCCGAAATGGAGAGAAGACTTTTTTCTGGGCACACATTTGTGAAGGAGCACAGCAAAGGTGTGGAAATGTTTCTCGAAAGATTAATGCAGGTTAAGGGGGGGACTGCGTCTATGGCCATGAAGCAGGTGGCGTAGAAGGAAAGGAGAACTAATGACGCAAGGGTGATGGTCGGTTAGATTTGAAGAGTATTTTTTTTTTAAGTTTCACTGGACTACATTTTTATTATTTCTAATTTTTTCACGGTAAGATTTAAATCCAAGATTTTATTTCCACGGCCACTGCCAATCAATCTAACAGAAGCTTACAAATTTGAAGAGTGATTATGTCTATTAATTTAAAAATAAAAAAATATAACGTACCATTGGTATTTATTTTTATTGTTAATTAATTATTATGTATTATTTTGTTAATTACTTATTATGTATTATTTTGGTGAGGTGGAAGTGCAATCTAATTAGTCAAAGTATCAAGGATATTATGATGGTTTCAATTAATTTATAGTTTTTTCTATTTTATTTGGAATTTACTAGTATTGTGGCATAATATTTTGCATGATAAAGTTTTACTCAATGAATCTTTTTGTATGTATCTAGGTAGTATGAACACAAAACTCATTAATTTTATGATTAATTTAGCGTCCAATATAATAGATTATGACAATTAAATTACTACTAGTGTAAAAAACACTTAATTTTAATATATATTAGTATAGTATTGTTAAAGGAAAATAAAATTATAATGAAATAGTATTTAACAAAAAAAAATGTAGAATTTGAGTCTACAAGTTGTTGTAGAGAAGAAGGCTACAAAGTGTTCTATTAAGGCGCTCTATTATCAAATATTAAGCTGAATAACCAATTACACTTATTTATAAGCAATAATCTTAAACATTTTCATTAAAAAAATTATGGTTTTCTAATCTATATTTCATTTACTACACAAACAAACAACCAAAAAAAAATTATATTTTCAATCTTATAAAATAGATTTGTGGAAACCCAAAATTTATTTAAAATAAATCGGTAGAAACCTCACCATGTCCAAATTTTCTTAGTGAAACAAAGTTTCATTAACAGAGATGTGTCTGAGAAATAACATATTCTAAAATTAAAAGCTATTCATGAAGATAAATTAAAATAAAATATATTCATTAAAATCTTTTCTAAAAGTCTCATCAAAATTTACAAATAATATTAAAATTAATAAAAATTATGATTTATAAAAAATCAAAAGCAGTCATTTACATTTCTAGGAAAAAAAAAAAAAATTGCCCAATGTTTCATATACAAACAAGGCCGTGCTTAGTCTGCTGGTCAATTTTGATGGATATTTATTTGTTTTTATGATATTTTTAAAATAAAATGAATTTATTTTAAAACGGTTAAATAAGATAAAAACAAATAAATATCTATCATAATTAACCCATCTGAATGGAACAGCTGAATGGATTATCCTTTTTTCGATGATCGGAATGGATTCATGAGATATGGGAAAAATATCTTCGGACATTACTTCATATGAGATCAATAGGGGCTGTCTGTTTGTATTTGAAACTTGGGGCGAAAAATCTGCGGATATTATTTCATATGGGATCAAGCGGGGCCGTCGGCCATGTGTCTGTATATGGAACTTCTGTAATCGGGTAATAAAATATTCGGACATTAGGTGAAACGAAATTATTTTATTTTAAAAACAAGACTTTACACACTTAGGAATGAGGTATAAGTCAGTTGGATGCAAAACGTCCACGCACATCAAATCGTAGTAGTTGTAAGTGTTCCATCCCAATAATGCTCTTCTCACAGATAATAGATAAATACAATGGAGGTGGGATTGGTGATTGTACAAAGTCTTACTATTCAAATTGGGGGCCAATATACCCATATGTACTTGAATAAACAATTAAACGATCTTAGCAGTAAGATTTTTTCCCAATACAGACGAAATTTGTATATAAATTATTTAACATGATTCCCAATACAGACGAAGTTTGTATATAAATTATTTAACATGATTCCCAATACAGACGAAGTTTGTATATAAATTATTTAACATGATTCCCAATACAGACAAAATTTGTATATGTCACTGAAACTTAGTTAAAAATTATCATTAAACACTTCCAACCACCCTAACTATACATCATTTACCAAATCAGATTTTTATATAAACACCAGAATTTATGTTCAGTCGCTTTCACTAATAAAGAATTATGTGAGCTTATAAATCGTCCACGTACGCACCTGTGCTGTAATATATATCATTATCGGTGCTCAATTCTTGGTATGTAGAGGAACTCACATTTTGTGGTGGCAGGGAAGAAAAAATGGCATCTCAAGTGAAGGTGGGTTACTCAGAGACTGAGAATAACTCCGGCGGGGATAATGCGCATAGAGTTAATAGCAGTTTCTTTGTAGTGGATCTCATCTTCAGACTGCTGGCAATCGGCTGCACATTTTCTGCTGCAATCGTTATGGGAACGAACAAGCAGACGGTGATACTTCCCATCGTTGGGCCATGGCCTGCCAAATACCAATATTCGCCTGCCTTCGTGTATGTGGGTGGGAGGATATTAGATCAGCTTAGCTCAGTTATCTTCACTGTATTTTTACTCTCATATAAACGGGTTAAATAAGTAGGTAGATACCGGTTTAAAAATATTGTTGGTCTTATTCTTCCAAAACCTTAGGTTTATAAAAAAATTAATCAAATTTTGGCCTCAATGGTATATGGATATTATAGCATTATTAGTTTTTAAATCTCTGAATATCTGAGCAATGCATATGTATTGTATATATAAATAATGCATATGTATTGTATATATAAATAAGTAGTAGAAAGGACAGCAAGTCATAACTTGGAAAGAGGTATACTTTATTGTTGGAAGTGTTGGAGCATTTGTATGTGTATTCAAAGAGAAGCATATTTCATTTCTCCATTGTCAACGATTTTTTATTTCATGAGTTTACTTAATCTATCACCAAGCTCTTCTTTATCACTAAATATAGAAAATTAACCTACAAGATGAGACTCTCCCAAATAAAGCCCGTTAGTATATGTGTCCATGATCATGTTACACCAAAGAATTCTAGTTAATATATTTGCATATGAATGATCCTGTATTATTATTATGATGGAATAGAGGAAAATAATCTATTAAATAGATTTTATTATTATATTAAATGTGATGATATTTTTTTATTAATTTTTTTTTACAAAATAAATATATTAAAAAAAATTATATTAATGTAATACTAAATTTTATAGATATAATATTTAAGTTTTATTAGTGATAAATTTATTTTAATTTACGATATACCAAGTGTCTAGAGGATCAAATCTCGGGATCAAATCTCTTGAGATGAAATTGATCTTTCTGGGGTTTGGTAGATCTAGAGTTAAATAATATGTAGGTTTTATCACTGATAAACTTATCTTAACTTAGGATGTCCCAAGTCTCCAAGTCCGTGGAGAGATCAAATCTCTTGAGATGCAATTGATCTTTCTAGGGTTTGGTAGATCTTGAGTTAAATTGGGTTAGACTCGTTTAATTTCCCCGTTTAAATAGATTATATTCCATGTTATTTTCAGCATTCAATATCATGAGTTCTCATAAACCTAAAGCTCAAAAACCACCTATAACTTGAACACCTCAAATTTATCTAAATTACTTAACAAAAATTAATAAAAAAATAATAACATATAATTTATTATTATTATTATTATTTTAGTTTGAAATTATTTTTATTTTAACCTAATATTTTTAATTTTTTATTTAATTTATTTTAGCTAAATCAAAATATTTTTTAATTTAATTTATTTTAGCTAAATCAAAATATGACCATTCTTAACCCAACAATTAAATTATTTACTTATATAAAAATAACATAAACATGACCATTCTTAATCCAATAATTAAATTATTTACTTGTATAAAAATAACATATTTATAATAGAAATTCTTTTATGATATAAATAAATAAAAATTGTACAATAAATTAATACACTAAATGACTTTTCTTTCATGATACAATGTTAGATGATTGTCAAAGTTTACAAATTACACATAAAACAAAATTGCGTTCAATGAATTTGGAAAAAATCGTTTCAACTAAACTACAGTTACTATTATTAAATACTTAAATTTCTATGTTGTTGCATGTTGAGATCTTCCCTATGATATGTTGTTTTGCAGGTTCTTTGTAGTGGCGAATGCAGTCGCCTGTGGGTACACAATGCTTTCATTCATCTTCTCCGTAACAGGCAAATTCGCCTCCTCTACTCTGTCAGCCTTTCTTCTCTCTGTCACCGATTTGGTAATGCATTTCTCCTTTTCTTTGCTATGAAGCTATGAAAGCTGCGTTATCAATGTTCAAATCTCGAATTGAATTTCATACTTGTGTGCAGGTGATGGTGGCGCTGGTATCGTCGGGCGTCTCTGCAGCGACCGCCATTGCCTACGTTGGATACAAGGGAAATTCTCACACTCAGTGGCAAAAAATCTGCGGTATATATGATCGGTTCTGCCACCATGGAGTTGGAGCTCTAGTTGTTTCGTTTGTTGGTCTCGTCATCTTTATGGCGCTCAGTGTCATGTCTGTTTACAGTTTATACAGACGCACGAACTCGGCCCGTTGACCGTATTAATAGAATGATAACATTGGCGTTGGTAAATTAACAGCGAGACCTGCTACGCTTTTAAAGGCGTGCTGTCTAGCTGGAATTATTAATTACTATTGGATTGATAGAATATCTGCTACAGTTTCGGTCAGCTGTGGAGCTGAATTTCGAACCAACCTCCAAACCAAGATCACCATTTTTACTTTGTTGAATAAAATATTTGTATTGTGTAGAATAAATTTAATAATATTTTGGGTTATGATACTCGATACTGAATTGAAGAATATTTGGTGGAATATTTGTTGGGATTTATGATGTGTTTTAATGTTTATATAGTATTATTTGCTAGATAGGTAAGGGAATAGTTGATTTTAGTGTTATTTTTCATATTTTTTAGTGTTAAAATTAAGTGGAAAAATTTGAGATAAAATCTTGATTTGTGTTATTTAAATTAGGTTTTTGACTTTATATATGGATTCAGCACCCTGAAAAACTCTTAGACCTTTTCAATTGTGCAGGAATTACCCATTAATTTTGTGATTTCAATAAATTTCTATCAAATTTTAGAGAAATTAGACCAAAAAAACTCAAAAAAAAATATTCCACCTCAATTAAAAAATCATAAATTCAAAAAAATACTGAATATTTTCATTCATATACACTGAGCACAATAGTTCTGTAGTCAACCATGCTAAGGTTTTCATTATCAAAAAAATCAAATTTACGAGTAAAAAGTCTAAAGGATTTCTTTTGGAAAATCTGAAAACTATAAAATTTCATGCCATAATATCTCACTACACATCAGAGCTCTTACAATTTAAATCATTGTCAAATAGTATTAAATTAAATACATTCTTCTATCCTGAAGGCGTGCCTTCACTCCCCAATTTCACTATACACCAGAACCCTTATTTAAAGCATTGTCAAATGGTATTAAATTAAAAATTAAATACATTCTTCCATATGGAAGGCGTGTGTGTCAGAGACTCAGTGAAAAGTTCATTAATTTTCTTCGCGAGTTTTATCAATCATAAAATTCGAGCTTTACTCATGCCAACTAGTTATCACTGCATTCAATTTATTTATACATGAGTTATAGTTTATAGTGTTAACATATAGGTGTGTGTCTTTTGTTGTCATCATTATTTATTTCTACCATGTCATTTACTAATGGTTAATTTGTTTAACGAGATTCCAATCATTTGAACTAATTACTCGAGATAACCCTCGTACTAAGAAAAAACGAAATTGCCCTTACCACAGTAACAGTGCTTTGAAATCTGCATGCTCTGTCTTCGTCTGTAAGGATAAGGAGATAATGAACCTGCATATCCCACCTCAGATAAGGAGACTTCCATTTGCGAAAATAAGAACAGAAAGGCCTATGCATTGATTGTTGCATCTTTAAATGAAGAGGCGAGTCACCATATTTCACCATTTTCAAATTCTTTTGAAGCCTTACAGAAGTTTAAGGAATTGTATGACTCACACTCTAAACTTGAAGTTGTCCAATTGAAGATTAAATTGTTCAGCCTTGAATTAAAAAATGATGACACTCTTCCTTTAGCATAAGAAGTATGATCTATTATGCATGATATCAAAACCACTAGTGTTCAAATAAACATTCCTCTTATAGCTTATGTCAAGGCACTATATCCCACTTATTCAAATTATCTTGAGTCATCGCAAGTGAGTGGAAACCTCAAGGAGATTACCTTTGACTCCCTTGAGAAGAAGTTTTCTAAGAGAGAGAAGGCTTTTGAGAAGAATAAAACTCGTTGGTATTTTGAAGAAGCTGTGTGTCTTTCACATAAAGAGAATAATCATGCACAATGTTCTTCTAGAGGAAGAGGTGGCCAAAGAGGAAGAGGAATAAGGAATTTTAGAGGCAGGGGGTAGAAAGTTCCAAGGAGAAAAGTCTGATCTTCATTGCATACGATGCAATAGAGATGGACATGATGCATCCACATGTAAGTTTCCTTGGGACAAAATTGAGCAGGAAAGAAGCGAAGCCAAAGGTAAAAACAATGACAAAGGGAAAGGTAAAGCACCTGAATCCTCTCATTATGTTGTGGCACATTCCAATATTAGAGTAACTAAAGACTTATTTAATGCTTCACTTGCTTCTTAGAAAAATGATTGGTTGCTTGATTCATGGGCAACTTGGCACATGAATTTCAGAAGAGGTTTTTTTGAAGAATTTACTAAAAATGTTGATGGAGTAGTATAATTTGCAGACAAGTCAAAACTCGAGCCATCAAGGCTTGGCACAATCAGGCTCAAATTGCCTGGTCTTCCAAACTTTATTTTGCATGATTTTCTATATCTCCGAGAGCTAAGGAGAAACATGTTGTCTTTGGTACACATCCGATAGCAAGGACACTCCATTGATATGTTTGATGGAAAGGTTGAAGTCAGAACAAAATTATATCACTCACTTTTCATGACAGGGATAGAAAGAGAAAGAATTTTGAAGATGCAAGGAACCTCTTCTCATGCAAAAAACTTCTCATACAATTCTCATTATGATGAAGATACATTACATCAAGTATTTTATGTCATGCTAGGTTTGGACACTTGAATTATGAAAACCTTCGTATGTTGAAGAAAAGTAGTGTTACTGGTTTGCCTACAATTCCTAGGAAACTTAAGCAATGTGATGCTTGTATTTTAGGAAACCACAACAAATAACCTTTTCATGATTCACATTCCAGATCACACAGAAAATTTGAACTTATTCATTTAGACTTATGTGGCCCAATTCCTATTCCTTCTACAAATGAAAATGAATATATGATGACATTTATTGATGACTACACCATAATGTGTCGGGCTTATTTATTGAAGAAAAAATATGATGCTTTTCAAACATGCAAGAACTTTCATGCATGGATTGAAAATGATGCACAATATCATATTAGCTCTATTCACGTTGATAATGGAAAATAATACACTTCAAATGAATTTGAAAACTATCTTCGCCAGCATGGGATCAAACATCAAACAACTGTGCCTTATAATCCCCAATAGAACGTAGTAGCTGAAAGAATGAACGTGGAAATCTTAAATATGGTATGTTCCATGAGGTTTTTCAAGAAAGTAAAATTGATGTTTTGGGTTGACATAGTTCTATGTGCTGTGTATGTAAAGAATAGGTTTCCATCTAATGATATTATAAACAAGGCTCCTTATGAAATTTGGTATGGCCACATTCCTTTGGTAAAGCATCTCAGGGTCTTTGGTTCGACCTGTTATGCCTTAATACCTAAGGAACAAATAAGAAAAAATGATGTAAGGAGTCATAAGTGTATATTCTTGGGGTATTCAAATACCTCCAAAGAATATCGTCTTTATGATGAAGTTAGCAAGAATTTTGTAGTATCTAGAGATGTAATCTTTCTTGAATCTTCCAAGGCTGACAATGTTGTTAAGCAGCAGCTTGATCACTTGGATAGATTCAGACATGAAAAGTATTTTCAAGAATTTCATAATGAGATTCCACATCTTGAAGGGGGGATTCCTACACTGGATCAATTTGTGGAATATTATTTTGAAGCACTCTCCCCCCCACATGAAGCTCCAATCACTAATGACACTTTGGGTGATGTGATTTACATAATTGGGAGACTCAATCTTGATTCAACCCCGACTCAGTCAATTGAGCAGCCTAGGCCATCTCAAAAAGGTCTTCCAAAATGGCTGACAAAGACACCTGAAAGTGTTCATCCTGATGAGGTTGGAAAGACAGGAACAAGGAGCTCTACTAGACAAAATGGAGATGATGTAGAAAATTTTGATTCACCTGTTGGTATGGATGTTTCTTATGATTGTGAACTGAATTTGTCTTCAGATTTTGAAACAACTTCCTTCAAAGAAGTTGCTTCTCATGATGAATGGAAAGAAGTGAAGCAAAAAGAGTATGATGCCTTGATAAAGAATGGAACTTGTAAGCTGGTTGATCCTCCATTGGGAACCAAACATGATAAAGAATGGAACTTGTAAGTTGTTTGATCCTCCAAATATTGTATCTGATCCTTATAGAATTCACATTTACTGTATTTAACATATAGTTGACACTACTGCAAAGTTTGCAATACTATCTATAAATGATTCTTGTGTTCCTCCATATTATTAGAATAGATCATAATATTGTCAATAATGATCAACACGAATTTTCCAAGGTAAGGATGGAATATACTATTCATAAGACTCATGATGGTGGTTAGGGTGTTCATAAGCCCAAAACTTAAAACCAGAAATTCATAATGTCCATAACAAATTCTGGACGTGGTTTTGTAGATATCCTCATCCCTTATCCATATTTGATGGTACTCAAACTACAAATAAATGTTTTAAAATACCGTAGTGCTCTTAACTTGGTCAAATAGGTTGTCAATTCTTGGCAGTGGGTATTTATTTTTGACAATCAATTTATTCAACTATCGGTAATCAATGCATAGTCTCAAAGTTTTTCCCTTCTTCTTAACAAAAAGGACAGGGGCTCCCCAAGGTGACACAATGGGGCGTATGTAAGTTTTGTCTAGTAATTCTTGTAGTAGAAATTTCAATTCAGTTAAGTCTCGTATACTCATCTTGTAAGGTTCCTTGGACACCGAGGCAACTCCTGGAATTAGTTCAATAGTAAAGTCTATTTCTCATTTAGGTGGTGATCCAGGTATCTCCTCAGGAAGAACATCTACAAAATTTTAGATTATTCGTAGGTTCTTTAGTGTTGCTGTTTTTTTCCTTAGAATTGGCATATCCCACCTGCACTACTAAATTTAGAAGACTTTGTGAATACATTTTCCTAATTGGCAGGTGGTGATCAGTCTTAACTACAAGGGCCTCTTAGTACCTTGGACCTCACATCTAGCCCGAGTGTCATTCAAGAAAATAATAGTATTTTCTTTACAGTTTATAAGAGACAAGTGAGCTTCCATCCAATACATACCAATTAAGACATCGTAAGATCCTAGGGGTAAAACATTCAAAGTTTCCTTTACAAGTTGATCCACTAACTCAATTAAACAGTTCTACACTTTTAGCCACCACTGTTCTTTTCTCCCTTATGGTTAACTGAACCAGCAATGGGATTTTAAAATTATGAACTTGTAACTGACATAGTTATACGACCTTAGGACTTATGAAACTTAAATTGGCCCTAGGGTCTATTAAAATGGAAGCAATATTCTTAAGCAACTTACCTTAAAATTCAATCATGTTGGGTTGATATTCCGCTTGATGATCCTCCAATGCAACATTGATTTTAGGTATGTTTTCACCACTTTTCCCACTGTTGAAGCTTCCTGTATGTTGATTACCTACTCAAATACTCCATGATAGGGATAGTTCTTGACATAATGTGGTCCTCTACAACCCTAGGATTGTAGGAATGGTTTTTTTAGATGACCACCTTCGAGTCTCGTTGGTTTTTCTATAGATTTCGATTCATTATGTGGTCGAGGTTTCTATTGATTCTTCTGCACAAGTTCTCCTTGCTGGCCTTTATAAGAATTCTTGAAATTAACAGTTCTATTTATATTTTGCATATTTTTCTCTCCTTTCTTAGTTGCCTAGGATTTACCATTATCATTCTTCTACATTTGTTGATAACAATTCTGAGTCTTTCTTACAACATCGTCTATATTTTTAGGATTATCAAATTCTAATTGTTCCTTTATATGAGCTATAAGGCTACTAATGCATCTGTGTACCTTAGCGTTTTCTTCACGTATATAAGGTACATATTGTAGTAACAAGGTGAACTTTTCCACATATTCATCCATGGTTTGTTTGCCTAACCAGAGATCATGGAATTATTTCACTTTATCATCATATAATCATTTAGTCATATATATTTTTCCCTTGAAATGTTTCTGGAAAGTTTCCTAGGTAACTAATTGTTCATCAATTCCATGTACCTCCTTCACTTCATCCCACCACAGGGCTTCCTTTCCCTGTAGTTGATAAATTACTAACCAAGATTTCAAATTTTCATCGTAATCATAAATTTGGAAGTACTTATTCATATTATCTAACCATGACTCTATTTCCTCTTCAACTTCACCATCATAGCTTTGGGGTTTTATCTTTTTTAGTTCCCCCTATAATTCCACCTTCCTTTTCTTAGCTCCTTTATGCATCTTACTCCCAAAAGAATTTCCAAACTCTCTTTCATGTGTTTATCGATCATCCTCTATTTCCTTTTTATGACTTCCCTCAGGTATACTGAACTCCCTCCTCTGATAGGAATCTTGTCCATTTCCATTTTCAATACTTGGATTGGAGTTTCTGTGATTTTCCCTGTCTGCCACGCTTTTCATGATGCTTTCTTATTTGTGCGTCAAACATTCATTATCTACTCTTAGGTTTTCCATTTTATCATTTAATTGTTGTACTCTCTCCATCAGCACAACATTGGTATTCCGAGACTCATTTTCTAATTGAATCCACATTTTTGTGTTAGGCCCCACAAAAGGTGTTGAACCAAATCCTACAGGAGGTCTTGTTGGCAGTGCAAATGTTGCACCACTTCCTCTCCTCAATTTCTTCCACATTCCCTTTCTTCCCTGGTGAATTATACAATACAACTTATTCATCATTTTGCCCAATCAAGCCACAATGTAGCAACCTGAGTTCTGACACCACCTATAACATACCCTAGTAACATTTTCTTTTATTTCAATTGGTAAATCTATCATATCATGATGATAACGAATTATACATATATGTTTGAATATATTAAGTTTCATTACCATAAAATTAATTCTTTCTTATTGTCTAAGAAATTAATGTAGGACAAAGGTTCTACCCATTATACAACTACCATCAACATTTAAGTTTATGATGAGAGGTTGGTCATGCATTGTGTTATCACAAAATCATGCACTGAAGGGCTGCTGATCAAGAAGACTTTGAGTAACTATTTCAAACCAAACTTTTGGCTGAGGCTTAGCCTCCTCAGCCTGAGAGGGCTCTCTCAAAGGGTTAAAGATTTTGATTAAAGAATAAGATAGATGGCTAACTCTATGGTTTGTGATTGTATATGTTTATAGGTTGAAAGATGAAGGTTGGCTACCATTGGGCTATGGAGTCAAAGTATGTTCAGTACCACAGCAAGATCAGCTTAACATGAAGTCAGGGCATAGAGAGTTTTTATACATCAACAAAACAAAGATACAATGCAAGGAAACACAGTTTATAAATACATGAAGGCAGTTAGAGCATCATTGATGAATTCTAAGTAACATGTATTCATACCACTGCAAGTAAGTGAAAGAGGAAAGCCATGAGACAATAGGACATTAAAAACCCTCTTTGAATCCTGAGTAGTGAAGCCAAAACATTCTACCTAGCATGGAAGTCAAGGCATTATAGAGTTCAAGTGCAGAAATGCAAATATAAAACAGTGAAACACAGTTAGTTTATCTATGAAGGAAGTCAGAGCATCATTGATGAATTCTGAGTATCATAAGTAAACCTCACTGCAATGTAAGTATTGGAAGATGCCATCAAAACAAGAACATACAAGAACTCTTCATGAATCTTGAGTTGTCTAAGTAGAAATTCTGCATTAGGTTAAAAATATACACAGTCTGCACATAGAGCAGCAGTTGAGCCAAAAAGTCTCCAACCCTTTGCTAATTCGACCTCTTGCTCTATATAAAGCATTTACAATTAGGATTCCATCATCCCTCATCAAGAGAATTCGAATTTGCCATCAGTGACACCTAATGACACTCAAAACTAACTATTAAATGCAAAGGACAGCTAACTAGGAGTCCTAGAGACCTAATACAACTAGGAGTGTAACTCCTTATTATGATTACAACAAACTTATCTAAACATTTAAAGCATTCTTTGACACCTAACACTCCATGAGGTCGAATTTGATGAAGCCTCCCACGTGGTCACCCAACTGCTGATGAGAAACCCTAGAAATTAGGGAACATGTTTCCCTGTTTTTAGGGTTAGATCCTTGAAAATTGCAGAGCCTTTATCTCTTCATCCATGACACATTTTACGAAAATGAAGGAGGTTTTTGTAGCCCATGTTGTCCAGAACAAAAACCTCTCCTGGTTTTTGAAAATATTTCTCCAGCTGTCCAGAAACTGTCCTTTAACAACACGTGGCAAACATGGAAAAATCCGTTTTCTGAAATTAGGGTCTCAATGAAAGCTTCTTATCTCCCAACTGAAAACACATACGAATAAAGTGAGATAGGTTATTGTAGCTGGACATGTTATGAAGAGAAACCTCCTTCAGAATGCCAATATAGCCTATCATGTGACCAGAAACGGATTTTTAAAAACACTACTAAAACCAGTAGACAAAGCTTGACTTTCTGCAGTTTCGTAGCGCAAGTTTAACCATAAATTCCTCCCACCTCAGAACGAATTTGAAGAAACTGAAAGAGGTTTTTGTAGTACAGCATGTGGGGAAGAAAATCCTCTTTCAGTTTGCAAAATTAAGTTCTCATCTGCTCAGGAAAGCTTTTAGAAATTAACTAGTAAAAGCAAAAAACAGAGTTTCTTCAGCTGAAACAGGCTGCTACAGGGGTTTCGCAGCGCGCTGCGAAATCACCTAAAAGATGTTGCGCTGCGAAATTGCCAAAAATGATTTATGTGTTTTACCATCAAACAAATGTGAGACATTTGGCATTGAAATTTTGTCAGTGATAACAGTGGCTCCACTTGGGATAGTGTGCCCTTGTGGTACACTAAGAACCTGCAGTTCCAGTGCCTTGTAAAATTTATTTGACAAACATCTTCTTTCAGCTTCTTGAACCTTCACCTCGGGCTTAAGCTTGATGATGACTGTGGGAAAAAGAAATCTACCACTACTGAAAAAAATGCTCAGTCAACCTTGAGCTTATTTGCACTTTCCTACCTACCTACCCTATCAGCTACATTCTCCAATTGTAGCTCAAGGAACATGAAACTTCCAATGAAGCCAATCATCAATCTGATCTGAAACTTGGATCTCCTTACTGTGCTTGAAGCATAAATAAACCAGATACTGAAATAACCAAGGAAGCATGAGGAGCAACTGTTCTTCAAGATGAACATATAATTGGAAGCCTGAACAGTAAATCTTTTCCATGTAGTCAGCTATAGGGTCAAAAAATACATGGTTAGTTTGATAATCATCATAACATTCTATCTCTTTAGACAACTGATCCTTAGCCACACAAAACCCCTTTGATGTGCTATCCAATTTGCTATTTGACAAGCTATCCAACTGCTTTTCTGAATCATTCCAACAAACAATGGAATTTTCCTCATTATTATCATCATTCTTTGGTGTAAGCCGCTGCAAGAAATTACAAAAATGAACAATCTTTTCCTCTGCCTGAGGGTCATAAAAAATTTCTTCCAACATTTCTTCTTGGTGTTTGTAATCATGTTCATTTTGATAATGATCCGAAGACTGACAAGTCTGCTGCATCTCTACATCAATATCAGAGGATTGAACATGGTTTTCATAAGTAAACCCCTGCTGATCTTCATGCTGCATTTCATGAGATGTTGTACTTTCTTCTTGGTGCTGAAATGCATTGTTATGAAGAGCCTCTAAAATTTCTTCATCCATAAACTCATCATCATCATAACAATCCTCCAAGTACTGAATGAGATTTAAAGAATGTCTACAACAATCTTTGAGCAACAATAAGGAAGGATGACACTCTTTATACATGTCATAGAACACATTATGGAAATCAGCAAGAGAAGATAATGAACCATTTTCCAAAATTTTATACCAAGACCATGCTTTTCCTTCTAAAGTGGCCATAAACATCCTCATGAGACAATCCTCAGGAAAGTGAACCTTAAGATTGCGTACATGCATATGAAACCTAACCAAATGAAGAGTAGCATTGTCTTTCTTTTCATCTTTGAATATCGGAAGATCCTCTAACCAATCAACCTTTGGCATAGGATTTGGAAAACCAGGGATATGAGACCGATTCATAGGAGCATACCTGGCATTCATTCTTGCAGTGGAACTCATCTTGTAACTTCATCAAGCTACTGATCTTCTAGCAGTGGAGTCACCTTCTAATTTCTTATTTGATGTGTGGAGTCGCCAAGGTAGTTTTGCAGCCTCAAAAAGATGTCTGAGCTCCTGCTACCTTCAGAAGTTCAACCATTGATTTCGGGAATGAATAGACTTCAGGCTCCCGGCAGACGCACCAAAATGTTATCACAAAATCATGCACTGAAGGGCTGCTGATCAGGAAGACTTTGAGTAACTATTTCAAACCAAACTTTTGGCTGAGGCTTAGCCTCCTCAGCCTGAGAGGGCTCTCTCAAAGGGTTAAAGATTTTGATTAAAGAATAAGATAGATGGCTAACTCTATGGTTTGTGATTGTATATGTTTATAGGTTGAAAGATGAAGGTTGGCTACCATTGGGCTATGGAGTCAAAGTATGTTCAGTACCACAGCAAGATCAGCTTAACATGAAGTCAGGGCATAGAGAGTTTTTATACATTAACAAAACAAAGATACAATGCAAGGAAACACAGTTTATAAATACATGAAGGCAGTTAGAGCATCATTGATGAATTCTAAGTAACATGTATTCATACCACTGCAAGTAAGTGAAAGAGGAAAGCCATGAGACAATAGGACATTAAAAACCCTCTTTGAATCCTGAGTAGTGAAGCCAAAACATTCTACCTAGCATGGAAGTCAAGGCATTATAGAGTTCAAGTGCAGAAATGCAAATATAAAACAGTGAAACACAGTTAGTTTATCTATGAAGGAAGTCAGAGCATCATTGATGAATTCTGAGTATCATAAGTAAACCTCACTGCAATGTAAGTATTGGAAGATGCCATCAAAACAAGAACATACAAGAAATCTTCATGAATCTTGAGTTGTCTAAGTAGAAATTCTGCATTAGGTTAAAAATATACACAGTCTGCACATAGAGCAGCAGTTGAGCCAAAAAGTCTCCAACCCTTTGCTAATTCGACCTCTTGCTCTATATAAAGCATTTACAATTAGGATTCCATCATCCCTCATCAAGAGAATTCGAATTTTCCATCAGTGACACCTAATGACACTCAAAACTAACTATTAAATGCAAAGGACAGCTAACTAGGAGTCCTAGAGACCTAATACAACTAGGAGTGTAACTCCTTATTATGATTACAACAAACTTATCTAAACATTTAAAGCATTCTTTGACACCTAACACTCCATGAGGTCGAATTTGATGAAGCCTCCCACGTGGTCACCCAACTGCTGATGAGAAACCCTAGAAATTAGGGAACATGTTTCCCTGTTTTTAGGGTTAGATCCTTGAAAATTGCAGAGCCTTTATCTCTTCATCCATGACACATTTTACGAAACTGAAGGAGGTTTTTGTAGCTCATGTTGTCCAAAACAAAAACCTCTCCTGGTTTTTGAAAATATTTCTCCAGCTGTCCAGAAACGGTCCTTTAACAACACGTGGCAAACAGGGAAAAATCCGTTTTCTGAAATTAGGGTCTCAATGAAAGCTTCTTATCTCCCAACTGAAAACACATACGAATAAAGTGAGATAGGTTATTGTAGCTGGACATGTTATGAAGAGAAACCTCCTTCAGAATTCCAAGATAGCCTTTCATGTGACCAGAAACTGATTTTGAAAAACACTACTAAAACCAGTAGACAAAGCTTGACTTTCTGCAGTTTCGTAGCGCAAGTTTAACCATAAATTCCTCCCACCTCAGAACGAATTTGAAGAAACTGAAAGAGGTTTGTGTAGTGCAGCATGTTAGGAAGAAAAGCCTCTTTCAGTTTGCAAAATTAAGTTCTCATCTGCTCAGGAAAGCTTTTAGAAATTGACTAGTAAAAGCAGAAAACAGAGTTTCTTCAGCTGAAACAGGCTGCTACAGGGGTTTCGCAGCGCGCTGCGAAATCACCTAAAAGATGTTGCGCTGCGAAACTGCCAAAAATGATTTATGTGTTTTACCATCAAACAAATGTGAGACATTTGGCATTGAAATTTTGTCAGTGATAACACATTGGTTACCTTTATAGTGTTCGTGTAGAAATTTTGAATAATATAGCACTTATTAACAGAGATTATCTTGGTTATACACTATTGCGGAATGCTTGCATAATACATAACCTCCTCTACCATTGATCATCAATTTGCAGTATTCAGAAACAATCGCATGCGCACATTGAAGCATCATTCACACATATCAACACAGTATATCATGGGGAAAGCATACAGCTGAAAACCCCCAACTATCTATATATTATATTGATTGAGAACATGTAACAATACATAGTACAATACTCCTCACAAGTACTCAGTACTATCTCCACCTATTACACACAAACTAGCTCAGATCTGAATCAATCACAGGTTCAAATCTCCTCCGCTGCTTGCCTGCCTCCACTGCGCAATTTTGCATGAGAATAATGATGAATGGCTGAACCAAACTTGTATTTCCTTGGCTGAAACACGCAATCCTCATTGGGATTACTCAATCCCATTGATTGTGAAAGATCTCATGCACAACTATAGTCACAACTAATAGCAATCTCAACCTCTAACACCTGTCTCCACTGGACTGTCCATGCACTGAGTTAATTGATGTATTCTTTAGTTTCTTTATGAGTTAATAATTAGTGAATTAATTAATAATTAATTCACACAACTCATCACTAGTGTATTATGCGGTTAGACTAAATACAACTAGTTCAACTGAACACAACTCCATCAACTCCTCAATCAACTCCACCAAACTCAACCACTTGAGTTCTAACTGAAGTCCACCATGCAATAGCTCAACTGACTCATAGGAAAAGCGTATTTCCTTCTGACAGCTACATGTGCCACATCTGTAGCTCAAACTGAAGTGCTCCAAGAGGATAAGATAATGTTTATAGTCCAAAATTATTAAGAGCTAATAATATTCGATTGTTTCTATTTTTAGCCGGGCAGTGTAAAAATAGACTTCGCCCATATGTCTAAAAATAGAAGTCCATCTATTTTTACAAACATGACCAATCATCCACAAACAGCATCCTGCAACTCATAGACCATGATCCATATGTCTAAAAATAGACATAGTCTAAAAATAGACTTTGCGCCAAAAATAGCCTGTGGGCTCACTTAGTGAAGGCAACTCCTTTCCACTAAGCTCCATCATCTTGTTGCATTTTCAACACTCCCTCTCAACAAGATATGGATTATCTGCAACCCTTATCCTGCAACTCTGGAATGTTCTGCATGCAACACATTTGCCCGGTCCACTTGCTCCAACAACACTTGGAACAAAAACACTCCCAATTGACCACTCTATTGGGCTAGGAACATACTCTGAAGCTGAAGCTCTACCTGACCACTCTATTGGGCTAGGAACATACTCTGAAGCTGAAGCTCTACCTGCTACTGACAAGTGCTCCCTCTCTGAAATCTGCGCTACTGCAACATCTCCATGCATCTCGCACCATTGCACACCTCTCTGTGCCACCTAGCATTGTGCAAAACACTTGTGCCTCTCACATTGCTGCAGCCTGCTAGCTATGCGTTGTCCTGGGATTCCCTACACTGTCGCTCTTTGTCGCTCCATCCGCATCTGTCTCTACCCAATCAGTCAGTTCCTGCTACCCCACATCGGGGCTCTCGTAGCAAGGTCTCATCCAAGAGGTTGGGTACCTCAAGGATCCTGCCCCTCCTCCTTGGGATGATCACTCTATATCACCCCACCTCCTACCTGGAGGTATGGCTGCATGTGATCCCTCAGCCCACCTGGCTCGAAGTTTCCCCCTATTGGAGGTCTCTGCATGAGTAGGTGTCTCTACTTGATCTCCTCTCAGCTTCCCTTGTTGTGGCTGCTCCATAACCTCCTGAAGCTGCTGCACCAATCGTGGCTCCTCCACAATCATCTGAGACTTCTTCTGGCTCTGCATGTTGAGAGGTAATATACACTCCCTCTCAACCACCAAGTCTCCATCGGTTGCCTCGTTGCTCAAGGATTTGCATGCATCTTGAACTTCAAGAGCATACAGGTTCTTGACTCGAACCCCTATCTTCCGGGTTTCTCCAATTGTCTTTCCCTTGCTAAAGACAACATCATATCCCTTGTCTTCTAACATCTCCACAGAGATAAGATTCTCCTTCAATCCTGGAACATGCATCACTTCCTTCAATATGAAGGGTTTACTAGACTCCCTCTCAAAAGAAATGGTACCGGTACCGGTCGCACTGTATCTACCATCATCGCCCATCTCGGTGTGCACTCCAAGATCTTTCTCATCCAGATCAGAAAACAAATCTCGATCTCCGGTCATGTGAAAAGACGCACCACTGTCCAAGAACCATACTGATCCCATAACACTTGATACCAAGCATGCGATCAGTGAAAAATCAAGCTCAAACTGCGAGGCTAAGGCCTCTCCCGCTGCAGATCCAGCAACTTGCTTATTTTTCTTCTTCTGTGGACAATTTGTGGCATAATGTCCATGCTGGTGACAATGAAAGCACTTCACCTTGGACATGTCCTGCTTCTTGCCTTCCGCACCAGAATGAGAAGCTTTCTTGTTCTTCCCCTTCTTTGCTTTGGCAGCCAAAGCACAATTTTCTTCATCAGATTCCTTTGATGAAGATCCGTCCCTGGTATTCCGCCTGATCTCCTCTTGCACAATATCAGACCAAAGTCTCTCCCATCCTGGCAATTTCTCTCGACCATTGACAAAGTCCTGATAGGAATGCAAACTCTTCGGAAGACCAAGGAGAGCCAAGCTCACCAAGTCCTCATCATCGACAATCACCCCCACACTTCCCAACTCATCTCGGAATTTGGTGAACTTCGTGAGATACTTGGGCATACTGTCTCCATTCTCACACTTAATGTTTCTGAGTTTATCCTTGAGCGCCAACCTCCTCTGGTCGCTCTTGCTTTGGAATAATACTGTCATACTTTGCACATCAAGTATGGAGAAGCATTTCCATGCAGGCTGGATACAATGTGATCCTTCACGCCCTCCAATAGAATCCTTCGACACTTTGTTGTCTTCTTTTGCCAAGCCTCAGCGTGAGCAGCATCAGTTTGCTTTGGGACCTCAGCATCTATGAACTCCTTCAACCCATTGTCATCTAACACCGCCTCCATCCTGTCTTTCCATGCTATATAATTCGAGTTACCTTCAAGGGCATACTCCAATCGCAATCCGTTGAAAGACATTTCAACTTCGACACCAAGAAAACACTACTGCAAATTTGAATTCCACCAACTCAAAACTCAACCGCTTCTGATCTAAAATTCGTGAGAAAAAATTATTTCTCGTACAGAGATTGACTGTATGGGCATTCACCGGATATCTCACCTTCCAAAAGAAGGATGAATCCAGAGGCTACCTGGCCCAATTACAGACTCTGCCTGAAGAAATAAAATGTAATCACTTTCTGAATAATAGATCTGATGATCAACCTCGCTCTGATACCATGTAGAAAATTTTGAGTAATATAACACTTATTCATAAAGATTATCCTGATTATACACTATTGCGGAATGCATGCATAATACATAACCTCCTCTACCATTGATCATCAATTTGCAGTATTCATAAAAAATCACATGCGCACATTGAAGCATCAATCACACATATCAACGCAGTATATCACGGGGAAAGCATACAGCTGAAAACCCCCAACTATCTGTATATTATATTGATTGAGAACATGTAACAATACGTAGTACAATACTCCTCACAAGTACTCAGTACTATCTCCACCTGTTACACACAAACTAGCTCAGATCTGAATCAATCATAGGTTCAAATCTCCTCCGCTGCTTGCCTGCCTCCATTGCGCAATCCTGCGTGAGAATAATGATGAATGGCTAAACCAAACTCGTATTTCCTTGGCTGAAACACACAATCCTCATTGGAATTACTCAATCCCATTGATTGTGAAAGATCTCATGCACAACTATAGTCACAACTGATAGCAATCTCAACCTCTAACACCTGTCTCCACTGAACTGTCCATGCACTGAGTTAACTGATGTATTCTTTAGTTTCTTTATGAGTTAATAATTAGTGAATTAATTAATAATTAATTCACACAACTCATCACTAGTGTATTCTGCAGTTAGACTAAATACAACTAGTTCAACTGAACACAACTCCATCAACTCCTCAATCAACTCCACCAAACTCAACCACTTGAGTTCTAACTGAAGTCCACCATGCAATAGCTCAACTGACTCATAGGAAAAGCATATTTCCTTCTGACAGCTGCATGTGCCACATCTGTAGCTCAAACTGAAGTGCTCCAAGAGGATAAGATAATGTTTATAGTCCAAATATTATTAAGAGCTAATAATATTCGACTGTTTCTATTTTTAGCCTGGCAGTCTAAAAATAGACTCCGCCCATATGTCTAAAAATAGAAGTCCATCTATTTTTACCAACATGACCAATCATCCACAAACAACATCCTGCAACTCATAGACCATGATCCATATGTCTAAAAATAGACATAGTCTAAAAATAGACTTTGCGCCAAAAATAGCCCGCAGGCTCACTTAGTGAAGGCGACTCCTTTCCACTAAGCTCCATCATCTTGTTGCATTTTCAACAGTTCGAGGTTTGTTATCCATGGGTGGAATGTTTTCGGATTTGTGTATTGATTAAAATCAATATGCATCCTTACTCAAATTTATCAAGAGCGTGAACATATGTGCCACTTCTTCATTATCTAGAACCCATTGTTATCGCTTGCCAACTAGCGAGTCTGGCTCTTGGGATTCGACACAGATCTACGACTCCTAACACTGTGATTTTGAATATATGTTGGAGAATGTTTGAGGAATTTTTAGAGGTAACTACCCAATTCCCCAACGTTGTTCATGGTTCATTGTCTCTTTATCGCTTTCCAGGTTTCCACTCTGCACTTCAGCTAAGTTCTCATTGATCTTGAGACCATTTCTTCCCTTTCTGTGTTAATACACTTAATTCCTAGGAAGGATGCACTCTCTGGAAGTTGAGGGATTACTAATTCTAGGGTCATCTATTCGTCTCACCATTAGATAAATTTTTAGGTCTATAATGGGCCTCCTAAGGAATATTATAAAATAATAGTAGAAATAATAAAATAATATTAGATTACATCATCAAATTTTAAAGGGAAAAAAGGAAAAACTATTTTTTTAGCTCGTATTTTCAACTTATCTCCCTATTGTTTTACTCAAATTTCAAGCAGGGGCACTCGTTGGATGCAAATTTAATTCCTCACCCCAGAAGTACCCATGTTGCATATTTTTTATGAAACCTACTACACGAAAATGAGAAATACATGAAAAACGTGATTACAATCAAGTTTTTCATGTATTTCTCATTTGTCGTGTAGCAGAGACTATCATAAGTATGAAATATTGGTACTCCTTGGATAAGGAATTAAATTACTTATTTAACGAGTGCTCCCACTTGAAATATGAGTAAAACCATAGGGAGATAAGTTGAAAATATGAGTTGAAAAAATAGTTTTTATTTTTAATATTTTTATTGTTTTACTCCAAAAATGGTGAATCATCCCCCATGGTTTATATCACCATCAGTAATCTTATTATTTCCTATAAATTTTATCTTAGTTGTACATTTTTACTTTGAGGCTCATTTTAGACCTCAAAATTTCTCTAATGTGAGGTTCAGGATGTAAATTATCAGGGTTTCTACCTTTTCCGTCATGTACAATTCTGATATCCTTTCCCTTTCATTGTATGCACTCATAATTCATTTCTATAAAATTTATAACTCTTATTTATGTCTGTGTATTCTCACAGGATATGGTTAGGGTTTATACAACTACGTTGATGGGAGTGAAAAATAGGTCCATTTTTCCGGTAAGTCACTCCCTGTTTTCATTTTTTATTCTAGTCTCATATCCTGGCTAGGTTAATTTGACAGTGATTTTTCTTGTTAGGGCTTTCTACTCCTTTCTCAGAATGTCATGCCTATGTTAATTCTCATATATGGGTTTATTTTATTTTGTAGGTACAGTGTTCTAAAATCACTACATTTCACCTATCTCTCATGCCTTACTTCTCCACACCCATCAGTGACAGTTTGTTATTTCATCTCTAATCTAGGTGTGGTTATGTTCTTGGTTAGGGTTTTTGGTAGTTGATTATTTAGCAAATATTGCAAGGTTTCTTAATAGTATAGAAACTCTTAAGAATTTATATAGTATGCAATATTTAGTTTAGATAGGGATTAGGGTCATGACAGTGCCCTAAGCTGTATTTCATGGACTCGGTTGACTACTGTTCTTAATTAAAATCTTAGATTCTGAGTGTGACTATGAAAGAAAACATCAAGATTTATTTCCCTTTTTTTTTTTCCCCGGGGGGGCAGTGGCGGGGCTCATTGATTTATGTAATACTATGCATCTGTTTTACTTGATTTCATGGGACTGGTTATATGCCATATTTTGCTGGACGAGATTATGAACTTATGGTACTATTATTTCTAGTTTAATTTTCATGTTGTATGCTTGACACAAGTTCTCACCCTTTGTGCAGGACTAGAATTTTTCTTCGTTTCATACTTATATACATTAGAGAAATTTTGAGGTCTAAAATATGCCTCCTAGGGAATATTATAAAATAATAGTTGAAATAATAAAATAATATTATATTAACTCTCATCAAGTTTTGGAGGGAAAAAAGAAAAACTATTTTTTCAACTCATATTTTCAACTTATCTCCCTATGATTTTACTCAAACTTTGAGTGGGAACACTCTTTGGATGAGTAATTTAATTTTTCATCCAAGGAGTACACATGTTGCATAATTTTGATGGATTCTACTACATGAAAAAACGTTATTACAATCACATTTTTTTTTTAATGTATTTCACATTTTTCGTGTAGTGGAGTCCATCAAAAGTATGCAACATGGGTACTGCTTGGATGCAAAATTAAATTTTTCATCCAGTGAGTGTTCCCACTCAAAATTTGAGTAAAATCATTGGGAGATAAGTTGAAAAAGTAGTTTTTTTTTTTTTTTTTTTTTTTTTAATATTTGTATCTTTTTACTCAAAAAATGGTAAATCATCCCCATGGTTTACATCATCATATTGGATGCTATTGGTTCTTATAAAGTTTATTTTTGTTGTACATTTTTGTTTCGAGGCCCATTTTTGACCTCAAAATTTATCTAATGATTTAGATTTGGGGTGTGATGAACCATGTCCCGAAAAATATATCATAAAGTTATACTATAAATTTGATTGTCTAAATGAAGGAATTAAGACTGTATGAATTTCTTTTGATTCTATTTTTTTTCAAATTAATAAATTATAACTCTTTAGTTAATTCCTTACATAGAGTATTTAAGGATACATGTTCTTTATTATGTAATTCTTTGATTTGTCTATTCTTGTCTAGTTGGTATATAATGTTTATAATTCATGCTTCTTTCCTCTGTTATTAATTTTATGCATTTGGGAAGTCTACGAGACTGTCCCCAAGTTGCTGGTAACTTGACTCGGCCTAAGGACTAACCCAAGTCCCCTTAGTTATGTTAATATTTTCTTGTACCATAATGAATATTATTCCTTGAGAGTCATTTTCAAATTTACTGCCATATTCCAGAAACTATACGTTCTCTTTATTCATACATTTATAAAAAGAAACATGAAATCTTTACCTTCTTATGTAATTCACAGTTTCTTTGATACAACACATTAACAATGTCAATCGTACCTCACAGTTTGAATTTTATGTAACAAACATAAATTTTATTTTAAAACAATTCAAGAATTGATAAACCATATAAGTTTTCCTTAATACTTATATGTTTCCTCTTTAGTCAGCCACAAAATCCCAGGGAAAGGAATGTTCCTCCCAACTTATGAGAACCAGTGACACCGTTTGTACTCCCCCCGAGCCAATTTCATATTTAGCACATTTTCAAATTTAAAACCTTAATAGGTTTTCCCAAAGACTACCTGGTCCCAACCAGCTTTAGTCAAGGGTACTTAGACAAAGTTCCACTAGCCAACCAGTTCAGGAACTTTGTGTCTGGAAGTGTCGCACCTCCCTCTACAACGTCCGAGGTTTAATGATATATGAGTCTCTTTTTTCTCTCAAGTTACCTCAGGTCTCTCATACCCTATTGGCTTCATTTTTCCCTTCTGAGAAATTTTGTCTCAAGAGAGAGAGGTTGGGCACACAACTGGTTTAGCCCGTGATTGTCTTCCACTGTCTTTGAATATGAAATTCACTTTTACATTACCTTAACCGTAACTTTGTACCTAACCCTTTTTGAAAAAAAGAATACTTTTGTAATTAAATTTAAACATTCACATTCACATTCAAAATCTATTCAGTTTAAATATACATTAATCCATATCCATAGTAAAACAAAGTACAATTCACCTGTCAAACTTTTGATTTCATTGAATCCCTACCGAATTCTAGACAAATTAGATTATAAAATAAAGCAGAAAATTTTCCAATTTTTTTTTTAATTTTTAATTTTTTAAATTATATTGCATATGATTTTATTGATGCATTAAAAAAAATCAATTCAAAATCATTTTTTCAAAATATTACATTTATTGATGTATATTATATTAAATATGATTTGTGTCGTGTCAATGTAGAATGATATATTACTTCAAACTATTGAATTTATCGTTGTACGTTATATTAGATGTAATTTGTCTTTGAGAGTAATGAGAGTAATGTATGTTATATTACATGTGATTGTGATTTGTGTTATGTAAATTTTAAACATGGTCGATTTAAAGAGACAATTAACCTATTAAATATGATTAAAATTTTATATATCTATATATATATTTAATATTTTTTAAATATAATAGGTTAATGTTAGGTTGACTACAAATATAATGGGAAGTTTTTTTAATGGTTAGTGTTGAAATATATTGTTTAAAATTAATAAATGAAATATTTTATTTATTGTAAATTTTAATATATATATATATATATATATATATATATATATTAAAGGAATTATTTTTAATTTTAATTATGTTTTTTTTTTAGGAAAAAAATAGTAATTTTATTTTAATTTTTAAAAAAGGAATAATATTATATTTTGTGGATGTTTTCTGCATTCAATAAGAACATCTTTTAAGTTTAAGAAAAAAACTTAAAAATTATAAAAGAAAACATGAGAAGTTTAGTGTTATAATAATCACTTCACTTTTTTTTTTTTTTTCATTGGACCTTTTGCCATCCCATTGGGTGTGAATTAACTGGAATCATTGCCAAGTTGCTCACAGATGTATTTGGTGGGGGTTCTTTGTCTAATCAGAACTTTCCAAGACATGAACTCTCTTTGTGCCTACCATCCTATCATCTTTATGTGCCACATTTTTTTGTTGTTTTGGTTCATGGTTTAGTACCATTCTGCTTGTGGGTTGAATTTCTAGCATTTACTCGACTACTCCATTCTTCCTAGTTTCATGGGTTCTCTATGATTTCCCCTTCTTCATCATCTATCATGAAAGGCTACTATCCTTTTCTTTTGCGGTCCTGCCCCTTTTTCCCTTTTTGGATGATTTTTTGCTTGGAGGCATGCGTCCTACAAATGTCTTGTTTGGTAACATGAGCAACATATGAATTTCATATTTTTATAATCCAAAGGTTGGGTCCACTGGAAGGTTTTATTTTTCAACTAAATGTGGTTAGGTAGACCTTTACTTAGGTCTATTTCTACATAGATTCTGGCGAAGTTAAATAATCATTTCTCCATTCTTTCAAAGTCTATATTTTTAAATGACCCCAAAGTGTTTCCAATATCCTCGTGAACCTTGTGATGCCAGAGGAAGGGGAAGATTTAATAGCCTCACCCATACTGGTAGTGTTGAGACCACCATTGTTGTGGCATCAAAATCTAGGAACTTACCACCATTGTTGTGGCATCAAAATCTCAGAACTAAGGGGTGATGAAAAGCCTTGCATTTCCCCAAAACTAGGGCCCTTCTTTCAAATCTCTCTCTAAATCTTCCTGGTATCAAATTGAACAATGAAAAAACCTTTTGAGCATAGGTATATGTCATAGTTGTTGGTCTATGTTGTAAAAACCCATTGATGTAAACCATCAGACCTGGGCCAAAGTCCATTGAATATGAAAATCATTGCCCTAGATTAAAGAACAAAAAAAAAGATGATTAGCCTCTGTTAGGTTTACTTCCATGGTGGGCACTTGTTATTGTCATTTGACAATGTAAGGTCCAGGATTGTATTTTGGCATATCTAGTGGACCAGAACCATTGCCTCACGCTACATCCTTGTAGAAGATTGAACGTCTTGGATTCCATAACCCCAAAGCACCCCCTCACAACCTTAAATTCAAGACAATGGTGCAATTTCTTGAAATTTTATAATCCTGCAACTGAAATAGATCTTGAAGTCACGTCCCTTCATGAAGAAGACATTGTATATCTGTTGGAAAACCTAATTGATTCTATATATTCTTCTTGAGATTCACCACATGATCCAAACCTGAGACCCAAAAAATGAAGGACTTCCCATTTAGGGTTTTAATAAAAATTTGAAAGTCCTCCCCTTGTTCCAAATATTTCAACCCTCCATCTAATCCAGATCGATAAGGAGAGGGGGTTTTTTTTGGTGGATCTGAGTTTTTTTAAGAGTTGTTGAGGTTGTGTTAGCATGGATCTAATGTTGCGTCCCAAAAGGACTAGATAAATGGGGCTATACATGCTTGATCCATTTTGATAACATACGTGGGCTCTAAAAATACATGTAGCAGATCGAGTTGTAGCTCGTAATATTTGTGAGGTGAAAGCCTAGGTGTCCTGAGTTCTACAAGCATATTGGCTGAATACTTTAGAGCATCCTATAGATTATTCAAGCCCAAGGCTCGATGCATTTAGAAGGCGTTCTACTGGAGGCCCATGATTCCTTCGATTCTACTTCTAATTATGTTATAAAAATGAGAGAAATATTTTTAACATAAAGTAGATATTGAAATATTTTACTTAATGTTAATATTGAAATATAAAGTATTTTATGTAAAGTTGATATTGAATTTTTTATGTTTTGTTTTCTAGATTTTGTGAGTCTTGAGACGATTGACATGCCTAACATGTGGCTTGAGTAGCCGCGACCCAGGGGCATCTAAGCCATTGAAACCACTCGGGGATCACACTCGTCTTTGGCCACACTAGCTTTTAGGATGATTGGATTTTTTCCCATGGGGTTTCGAGCTAGTGACCTTTACACCATAGAGTACCTTAACAAAACACCTTGTCACAATCTATTCTACACCCCATGGGAAATATTGAAATATTTTGTGTCAAATCAATAAATAAAATATTTTACTTATTATAGATTTTAATTTTTATTAATATTATATAAATAAATTATTTTTACTTCTATTTATTTTATAAAAATGAATAACATAAAGTATATATTGAAATATTTTACTTAATGTCAATATTGTAATATTTTATTTGTCATTAATATTGATATATGATTTTTTTGTTATGGATAACGATGGTGCTAGTTATTCATGTCTACTAAGACTAAGTTTTATTCATTAAACTTTAAGAAAACACATAAAAAAATATTGATGTCTTTTAGAACTTTATTTCTATGTTGAAAATCTTTGAGAGAAGCATTATTTGTGGTGACTTGAAATGTTACAACAAATATTTTGAAGTTGAGATTTAATGTGTGTGTTTGGAAAACATTTTATAACTCTATTTCACTAAGTTCATGAAAGTCTGTCCTTATTTCAACAATGTTGATTTTGTCCTTATAATATTTCAATTTTCTCTTATCCTCCAATTCTTTTATAACATTACACTTTCTCCTTAAATTTAAATGTAATACTATTTTTAATATAATTATGATTAAAGGTTATGGTCTTCCATGTTATTTACCTCATTCTTGTACATTAAATAATTAATCATAGTCAGGCATAGTTGAGGTGTATTTGGATTTCAGAGATCTGTGGCTTGAATCTTTTGAATAATTGACCGAAGAATCCACAGTTTTATCATTTTTGAACCAACGTTTCAAATCCCAAGTGGGATCCATCCTCAGGATGAGAATGATGAAGTTGCTGATCCGGGGACTGCAAAGCTGGCTGAGATCTGCCTAAGGTCGACTGTGTTCACCTTCCAAGGAGTATTTTATGAACAGACATCCGGTGTGGCAATGGGGTCCCCCCTTTCGCCAATAATGGTCAACCTTTACATGGAATACTTTGAAAAGAAGGCCCTGAATTCATATCCTTTGAAACCAGCCTGGTGGAAGCGATTTGTCGATGACACCAATATAAAATGGACTCATGGTAAAGAAGAGCTCGAAAAGTTTTTCACTCACTTAAATTCGATCTCTCCAGACATAAAGTTTACAATGGAACTTGAAGAAAACAAGAGCATTCCGTTTTTAGACGTCCTAATCATCAGAAAGGAAGATGGCTCTTTGGGCCACAAGGTTTTCAGGAAATCAACCCACACAGAGAGCTACCTCCATGTCGATTCCCACCATCACCCTGCGCAAAAGATTGGTGTTCTAAACACGCTGGCCATCAGAGCCCTTCGAATTTCCGACTCAGAGCACCTAGAGGAAGAGAAGAAGCACCTAATCCTAACTTTTAAAAGTATAGGCTACAAGGAGCAGGAAATTAATAAGGCCATAGAGAAAGTTGAAAGGAAGTTGTTGTCCAATGGGCCTAAGGCTCAAGACCAGCCTAACTGTGGTATTGTTTTTCCTCCGTATATCCATGGGGTTACGGACAAAATCGCCAAAGTCCTAAAAAAGAAAAACATTATCACTCATTTCTCTGCCCCAGGTACTATCAGACAAAGTTTGAGGTCCGTTAAAGATGATATCGACAAGCAGCCGCTTAAAGGAGTTTATAAAATAGAGTGTTCCTGTGGAAAATGCTACATTGGTGAAACAGGTCGCTCCCTCCAGAAAAGACTCAAAGAACATGGCGCGGATATTAAGAACGAAAGATCTCGTACTTCAGCCCTGGCAGAGCACTCCTTAAAGACAAAACACCATATCTGTCTGGAAAGCGCATCAATTATTGCTAAGGAAGAGCAACATCAGAGACGAAAGATCAGAGAAGCGCTTGAAATCATCAAACATCCTCATAATCTGAACAGAGATAATGGCGTGGAGATTAGCGGGAGCTGGCTTCCCTTGATCAAGGAAATAAAAAGCGCAAGCACTTCCCCTGGTAATAGGTAAAGGCCTCAAGCAGGTAAGTTATCCCTCTCCTTTCTTGTGTCTTTAGTCTTTGTTTTCATTTAAAACTAGGTATAGGATTTTGGTAAAATTCTAGAATATTCTAACCCTAGATATTATTTTCCTTTTGGTATTAATATTCCCTAGGTTAAAATCTATTTCTTATTAAATTTTTTCCCTAGGTATAACATTAATCTCACTTTAGAATTAATATTATATATGAAAACAAATTAATATTAATAATAATATTATTAATAAGAATTATTATTAATAATATTAGAATTAAAAAATAATATAATTAATATAAATAAATAATTAATTAATATTAATTAATATATTAATAATCATAATATAATTAATAATATATTAATAATAATTTAATTAATATATTGAGGAACTATTTTATAATTATAAATATTAATATAATTAATATAATTAAATAATTAGTAATAATAATTAATATTATTAATAATATTAACTAATATATTAATAATAATATAATTTATTATAATTAATATTAATAATAAATAATAATAATATATTATATAATTAAAATAATTAACATTTTTTTTTTTTTCTAAGTAATACTAAACTATTATATTACATCAAGAGCAGAGTTACATTGTGAAAATTACAACGGGGCCGCGGCCCTGTAAAATTTGTCCGTGGACAGACAGTAGACACTTGAGAATTCTTGCCAGAATTGCATAGGACACATGGACAGAGGACACATGGACAGAGGCCACATTCATGCAGCTGACACATGGACATAAACACTTGCAGAACATCGACACAGAACAGAGATAACATAAAACCGACACAATTACATAGAGACAGAGTGACAGACTCATATATAACCGCATAGGAAGCAGACTGAGAAAAATTCTTGCTGTAGAACCTGGAGTGCGAGCTGGGCATGTCAATCTTCGTCAGTGGTCTGCGGCTCATCTTCTGCCTTGCAGCGTGGAGGCTGTAGGATAGCCTTGCCAAGGTTGCGCGCTCCACGGTCGCTTGGGCCAGCGCCTGAGTCACCAACAGGCTCTCTCAGGCTCGCTCCCGGGTCATGTAAGGGCCGCATCATCTCAACAGCAGGGAATTCCATATCCACCATGGGAACGATCCCAGGAACACGCGGAGGGTTGGCCCGAGGGTTGTCGTCCTCATCTTCCCAGGGATTGCTACAATGCTCAACAGAGACAGTCACAAAGAAAGTAGAATTGGCTAAGGTGCAGGGGAGGCGGTATCTCACCATTGGGTGTTCCGTGTGCCCACAATCCATGCGCGTAGGAGGTTCCCCCAATCTGCCTCTGCCCGGGGGCCTACCCCTCGGCCTTCTGCATTCAGAGGTTTCCTCAATTGAGGAAGAAGTCGAGGGGGCTCTGCCACTATATCCACCCCTGCCGCCGCTGCCTCTTCCCCGAGTGCGATGCATGCTGGTCTTATGAGCAGAGCGCTCAATTCCACAGTGAAACAGAGTTGTCGGCCTAGAAATACTGCCAGACCAAGTCTGAGTTTCCCAATTGCCGAGAGCAGTGGCAGCAGAGCCTTGACCCTCTTTCTTAATGTTTGATTGAGAGCTGAGACTCTGTGCCTCCACACCTTCTAACGAAGCCAGAACAGGACCTAACAATGGACGCAGATACGAGCTGAAGCTCTGAGTCCCCTCACCTTCTAACGAAGCCAGAGCAGGAGCTAACGAAAGACGCATACAGAGAGGCGTTACCAAATTCTCAGAGGCGCAATTGGCATGCTTGTGAGCTTGCCAATTGCCCCACTCTTCCGCAGCAACACACCCACATTCACAATCAAAGTTCAGAACCTCCGTCACCTCCGGCGAGAACGAAACAGTTGCAGGAAGGAATGGCAGAAGAATGTCTGGGAGAATGCTGTTATGAAGCGCCATGATGCGCTTCTCAAGACTCGCCTTGAATGTCGACAGGACTCCTCTGTCAACCTTCTTTACTCCCCTCCTTAAATGCTGCAGGGTGGTGGAATGAATGCGTGTCCTTTCGTCATGCTTGGCTCGTCCGGGCGGACACCTGCCCTTTGGACGAGCCTTGTGTGCCACATGTCTAGCGATCACCCGCATCCGGGGAATTAAAATAATTAACATTAATAATAATAATATATTAATATTAATATTATTATTAATATAATTAATAATATTATTAATATCCCCTAGGTTTATATCAATTTCTTATTAGAATTATTTCTTCCCTAGGTATAAAATTAAATTAATTTCATAATAAAATTAATATTATATACTTAAACAAATTAAAAATTTATTTAATATTAATAATATAAGTAGTATGATTAGTTTTATAATTAATAATATGATTAATATAATTAAATATTAATTAATTAATATATTAATAATAATAATATATAATTAATATAATTAATAATAATTAGTATTGATAATATATTAATAATATTTTAATTAATATATTTAGGATTAATAATATATTCAATAACAATAAATAATTAATATAATTAATTAATAACAATAATTAATATTATTAATATAATAATAATAATATTAATATAATCAATTTAATTAATATTAATAATATATTAATAATATAATTAATTAGTATTATTAATAATTTAATTAAATTATTTAGATATTAATTTCTTATTAAGATTAATATTAATTATCAAATCAAAATAAAAATTTAAAATTTTTTTAAAACATTTTAATATTATATAAAAATTTTAAAAATAAAAAAAAAATAAAAAAATTTAAAATTAATAAATAAAAATAAAAATAATAAAAATTATTAATTCAGCCGACATGTTTGTTATTCCTAAATGTTTCATCCTCATCACTATTTATTCTTCTCCGCTGCTCTTCTGTCATCATCATTCTCTCATCCTAAAGATGGATCCCACTTGGGATTTGAAACGTTGGTTCAAAAATGATAAAACTGTGGATTCTCCGGTCAATTATTCATGAGGTGTATTTGTTGATCTCATCCTTATAATATTTTAATTTTATCTTATTCTCTAATTTTTTTATAGCATTACACTTTCTCCTTAAATTTAAATGTAATAATATTTTTAATATAATTAATGACTAAAAGTTATTCTCTTCCATTTTATTTACCTCATTAGTGTGCATTAAATAGTTAAACATAAACCAGCATAGTTATGATGTTAACACGGGAAAAAGTTGTTTTTGTAAAATTGATAAGATTAAAACAATTAGATCCCTCCACTCCAATTTTCATGAACAACTACAATACAATCGAGACCTGCAATGACATGGCCGCCATACCCGATGCATATGTGCAGAAACTGCATGACATTAGTCGACTAGGGCTGATTGAAGGAATATGTTTGGAATCCCATTTTTCAAAGCCCAACCTACCATTAATGAGATCTGTATTGGACAAATTGCGGTCTTTGGGTCTGCCAACTTGGCTAACAGAGGTCGATATTGACAACGACGTGAATCAAACTATACAGGTAAGAATTTCTCAATTCAATAAACTAAACCCTCCATGAATCTCATGTTTAATGGTGTAACAGGCCGAGTATTTGGAACAAGTACTGCGTGAAGGATTTTCTCACCCTGTTGTGGGAGGCATAGTCATTTGGTCGACCTGGAAAAAGTTGTTTTTGTAAAATTGATAGGATTAAATATATGACCTTTAATTTTAAAGACCATTTCTCAATTTTAGATTAAATTCTAAAAAAATTATACATATTTTTTATATTAAATTATTAAAGTTTTCCAGATTTAATAACTACTATGTTTTATATTAAACTATTAAAGTTTTCAAGATTTAATTATTAAACTATTAAAGTTTTCAAGATTTAATAACTATTAGAGAAATCATATACATTAAATGAGTGGATAATGTAGATAAACATCAATCCATAATAAGTATCAAAATATTTTGCAAAAAAAAAAAGTTTTTTTAAACATGGAACAAGATTCTTAATCATAAAGATTTATTTTGAGATTTTTAATTTATAAATAGTTTTTATTATAATACTATGGTTTATCAATGCCACATGCCCAAAAAACCATAACTTTGTTTATATGAGGCTAGTTAATCAATTTAATTAAAAAGAAAAAAATAACATAATCTCAATTTATATATATATACTATTACAAACATTATATAATATTCCATTAAAATTAAATCTTTACCCTTCACTTAATTATTATAATTAAATTAAAATTCAAAAACCATATTCCAAAATAACTTTAAATAATATTAATTTTTAATAATTATTATTATAAAACATTGAAAACTGCACCTACCCTATTCAGCTCTAATGACTCCATAATAATTAGGCCCATTTTCTAACCGCGAACACTACTAACAGTTTCTGTTCTATTTAGCTCTAATGACTCCATAATAATTAGGCCCATTTTCTAACAGCCAACACTACTAACAGTTTATGAGATAAAGAATGTCTAGCCAAGTGAATGGTATGAGAACTATATATTAAGGCTCTACATGCTAAATTGTTAAATGCACCTGCAATACATCAAACTTTATAATGACAATCCCTAAACATAATACATTTCTCTAGATGTAATGGCAATCCTTAAATATAATGCAAACCTGTAATGGTAGATTTATTGGCAAAACATTAGACCTTTAAACGTAATGCAAATATGTAATAGTTACTGTTTGAAAATACAGTACCGTGCCATACACATTTAATGGTTATAATTCGAAAATAAAACAAATTTGTAATGGTTTTGTTTGAAAATACGGTACAGCATGGTGCTTGCAGTGGATGTTGCAATTTTCTTTTATTTAACTTTTGATGGAGTTAATTTGATCTAGAGTGCAGTGCAGTTTGACTTTGGGATTTTTTTTTGGGTATATTTTTAAAAGTAGTGCAATGCAGTTTGACTTAAGGATTTTTTTTAATATTTTTATTTGATTTAACTTTTCATGGAGTTATTTTGGCCTATTTAAAAAAGTTTGTTTAATACTTTTGGATATATTGAATTTATTTAAAAAAATTATTTTAGATTACTAAAATTTATAATTTTCCAGTTCTCATAAAAATAAAAACAGAAACTTAAAATGAAAAATAATCCCTTGAAAATGTGCGAAAGGTTTTACCACGTCGATAACGCTCAGGGCTTTAAAGTCACTCGGAGATATGCTCGAACGAGTAATAATCCTTGAGCAAGCAAATGCCTGCACACGGAAATCGGAATTGTGACCAACAGTGACAGCGTGACCCCAAAATTTTCTCGGACGAATTGCGTTACGCTAATGGAAAGTTGCAACGCGGTGTGAGTAATGGAGCATACACTCCATGATGGTGCCCAAAAATATTGAATATGATCGAAAGTGAGAGGCCCGGAGTAAATTCTGATAACAAGTTCATTAAAGTTCCGAAATGGAGAGAAGACTTTTTTCTGGGCACGCATTTGTGGAGGAGCACAGCAAAGGTGTGGAAATGGTTCTCGAAAGATTAATGCAGGTTAAGAGGGCGACTATGTCTATGGCCATGAAGGAAGGGAGAACTAATGAAGTAAGGGTGACCGTTAAGGGTGATCTTTAAATATGAAGAGTAATTATTTTTTTTTGTAAGTTTGGTAGGATTACATTTATTATGTTTAATTTTTTAACACAGATTTGGTTAGTACAAGATTTGAATTCAAGATTTCTTATTGAGTGAGACTTCATTTGCATGGTTTCAATTATTATATAGCTTTTTCTTTTATTGTGGCATAATGTTTTTCATAATAAAATTTTATCCAAAAAAATCTTTTTGTATATATCTGGTTAGGATATGAACACAAAACTCAATAATTTTTATGATTAGCTTAGTGTTCAATATGATAAATTATATAGATTATGACAAAAAAAAATTGTATTTTATAATCTGAAATCAGTTTTCTATATATATATATATAGATTATTACTAGGTTAAAAAACACTTAATCCTAATATATATTAGTATAGTAATGCTAAAGGAAAATAAAACTATAATGAAATAGTATTTAACAAAAAATGTAGAATTTGAGTCCACAAGGGGTAGAGAAGAGGGCGAAAGTGTTCTATTAAGGCATTTATAAGCAATAATCTTAAGCATTTTCATAAAAAAAAATTATGATTTTCTAATCCATATTTTATTTACTACACATATACAAACCACCAAAAAAATTTCGATCTATTTATACTAGACATATACAAACCACCAAACAAAATTTCGATCTTATAAAATAGATTTGTAGAAACCCAAAAGATAAATCTGTAAAAACCTCACAATGTCTAATTTTTTTTAGTGAAACAAAGTTTCATTAACAAAGATGTGTCTGAGAAATAACATATTCTAAAATTAAAAGCTATTCAGGACAATAAATTAAAATAAAATAAATTCATTAAAATCTTTTCTAAAGGTCTCATCAAAATTTACGAATAATATTAAAATTAATAAAATAATTATGATTTATAAAATATCAAAAGCAGTTATTTACAGTTCTAGAAAAATATTTTTTTGCCCAAAGTTTCATATACAGACAAGGCCGTGCTTAGTCTGATGGTCAATTTTGATGGATATTTATACAAACAAGGCCGTGCTTAGTCTGATGGACAATTTTGATGGATATTTATTTGTTTTTATGATATTTTCAAAATAAAATGAATTAATTTTAAAACGGTTAAAGAAGACAAAAACAAATAAATATCTATCAAAATTAACCCCGCTGAATGGAACCGCTGAATGGATTATCCTTTTTGGATGATAGGAATGGATTCATGAGATATGGGAAAAATATCTTCGGACATTACTTCATATGATATCAATAGGGGCTGTGTGTTTGTATTTGAAACTTGGGGCAAAAAATCTGCGGATATTATTTCATATGGGATCAAGCGGGGCCGTCGGCCATGTGTCTGTATATGGAACTTCTGTAATCGGGTAATAAAATATTTGGACATTAGGTGAAACGAAATTATTTTATTTTAAAAACAAGACTTTACCCACTTATGAATGAGGTATAAGTCAGTTGGATGCAAAACGTCGACGCACATCAAATCGTAGTAGTTGTAAGTTGTAAGTGCTACAGCCCAAAAATTATCATTAAAACTTCCCAACTACCCTACCTATACATCGTCACCCTACGAAATCAGATTTTTATCTAAACACCAAGCATTTATGTTCTGTCGCTTTCACTAATAAAGAATATTGTGAGCTTATAAATCGTCCACGTACGCACCTGTGCTGTATATACCTGGCATATCGGTGCTTAGCTCCTGGTAAGAAGAGGAGTCAGACTTTGTGGTTGCAGGGAAGAAAAAATGGCATCTCAAGTGAACGTGGGTTACTTAGAGACTGAGAATAAGTCCGGCGGGGAAGATGCGGAGAGAGTTAATGGAGTTAAAAGCAGTTTCTTTGTAGTTGATCTCATCTTGAGGCTGCTGGCAATCGGCTGCACGTTTTCTGCTGCAATCGTAATGGGAACGAACAAGCAGACGGTGATACTTCCCATCGTTGGGCCATGGCCTATCAAATACCAATATTCGCCTGCCTTCGTGTATGTGGGTAGGAGGATATTAGATCAGCTTAGCTCAGTTATCTTCTCTGTGTTTTTACTCTCATATAAACGGGGTTAAATAAGTCCGTAGATACCGGTTTAAAAATATTGTTGGTCTTATTCTTCCAAAACCTTAGGTTTATAAAACAAAAAAATCAAATTTCGGCCTCAATGGTATATGGATATTATAGCATTATTAGTTTTTAAATCTTTGAATATCTGAGCAATGCATAACTAAATCTTTGAATATCTGAGCAATGCATATGTATTGTATATATAAATAAGTAGTAGAAAGGAAAACAAGTCATAACTTTGAAAGAGGTATAACTTGGAAAGAGGTATACTTTATTGTTGGGAAGTGTGGGAGCATTTGTATGTGTATTCAAAGAGAAAGCATATTTCATTTCTCCATTGTCAACGATTTTTTTTCATGAGTTTACTTAAGCTATCGCCAAGCTCTTCTTTATCACTAAATATAGAGAAATTAACCTACAAGATGAGAATCTCCCAAATAAATCCCGTTAGTATATGTGTCGAGGGTCATGTTACACCAAAGAATTCTAGTTAACATATTTGCATATGAATGATCCTGTACTATTATTAGGAGTGAATAGAGGAAACTAATCTATTAAATAGATTTTATTATTATATTTAATGTAACAATATTTTTTTCACAAAATAAATATATTAAAAAAATTTATATTAATGTAATACTAAATTTTATAGATATAGTATTTAAGTTTTATTAGTGATAAACTTATTTTAATTTACAATATACCAAGTGTCTAGAGGATCCAATCTGGGGATCAAATTTCTTGACATGTAATTGATCTTTCTCCGTGAGTTAAATAATATGTAGGTTTTATTAGTTGATAAACTTATTTTAACTTAGGATGTTCCAAGTCTCCAAGTCTGTGGAGAGATCAAATCTCTTGAGATGTAATTGATCTTTCTAAGGTTTGGTAGATCCCGAGTTAAATTGAGTTAGACTCGTTTAATTTCCCCGTTTAAATAGATTATATTCCATGTTATTATCAGCAGTACCACCTATAACTTGAGCACCTCAAATTTATCTAAATTACCCAACAAAAATTAATAAAAAAATAATAACATATAATTTATTATTATTATCTTAGTTCAAAGTTATTTTTATTTTAACATAGTATTTTTAATTTTTGATTTGTAATTTAATTTCTTTTAGCTAAATCAAAATGTTTATAAAACATGAACATTCTTTACCCAACAATTAAATTATTTACTTACATAAAAATAACATATTTATAATAAAAATTCTTGTATAATATAAATAAATACAAATTGTACAATAAATTAATAATTTATTAAACAACTCTATTTAATATATTAAATTGCTTAATTAATAAGCTAGATGACTTTTCTTTCATGATACAATGTTAGATGATTGTCAAATTTTACAAATTACACATAAAACAGATGACTTTTCTTTCATGATACAATGTTAGATGATTGTCAAATTTTACAAATTACACATAAAACAAAATTGCGTTCAATGAATTTGGAAAAAATCATTTCAACTACACTACACTTACTATTATTAAATATTTAAATTTCTATGTTGTTGCATGTCGAGATCTTCCCTATGATATGTTGTTTTGCAGGTTTTTTGTAGTGGCGAATGCAGTTGCCTGTGGGTACACACTGCTTTCATTTATCTTCTCCGTAACAGGCAAATTCGCCTCTTCTACACTGTCAGCCTTTCTTCTCTCTGTCACCGATTTGGTAATGCATTTCTCCTTTTCTTTGCTATGAAGCTATGAAAGCTGCGTTATGAATGTTGTTCAAATCTCGAATAGAATTTCATAATTGTGTGCAGGTAATGGTGGCGCTGGTATCGTCGGGCGTCTCTGCAGCGACCGCCATTGCTTACGTTGGATACAAGGGAAATTCTCACACTCAGTGGCGAAAAATCTGCGGTATATATGATCGGTTCTGCCACCATGGAGTTGGAGCTCTAGTTGTTTCGTTTGTTGGTCTCGTCATCTTTATGGCGCTCAGTGTCATGTCTATTTACAGTTTATACAGACGCACGAACTCGGCCCGTTGACCGTATTAATAGAATGATAGCATTGGCGTTGGTAAATTAACAGTGAGACCTGCTACGCTTTTAAAGGCGTGCTGTCTAGCTGGAATTATTAATTACCATTGGATTGATAGAATATCTGCTACAGTTTCGGTCAGCTGTGGAGCTGAATTTCGAACCAACCTTCAAACCAAGATCACCATTTTTACTTTGTTGAATAAAATATTTGTATTGCGTAGAATAAATTTAATAATATTTTGGATTATGATACTCGACACTGAATTGAAGAATATTTGGTGGAATATTTGTTGGGATTCATGATGTGTTTTAATGTTTATATAGTATTGTTTGTTAAATAGGTAGGGGATTAGTTGATTTTAGTATTATTTTTTAGATTTTTTAGTGTTAAAATTATGTGGAAAATTTTGAAATGAAATTTTGATTTGTTATATTTAAATTGGGTTTTTGATTTTATATATGGATTCAGCACTGTAAAAATTTTTTAGACCTCTTCAATTGTGCAGGAATTACTCATTAATTTTGTGATTTCAATAAATTTCTTTCAAATTTTAGAAAAATTAGACAAAAAAACACAAAAAAAATTTCCAACTCAATTAAAAACTCATAAATTCAAAAAAATACTACGTATTTTTATTCTTATACACTGAACCCAGTAGGTGTGTAGTCAACCATGATAAGGCTTTTCATTATCAAAAAAATCAAATTTTACGAGGAAAAGACTAAAGGATTTCTTTTAGAAAATCTGAAAACGCCATAATATCTCACTGCACATCAGAGCTCTTACCATTTAAATCATTGTCAAATAGTATTAAATTAAATACATTCTTCTATCCTGAAGGCGTGCCTTCACTCGCCAATTTCACTACACACCAGAACCCTTACAATTTAAAGCATTGTCAAATGGTATTAAATTAAAAATTAAATACATTCTTCCATATGGAAGGCGTGTGTATCAGAGACTCAGTGAAAAGTTCATTAATTTTCTTCGCAAGTTTATCAATCATAAAATTCAAGCTTTACTCATGCCAACTAGTTATTACTGCATTGAATTTATTTATACATGAGTTATAGTTTATATCAATCATAAAATTCAAGCTTTACTCAGGCCAACTAGTTATTACTGCATTGAATTTATTTATACATGAGTTATAAGTTATTACTGCATTGAATTTATTTATACATGAGTTATAATTTATAGTGTTAACATGTGTGTTTTTTGTCATCATTATCTATTTCTATTATGTCATTTACCAATGGTTAATTTGGTGAACGAGATTCCAATCATTTGAACTAATTACCCGAGATAACCCAGGTACATAATTTAAATCCCTATACATAATTTATAATCACAAGTGTTCTATTTTCTGTATTCATTTTGACAAAGTTATCATTAAGTATGACCAAACTGCTTCCTTGGGTATGCCAACACAGTCTATATTTTGCTTTATGTTTTTTATTTTTTTATATACATTTTCCCATGCATGGATAAGATCAATCTTTGATTAGGATTAAAAATTCTATTTCTACCATCAAGTCCTTCATTCACTTTTAGAGCAAGATTTTTATTAAATGTCCAAATTATATGCAAGAAGGTAGCTTATATTAATAAAGTATTTATTTCATAATGTAATTATTTCTTTTTTGTCATATATGTCTCATTTCAAAACAATTTAACATAAAACATCTTGGTGAATATCATTCTTATATGTTTAGCTTCTTTTATAATGCAAATTAACAAAAAGGCTCGCAACTATTAATTAACAATCATCAAGTATATAGTCTTTTACTTTCAAAGTGATTTCAGAAGACATCCCGCCTTCTTTCTTAAACATATCTATTTAATGTTTTATAAATTTTAACAATGAATTATTTCCTTATCTTATTTCTGCTTGTCTACACATATATTTACTTCCAAACAACTATTTGCTCTCTTAGGCGCCCAACATATCGGGTACCCAACACTAATTCAATTAGTATAACAAAATTTATTCCAATTACTCATGCCACGATTCTTTCACTTATTTTTTTCTTCCTCAATTGATAAAAATCTTTAATATGTTATTTTAGTTGTAGTTGAGCTCATAGGCCACAACTTTGAACCCTTCAACTCAGATATCATTTGTAACACACTTCAATAAAAATAAAAATAAAAAAAATTAGTCCTATATGTTGATTATTAACATAATCATTTCCACTTGTAGAGTGTGCGAGATGATCCCAATAATGTATAACTTTTTTGTTATTATTACGCCATTAGGCATCCCTCCTATTGGAATTGGTCACTTTAATCATTTAATAATTAAAAAAATTGATCTGATGGTTTAAATTTAAAGATGCCAGTATATTCGTGTCGTTGCCACAATATCAATGGATTGAATTCACACCATTAACTTCCCTGCATATCTAAATCGCTTGATTAAACCTTGTTTAAATTATTTTTTTACGAAGCTTCATTAAAAATTTACCATACCATTTGTTAATTGACACCTATGAGGATTAACCATAATGAGAAGACTACAAAATGTAACGCACACCTTACACATATACTTGTTATAGTAGTGGAAATGTGTATTTTCGAATAAGATGATCATCTGTTTCAAACCATTGGTAACGCTTGTCCAATTCCAAATAACAGGTGTCGTTGGTTTCATTAACTTGTCCATCAATTTCACCCTTTCATGCTCTAAATAATAACTTTTCCACTCCATCTAGGATTGTAATGTGGAGGAATAAAGCAACTTGAGTGTTTCAAATTGTGATTAAATATTTATTGTACCTGTTATTCATCATCATTCCATCTATTATAAGCATCATTCCATCTATTATAAGCAAGGTGCTCTGTGGATGCATGCATTTCTTAGTGCTTGGGTCGTTGGAATTGTTGAAGGATTACTGGAAGGATTGCCGGAAGGATTACTGGAACAATTTGAAGGGGCTTCTCTCGGCTTCTATTTGCTAAGAAAGGTGCACAATCTATTACCTAGATTTGGAAGATTACTACTCTATATATTAATATTGTTTTCAAAGGCCACTGTTACCTAGATTTGTCATTTAAAAGACCAATAACACTCTAATGTGGAATGGCTTTGTTCAGGACATCCTGATATTTAATCAAGATATCACAATTTGTGGTTTAATATCCGTGCTGGATGGTGCTTTGTCAGATGACCCATAAGGTTATTTTTTAATTATGCTTTAATATCTGCGTTTGTTGCTTGGCTTTTGGTAGACTACAACTATGGCTCTTAACGTATTGAAACCCTATGGCATACGTTATATGATTTTTTTTAAACATAATTTTTTGGTTTATCGTTTTATCATGAGTTGTTTAGCTGTTGTGTAAATCTATTTATCTTTTTGTCGATTTCGATTCACTCTCATTTTCTCTATGTGTTGTACAAATATATTTATTCATTCCATCGACTTCGAGTTCTTTAGTTTTTGTGCAAATCTATTTATATTTTTGTCGATTTCGATTCACTGTCCTTTTCTCTATGTGCTGTGTAAATATATTTATGCATTCCATTGACTTCGATTCGCTCTACTAAACAAACAGGGGGAGTAATTTTTCTCTTATGTCACCTTTTAAAATAAAATCATTCCATGTGTTAGGGTCCTATAATAATAGGATTCATAATTTTGAATTGGCTATGGTTAGTCTTGTAATATTGTACATACTTTTTCTTTTTGCAAAACGTTTTCCATAATAAAAATTAAACAATGTAAAGAGGGTATGTCCTAAAAGAATAATCAAAGGACAAAAAGAAAAAGAAAATATCAAAAAAGTGAAAAATATGAACCCCAAACAAAAACAGATCCTGAAAGTGTGCAAATTCAAGTGCCACTATTTTTTACTTTTATGTGAAAAAAAATGGTTGTGTGCAGCTTGTCATAAATGCCACAATCCATGATAGTCAAATAGCTTAATCTTGACTAATTCATGCTTTTAAATTTCATGTTTATAGATAGAGAAATAAAGATCTAGCCAAACTGTTTAACCTTGGTAGATCAGTAGTTAGGTAGAGAATTAAAAATGTGCTCATAATCTTAATCTGAGCCATTGGAAGTTATAAGGTTATAATTAGATAGTTTGCTTGTCAAAAGAAAAGGAAAAAAAGGGTCTGCTAGCTTAAATGCACCCATTAAAATGAAAAAAAAAAATGTTAGGATAAGTAAAGGGTGGGTAGAAGAAAGGTTGCAGATGTACAAGGATGTTAAATCATAAGCACATTTATCATGCTTAATCCTATGTTTCAGTGTGCAGGAGCATTTATGAGAGTGAAAATATGTTCACAAGCTTACTTGATTAACTTCCCCTCATTTCATTTCACCCCCACTATATACTTACTAATTTCCCCATTATCCCATCATGTCTTATGAAAATACCCTTTTCCCTTCATTTTGATCCTTACCCCTTGGTTTCACACATTTCCCTAGCAAATTACCCTCCAAAGGTCATCCCCCTATCCAAAACCCCTTTTCCCTAGTGTGAAACCCATTCCCCATTGAAAAAATCACCTTCCCCCTTATTAATTTCCCTTTTTTACCTAAAAAACCCATGAAAACCCTTTATCCTAAGTTTTAATCCCCCCTGCATTATTTAATTAATTCCCCAAATTCATATTTTCCCCAAAAACCCTTTTAACCCACCCTTGGTGCGGTTAAGAAAACCCCGCCACATTAAACTCTGGTCCCACTCCATTAACCCGCTCATTATATTTTTAATCCCCACCTTACTCATTAATTAATTACAATTAACCCCCCGGGCCCCGCAAATCATAACCCCAATTCCCGTCCGCGCATATTGACTACACGACAGCCGTTAGATCTCCCACCCCCAGATCTAACGACGCGCATCCATATTGCGCTCACTCCCTCTCCGACCTTTAACAACTCGAGAGCACGCGAGATTCGCGGTTTTGCTTGGGCCCCATTCTGCTACGTTGCAGCTCCAGGCGAAATCACGTGCTCTCAAGGAAATACCGCCCACTTGCCAAAAGCGGTGCACTATGAATGCTACCTAAGCCTTCCTGCACCACCTTGAGCCTCTGCAACTGAAATTGACTGCCGATTACCTCCCGAACAAGCTCTGGACGCCCCATTCAAGCATCTAGTGCATAGCTGAAGCCACTGTACCCTCTACAGTCACCATTGAAACCAGTTTGCAGCTTGAACCACCAATTTCTAGGTATTTTGAGAAAAAACCAGAACGACCCTCTCAATTTGAAAACGTACAGTTAATTTAAAAGATTAATTAATTGAATTTAATTAATTTTCCCTAAATTGAAGAGTATTTCCACCTGAATACCCAAACCCCTCTTTTGCAAACTACAAATTACCCTCTCATTGTACCAGAGTTCTCAAAGCCTCACTGCTACAGCCTATACAAGCCTAATTCACACCTTTCCCCCTAGAAATGGCTTCCCATACCTCTCTGGATGTGAGACCTGTGTCAACCCCTCACCTGGACATCGACCATTTGGCACTAGCAGACAGGGATTTCCAAATAAAAGACACTGCTACCCCAACCAACCTTCTGAGGCTCCATTGCTGGAGTAAGGACAGATTCCTGAACCATGCCGATGACATCCACCTTTGGGAATCCAATTTACCCAAATATCTATTCCCAGAAGTCCACCCATTCCCTGATATCATACATTTTTGTCATGCCTGCTATATCCCTAGCCAAAGAGCTATTGTTGCCCCAAACCAACAACTCTTATTCACCATTACACCAGAGTCCATCAACCAAATGCTTCAAGTCCAACCTAGCCAAAATTAGACCCCTCTATCCATTGGAGACCTATTGGACCTGTATATCACCCTAGACCTGGTTAAGATAAGGAAAATATTCCATACTTTCATCATTGAAGACTGCCATACTCCTACAGATACCCCACCCTATGCTGCTACTATTTTTTCAGAAACAGACAGACATATAATCACCATGCTCTCATGCATCCTAGGATACACTACAGATGAGCATGTGGATGAGGTCATCCTGGCCTTCCTGTCAATTTTTACTCCAGGAAAGCCTCCTACTATCATGTACAATTATGCTCAGTTCATTGCAGACAGGATGCATGAACAATTCACAAGACTGCCCACTGAAAGAGTTTTCAAGTACTCTTCAGTGTTGTTTCACATGTTTTTGTATTACCAAGCAGATAAGTTCCCTGTAAGCATCCAGAAGTTGGATACCAATGGAAAAGAGAGATTAGTTGTCTTCTAGACTCCCTTGATCCACAAATCCTCCACAACATTTACATACAAAGATTTCATAGATTCATTTGTCTACCCAATCATGAACATGCTGACTAGTAACACTCAACCTAGAATCAGCCAAGAAATCAAGAGGGTGCTACAGTTGGCTAAGAACAGCAAGGTGGGAGACTGGTACTTGTACCAGAACCACACCGAAATTAGGGTTTATGGTTGCCAATTAGCCTCTTACAAGTTTCCCAAATACCTCCCCATGAGGATATTTGCACTTGAGTATTTTAGACAAATCATCAACTCTGATGAGGTCCACTTCCTATTTGCTAGAAAGAAGACCCAGTTTAAGATGAAGAACCAATTGGGCCCATTAATTTGCAATAACAGAGAGGCTGGACTAGAGGCTGACAAGATACTACAACAGATGAAGTTCAGCAACAGCTTCATGGGGCAATATGACCCTCATGGGGTCATAAACAGGCTAAGACTCAGGGTCAAATTGGGACCTTACATCCACCACCCAAGACCAAACATTAAATAGTTTGCCAACCAATCTGAGTGGTTGGAAAATACATTGATTGATATGGATAGCACAATTGTGGATGTGGAGAACACACTCATTGATCTAGAAAAGCAATTTGACCAGAGCTCTTTCATGCACGTTCCAGAACTAGGGGAACCAATGAGTAATCCTCCTATATTACAGACCCCATCCAATGAGGAGAAGAATCCAAAGAGGAATAGGGAAGAGGCATCCAGTTCTGCCATGGAGACTACAGATGAGTTGTTTGAGCTCAGAAAAAGGCCCAAGTTGAATCCTGTGTCTGAACAGGAGGAGAACATTGAATCAGTGGAAATAACTGACACTGAAACAATGGGGCAGAGAAGCAAAGACATAGCTGCATCAGGTGAAACACAATAGCCATCAACCTCCAACACTCAATTGATTGAAAGACAACAAAGTGTTGAGGTTTCTTCCTTTGTCAGGCCAGCTGATAGAGAAAAGGACATCAAAGACAGGTACAAAGAAATAAATATGAGGAATGAGAAGTTGAAGGCAGAGACATATGCCCAATACTTCAAACATACACCAGCCAACCATAGTAGGTTAATGTCAGCCTTTGATATTAAAGCAGGAAAGATGCAGGTATCATTTTTGCAGCCCATTGTTCAGCAACCAAAGACCTCGGCTGACTATAAGAAGACTGATTTTGAGGTATTGGCCAGGGATGTTCATCCCATTGACCAGATAGAGTTCCACAAGCAGGATGGAGAAATGATTTACTCCACCCTTACAAGAAAATCCATGGCTGCACATAGGTTGTAGGATTCAAGTCATTGGAGGACTTAGTCATTGAGTTGGGCCATGATCCAAGTGACATTAAGGCTGCTGAGAAATTGATCAAAAAGAAGAATGAGGATATAACATCCCTCAAGAAATAACTTAAGCTGCCTCATTTACAACACCCATAAACGAACGCGGTCCTAGAGAGCCAAACCAATCATGAAGAGATGATGGACCTAGTGTTGTAGCTGAATGATCAATTAAAGGAGATGGAGAACGAATTAGATAGCTTGATTTAGCTCAAACAAGCTAGTCTTGATGATGCTCCTGCAACTGTCATCCCAACAGTTACCACTGTTGTGCCTTCTACTTTGGCATCATCTTTGGCGCCCACAACTCCAATGTCCACAACACTACTAGCATCTACACCAACTACATCAGCAACAGGGTCTACAAGTGATGAGGCAAACAGGTTGGTCAAAGCAATGGAAGAAATGTCCATTCAGACCACTGAAATGAACAAGCTTAAGGAAAATGTGACCAGCTTGGAAACATATTACAAACTGGCCCAAATCATGCACAAAGAAGAACAACAGAAGTCCACAAGGATGACCGAAAGAATCAAAAGCCTGGAGAAGGAACTGACATTGAAAGAACCTCTAGGTCAGGCTAAGGAGCAACTGTGGGCCAATATCATTGACTCTGTCAATGATATTTGGCCATCCATCTAGGTTATTTTTGAACAAATTGATCTAATAAAGCAAGCTACAGAAGCCATTCAAAGAGTTAAAGCAGAACTTGGAGACATGCCAGAGGGAGCTACAAGGATCATTCACTTCCTCAACTCCAAGAACAGGTATGAGCTACAGGAATTAGAGATACTTGATAGAACAGGTATGAGCTACAGGAATTAGAGATACCTGATAGAACAGGTACAATTTTGGAAGTGAAGAGGGTCCTCAGCAAGAGGAATTTGATGTTGAACCTAGAGGATAAGTGCCAAACTATGCAATTTTCCATTGACAGATTCATGGTGAAGTTCGAAATTTTGAGGCAAAAGGGTTTACCAAATCCCTTGGTTATCAACGACAAGTTAATGACATAGGAAGACTATAATAAAAAGATGAGACAAGTGGCCATAGATCAGGTAAATACTTCATCCATGAAGGGTATACCTACTGGCAAAGTATTGTATCAAACTTTTGAGAATTTGTTTTACCTCAAGCATGAGGTAAAACACCTTTTTGTCAATAAGCCTAATTTTTCCAAGTATACAGAGGCAGATGAGATCTACAGGAAGATGCTCAATATCCAATTACCAGATGCTGAGACATGGGAAAAACTAAATGATTTACTGTAGAAATACACAGTAAAATGTAAAATGTAGAGTAAAATGTAAAATGTAAAGTAAAAATAAAAGGGCACAGTAAAAGGATATTGACAGGTCAGCTGGGTCAAAGTGTATGAGATGAAAGGTCAGAGTAAATAAAACATCTAGCATGAAGACCAAACAACAAAGTAGATTAAAGTGTAAAATATCAAAAGATCAAAGCCAGTAGAACCTAAATAACAGGGACAACAAGCAGCAGTTCAATAGTTGTCTCTACCTTCTTGCATGAAGATATTTCTTTCTCCTAGATTAGTTCCCAAGACAGTTTGGGATATTTTGTATAAATACTTCATAATTCAAAGTATTGAGTGTGGATTGCTATACATTTGTAGAGTTATTTTGATCTTAAACCTAATGGTTATTGTACTAAATTTCAAGTCAACAGACTGGAGCAAGTAATAAAAAGATTGCACTATAGGATTCATGAGATGAGCTATTGCAGTGAAGTATCTTCTTTGTCTGATTTTGTTACTTTCTTATGTGTTTCATAAACTTAAATTTTATTTAAATTTGAATGAATTAACTAGAAATTTAACTCGGAATTTGTTTAATTACACTCTGTTTTGCACAGTTAATCATTTATATGTTTTCCTCTAATATCTGGATTTGAGAACACTTAATTTCTCTCCCATCCTGGTTGACCTCTTTCATTTCTATTCATAATCCGGCCTAGGGAACCCTTAATTGCTCCCTGGATCCGATTGGAAACCATTTCACCATCAAGCCTTTGAGATTTGTAGTAACTCCTTTATCTTGCCCTGTAGACACTGTTTTTAGAACTTGATCCAGTCCTGTTTGTCTGGCATTTTGACCCCATTAGCCCAATGGTAAAAGCAACCCTCTGTTCATCTAAGTAAGTGATCCCACCACCCAAATTCAAATAAAAAACCCAAGCACAATCATAACTAGCCTAAAATCAAATAATTAAACAAAGTTACATAAAAAAGAGAGAGCCCTCTGTGAGATTACGAAGGTTAGATCCTGATATCCAAAGTTAGTTTGTGGTTACCTCTATCATTTCTTTTTTTGACAACTTAGAAGAAATTTTGGAGTGATAACACCATGCGTGGAATTTAACGTTCTGATAAAGCCGTCAAATTTTATAATTAAGGAATAGATTTTCCACATATTTCAATGTATCTTGATATTTATATGTATATTATTATTATTTATTGTAAAAAAATAAAACTATACAATTAAGTGAATATATAATTAAAATTTAAATACATAATATTATAGATCGTAACATGTATTGTATATGAAAATGATTAAATAAAATGAATATTTTTTAAAAATATGTGAAATATAAAATGGGAAATAGATAGTATGAATTGGAGGTGAAAATGGTTAAATAAAATGAAAAAAATCTACAACTATCTGAAATAGAAAATGGGAAATTAATTTCTAATTTTTGGTGAAGTCTTGTTGAAGTTAAATGTAAATTATAAATGAAAGGAACACTTACATGATGCTAATCTTCATTATATAATCCAGGAGTTCCATCTCTCGAACCAAATGGATTCCCAATTTATTTTGGATGACCAATCCCACTACAAAAACCAAGGGCTTATGGAGTTTTCACATAGTCTATACACACTTCGTTTGTGGTCTCAGGGTCTCCCCACCTCACGATCCAGTGATAGATCCATAGGTAGGGGGGAAACAAAATACATGGTATCCATCCAAACACTTATCATAGGCACACCACCCCTAATAAGTAGTAGTCCCAGATTTCGATATAGATATTTGTATTTACACAACTCACAATAAAAAAGGAATACAATAGAATGAAAGATGATAATTTTCGGGCTTTAAATTTATTTGTTCCACACTTTCGCATCTGCATTATTCTCGAAATTGTTAGATTAGGGATCCAAGTAGAATGCCAGAATTTAAAAATATCTTACATTTAACATTTTAATTCTTTTTATATTGAAGGCTCTAAATCATTGTGCTTATTGTTAATACTCCTCCAAATGGTTAGATTAGGGATCCAAGTAGAATGCCAAAATTTAAAAATATCTTACATTTAAAATTTTAATTCTTTTTATATTGAAGGCTCTAAATCATTGTGATTATTGTTAATACTCCACTCCCACTCAGAACATGTTTACCTATTGCGCCCAGAGTTTCAATAAAACCACTCCTACACCTTAAAGGTTGGTATCTATAGGCTTTCCTCTGTTAGAATTCAGTATTCGAATGATTTTGTTAATTAATGTTTTTTATTATTTTTGATTATTATATTATAGCTACTTGATGAAGATATGTATGACCATTTATGAAATATGTATGGGAATTAGTGAGGGAAAAATCAAATTAAAAATAAAATTGGAATAAGTGGCTTTGTGTGTTGAATTATGTGGGTTACATTAGAAACTTGTGAGTTTAGATTACTATCGTTCCATCTGCTACATTGCAACACGTGTTTAATGTATTTGATGATGGAATTCCTTCGACTTGTTATTGTTGGATTTTCCAAATGCCATGCCACTGTTCGGTTTTCCAAATAATTTTGATATACCTCGCTTTAAACAACATTATTAATTACACAACTATTTTAATAATGGCATGCTATTACCATTCCACCAAAAAAAATTCCAACTCAATTAAAAAGCATGAATTCAAAAAATACTGCGTATCTCATATTTCATTTCATTCGTGTACATTGAGCCCAGTAGGTCTGTGGTCATCCATGCTAAGGTTTTCATTATCAAAAAATCAAATTTTACCAGTAAAAAGTCTAAAGGATTTCTTTTAGAAAATCTGAAAACTATAAAATTTCATGCCATAATGTCTCACTGCACATCAGAGCTCTTACCATTTAAATCATTGTCAAATAGTATTAAATTAAATACATTCTTCTAGCCTGAAGGCGTGCCTTCACTCCCCAATTTCACTACACACCAGAACCCTTACAATTTAAAGCATTGTCAAATGGTATTAAATTAAAAATTAAATACATTCTTCCATATGGAAGGCGTGTGTGTCAGAGATTTAGTGAAAAGTTCATTAATTTTCTTCACGAGTTTTATCAATCATAAAATTCAAGCTTTACTCATGCCAACTAGTTATCACTGCATTGAATTTATTTATACCTGAGTTATAGTTTATAGTGTTAACATATAGGTGTGTGTCTTTTGTTTGTCATCATTATTTATTTCTACCATGTCATTTACCGATGGTTAATTTGGTGAACGAGATTCTAATCATTTGAACTAATTACCCGAGATAACCCCTATACGTAATTTAAATCCCTATACATAATTTATAATCACAAGTGTTTTATTTTTTTATTCATTTTGAAAAAGTTATCAAGTATGACCAAACTGCGTCCTTGGGTATGCCAACACACTCCATATTTTGCTTTATGTTTTTGTATTTTTTTTTTTTATATACATTTTTCCATGCAGGGATAAGATCAATCTTTGATTAAGATTCAAAATTCTATTTCTACCATCAAGTACTTCATTCACTCTTAGAGCAAGATTCTTATTAAATGTCCAAATTATATGCAAGAACGTAGCTTATATTAATAAAGTATTTATTTTATAATGAAATATTTTATTTCATAATGAAATTATTTCATTTGTGTCATATATGTCTCATTTCAAAACAATTTAAACTAGGGGTTTAACATAAAACATCTTGGTGAATATCATTCTTATATGTTTAGCTTCTTTTATAATGAAAATTAACAAAAAGGCTCGCAACTATTAATTAACAATCATAGCCCATAGGGCTTTGGATTGATGGTGGATGGGTGCACAGTTAAGACACTCCTTGCAATAGGTCACTGGTTCAAATCCCTTGTGGGTGCTTACCTACCAAAAAAAAAAAAAAATTAACAATCATAAGTATATAGTCTTCAAAGTGATTTTAGATACGACACCCTGCCTTCTTTCTTAAAGATATCTATTTAATGTTTTATAAATTTTAACAACGAATTATTACCTTATTTTATTTCTGCTTGTCTACACATATATTTACTTCCAAACAACTATTTTCTCCCTTAGGCGCCCAACATATCAGGTACCCAACACTAATTCAATTAGTATAACAAAATTTAATCCAATTATTCATGCCACGGTTCTTTCACTTATTTTTTTCTTCCTCAACTGATAATTTTTTTTAATATGTTATTTTAGTTGTAGTCGAGTTCATAGGCCACAACGTTGAACCCTTCAATCAGATATCATTTGTAACACACTTCAATAAAAATAAGAATAAAAATAAGTTAGTCCTATAGGTTGATTATTAACACAATCATTTCCACTTGTAGTGGGCGAGATGATTTTTATAATGTATAGTTTTTTTGTTATTATTACGCCGATAGGTGTCCCTCCTATTGGAATTGGGCACTTTAATCATTTTACTAATTAAAAAAATTGATCTGATGGTTTAAATTTAAAGATGTCAGTATATTTGCGTCATTGCCACAATATCAATGGATTGAATTCACACCACTAACTTCCGTGCATATCTAAATCGCATGATTAAACCTTGTTTAAATTAATTTTTTACGAAGCTTCATTAAAAATTTACCATACCATTTGTTAATTGACACCTATGAGGATTAACCATAATGGGAAGACTACAAAATATAACACACACCTTACACATACACTTGTCATAGTTGTGGAGATGTGTATTTTCGAATAAGATGATCATCTGTTTCAAACCATTGGTAACTCTTGTCCAATACCAAATAACAGGTGTCGTTGGTTTCATTAGCTTGTCCATCAATTTCACCCTTTCATGCTCTTAATAGTAACTCCAAAAAACCTGTAGGTAGTTTCATTAACTTGTCCATCAATTTCACTCTTTCATGCTCTTAATAATAACTCTGCCACTCCATCTAGGATTGTAACGTGGAGGAATAAAGCAACTTGAGCATTTCAAATTGTGATTAAATATTTATTGTACATGTTATTCATCACCATTCCATCTATTATAAGCAAGGTGCTCCATGGATGCATGCATTTCTTAGTGCTTGGGTTGTTGGAATTGTTGAAGTATTACTAGAAGAATTTTTGAAAGGATTAGTGGAACAATTTGAAGGGGCTTCTCTCGGTTTCTATCTCCTAGGAAAGGTGCACAATCTATTACCTAGATTTGGAAGATTACTACTCTATATATTAATATTGTTTTCAATGGCCACTGTTTCCTAGATTTTTAATTTAAAAGACCAATAACACTCTAATGTGGAATGGCTTTGTTCAAGACATCTTGATATTAAATCAGGATAACACAATTTGTGGTTTAATATCCGTGCTGGATGATGCTTTGTCAGATGACCCGTAAGGTTATTTTTTAATTATGCTTTAATATATGTGTTTGTTGCTTGGCTTTTGGTAGACTACAACTATGGTTCTTAACGTATTGAAACCCTATGGCATACATTATATGATTTTTTTTTAAACATAATTTTTTGGTTTAACATTTTATCAGGAGTTCTTTAGCTGTTGTGTAAATATATTTATATTTTTGTCGATTTCGATTCACTCTCCTTTTCTCTATGTGCCGTGCAAATATATTTATTCATTCCATCGACTTCGATTCACTCTACTAAATAATCAGGGGGAGTCATTTTTCTCTTATGTCACCTTTTAAAATAAAATCATTCCATGTGTTAGGGTCCTATAATAATAGGATTCATAATTTTGAATTGGCTAGGGTTAGTCTTGTAATATTGTACATACCTTTTCTTTCTGCAAAATGTTTTCCATATTAAAAATTAAAAAATGTAAAGAGGGTATGTCCTAAAAGAATAATCAAAGGACAAAAAGAAAAAGAAAATATCAAAAAAGTGAAAAATATGCACCCCAAACAAAACCAGATCATGAAAGTGTGCAAATTCAAGTGCCTCTGCTTTTACTTTTATGTGCAAAATAATGGTTGTGTGCAACTTGTCATAAATGCCAAAACCCATGATAGTCAAATAGCTTAATATTGAATAATTCATGCTTTAAATTTCATGTTTATAGATAGAGAAATAAAGATCTAGCCAAATTGTTTAACCTTGACAGATCAGTAGTTAGGTAGAGAAATAAAAATGTGCTCATAAGCTTAATCTGAGCCATTGGAAGTTATAGAGTTCAGGCTTCTGTGATCCATATCAAGTTTGTGAGAGATTTTTCGGCAAAAATCACATGGGATACCATTTGTCAACGCCTTTCGAACCAACTAGTGTGGTTCATCGTCAGGACAAGTTGAAGAAACAGATCCAGCTTAGCAAGTTAAATAGTCTGAGCAGAGCCTCCAACGGCTAACTTGACCAACGGCTAGTTTGACTCTAGGACCGGGGTCAAAATTATTTTATTAATTTAATTAGTAATATTTAGGACCAATCCCTTAAAAATATAAAAATATATTTTTAATGGGTATTTAGTTCAAAAAATATTATTAAAATTATAAGTTAAATAGTATTTAAAAGGAAATTTAGTTAGATAAGGTTAGAATTAGATAGTTTGCTTGTTAAAAGAAAAGGAAAGCAAGGGTCTGCTAGCTTAAATGCACCCATTAAAATGAAAAAAAGAAATGTTTGGATAAGTAAAGGGTGGGTAGAAGAAAGGTTGCAGATGTACAAGGTTGTTAAATCATAAGCACATTTATCATGCTTAATCCTATGTTTCAGTGTGCAGGAGCATTTATGAGAGTGAAAATATGTTCACAATCTTACTTGACTAACTTCCCCTCATTTCATTTCACCCCCACTATATACTTACTAATTTCACCATTATCCCATCATGTCTTATGAAAATACCCTTTTCCCTTCATTTTGATCCTTATCCCTTGGTTTCACACATTTCCCTAGAAAATTACCCTCCAAAGGTCATCGCCCTATCCAAAACCCCTTTTCCCTAGTATGAAACCCATTTTCCATTGAAAAAAATAACCTTCCCCCTTATTAATTTCCCTTTATTACCTAAAAAACCATGAAACCTCTTTATCCTAAGTTTTAATCCCCCCCTACATTATTTAATTAATTCCCTGAATTCATATTTTCCCCAAACAACCCTTTTAACCCACCCTTGGTGTGGTTAAGAAAACCCCTCCACATTAAACCTTGGTCCCACTCCATTAACCTGCTCATTATATTTTTAATCCCCACCTTACTCATTAATTAATTACAATTAATTGTAATTAACCCCCTGGGCCCCGCAAATCCTGACCCCGATTCCCCTCTGTGCATCTTGACTACATGATAGTTGTTAGATCTCCCACCCCCAGATCTAATTGCACGCATCCATATCGCGCTCACTCCCTCTCCGACCATTACCAACCCGAGAGCACACAAGATTCGCGGTTTTGTTCGAGCTCCATTCTGCTATGTGGCAGCCCCAGGCGAAATTGTGTGCTCTCAAGGAAATACCGTCCACTTGCCAAAAGCGATGTGATGGCCCCTAAAACTGCCTCCCTGCCAAAATCCAAAACCAACCACTGTTCATTTATGAATTCCATGCCAAATTCTAACTATTGCCAGTTAAAAGGCCAAAGAAGCCCATTTCGACTCTTTTCGCTCGTTTGCACTGTGAATGCTACCTAAGATTTCCTACGCCACCTTGAGCCTCTGCAACTTAAATTGATCGTCGATTACCTCCTGAACAAGCTCTAAATGCCCTATTCAAGCATCCAGTGCACAGCTGAAGCCACTGTACCCTCTACAGTCACCATTGAAACCAGTTTGCAGCGTGAACCACCAATTTCCAGGTATTTTGAGAAAAACCAGAATGACCCTCTCAATTTGAAAACGTACAGTTAATTTAAAGGATTAATTAATTGAATTTAATTAATTTTCCCTAAATTGAAGAATATTTCCACCTGAATACCCAAACCCCTCTTTTGCAAACTGCAAATTACCCTCTTGCTATACCAGAGTTCTCAAAGCCTCACTACTACAGTCTATACAAGCATAATTCACACCTTTCCCCCTATAAATGGCTTCCCGGACCTCTCTGGATGTGAGACCTGTGTCAACCCCTCACCTGGACATCGACCATTTGGCACTAGCAGACAGGGATTTCCAAATAAAAGACACTACTACCCCAGCCAACCTTCTAAAGCTCCACTGCTAGAGTAAGGACAGATTCCTGAACCATGTCGATGACATCCACCTTTGGGAATCTAATTTACCCAAATATCTATTCCCAGAAGTCCACCGATTCCCTGATATCATACATTTTTGTCATGCCTGCTATATCCCTAGCCAAAGAGCTATTTTTGCCCCAAACCAACAACTCTTATTCACCATTACACCAGAGTCCATCAACCAAATGCTTCAAGTCCAACCTAGCCAAAATCAGACCCCTCTATCCATTGGAGACCTATTGGACCTGTATATCACCCTAGACCTGGTTAAGATAAGGCAAATCTTCCAGACTTTCATCATTGAAGACCACCATACTCCTACAGATACCCCACCCTATGCTGCTACTATTTTTTCAGAAATTGGCAGACATATAATCACCATGCTCTCATGCATCCTAGGATACACCATAGATGAGCATGTGGATGAGGTCATCTTGGCCTTCCTGTCCATTTTTACTCCAAGCAAGCCTCCTGCTATCATGTACAATTATGCTCAGTTCATTTCAGACAGGATGCATGAACAATTCACAAGACTTCCCACTGAAAGTGTTTTCAAGTACTCTTTAGTGTTGTTTCACATGTTTTTGTATTACCTGTTGAAAAGTGTGCAACAAGAAATGCTAAATTTAGAATGTGCTAAAAATATACCTGCTAAAAATAGCATGTCTAAAAATAGTAGTTTGGCCAGTGCGGTGATAGGTGAAACTGCTAAAAATAGAAAGTTCTAAAAATAGAATTTCTAGATCCCTTCCTATTTATAGCAGTCCCTAGTCTATCTATATGAAGTAAAATTAATTTTGGTCTTAACAACAGTTGGAAATATTAATTAATTAATTCAGTTGAGTTAATTAGTTAAGGAAATTCGAATTTGAAGTCTCTGTGAGCATGCACATGAGTTGTCCCACTGATTGAGGAATTTATCCTTAATTTCCTACATTGATTGGGGGAATAAGTATGAGTTCTATAATGAGAGAATCAGTTGACTTAGTTCTAACTAGTCAAGTCCAGTTAGATTATTTTAACAAGTTGTTAAAATAATAAAATATTGTTTGTTAATGCTTGCATGCATGTGACAACTATTATTTTAGATAACTGAGAATTCACTCATGGATAACTGTTGCATGTCAGTTCTGTCAGAGACCCAGTTGAGATCAGATGAGGGACAATTTACTATCAGATGCTTGGATATTTCTAGTAAGTATTCCTTGCATGGAGAATGATCTATTTCTAAGAGAAATACATATTATAGGAGATTGGAGGACTTGTGGCCTATATATTGAGGCCTAGGTAGTCTATGATCTTCATCTTCTGATTGAAGATCATCATGATCTTTTGATTACAGAGAGAGCAAGATAGCTATTGAGCTGATTCTTTTTGTATGTGGTTGAGGATCTCCACTTGATTGATAATACATGGTTGGGGTTTTATGCTAGTGCTTTCCCCTAGATATATCTTGTGTTATGTTTGATTATTTCTCTTGATCAGTTATGCATGTTTCTACTTGATGTTGCTCATGAATTCGATTATGCTTCCGTTTAATGTTTTGTAGAAGTAGAACAAGTATTATGCTTTAGGACATTGCATATATCGGTTTGTTCTACAGGTGAAATTTCTACATGGTATTACAGCACAGGTGATCAAGGAAGAACAATATACAAGCAAGAGGAATTCAAAATTTCTTATTCTTGATATAGATCTCAAGTTCTTATCACATCTATTTCATCGATGGCGTTCTATGGTTTGAGGCTTGAGTATGCCCTTGATGGTAGCTCAAACTATATAGCTTGGAAGGATCGCATGGAGGCAGTTTTGGAAGATAATGGCCTTAAGGATTTCATTGATCAAGAAATCCCTAAGCCTACTGACAAGACTAAGCAGGTGGAATGGAGGAAGTGTGTGGCTAGAGCTAGGAGAATTCTCTTGGAGGGAGTGCGAGATCACATTGTCTCAAGCCTCCATGGGAAGGAGACTCCACATGCAATGTGGAAAACATTGAAAGATTTATATCAGAATAGCAGTGATCAGAGGAAGCTGGCACTGAAGGACAAACTTCGAAAGATCAAGTGTGAAAGGGATGAGACGATCTCTATGTATCTGACCAAGCTCATCACATGCAGGGATGAGCTTGCAAGTGTAGCGGTCGTAACATCGGATGACAATATGGTGAGTCTAGCACTCCTTGGCCTTCCTAAGAGCTGGCATAGCTACCAGGACTCGATGAATGGAAGGGAGAAATTGCCAGATTGGGAACGACTATGGTCGGATTTGATGCAGGAGGAGATCAGATGGAGCACCAGAGAAAGTTCTTCTTCCATGCATGATGAGGAGAACTGTGCCTGAGCGAGTAAGGTGAAGAAGTAGAAGGAGAAGGTTTCTCTTTCCAAATCCAATTCTTCTAATGGGGGGAAGAAGGTTGACAAATCGAAAGTGCGATTCTTTCGTTGTCATGAGGTGGGCCATTATGCTACAAAATGTCCACAGAGGAAATCCAAGAAGGGATCCGAGGAAGGATCTCAAGGTGAGGCACTTGCTTCACAATTCGAGTTGGATTTCACACTCTTCACATGCATGGTTTCATCCATGGTGGGAAGTGGTTGGTTTCTTGACAATGGAGCTTCTTTCCACATGACCGGTGACAAAAGTTTGATCAATACTTTGTAGGAGAATGATCTCCATATACTCATAGCGATGGGTAATGATGAGAAGTATAATGTCTCAGGTGTAGGCACAGTTATTTTTCAGAGGGAGCATGAGCTCACCTTACCTTGACCGATGTTAAGTATGTACCAGGACTGAAGAGGAACTTGGTGTTGATTGCGATACTGGAAGACAAAGGCTATGATGTAGTCTTCAGTAAGGGAAAGGTTTTCCTTAGACACATCATCACTAGATAGGTGAAGCAGATTGGTTCATGGGTCAAGAACCTGTATGCTCTTGAGGTTCAAGATGCATGCAAAGCCTCGAGCAGCAAGGAAAATGATGGAGACTTGGTGGTTGACAGGGAGGATATATTACCTCTCAACATGCAGAGCCAAAAGAAGTCTCAAATGATTGTGGAGGAGCCATGATTGGTGCAGCAGCTTTAGGAGGTTGTGGAGCAGCCACAACAAGGGAAGTTGAAAGGAGATCGAGTAGAAACATCTACTCATGCATAGACCTCCAGTAGGGGGAAACTTCAAGGTAGGTGGGTAGAGCGATCGCATGCAACCATACCTCCAGGTAGGAGGTGGGATGATGTGGATTGATCGTCCCAAGGAGGAGAGGCAGGATACTTGAGGTACCCAACCTCTTGGATGAGACCTTGCTATAGGAGCCTTGAAGTGGAGTAGCAGGAATTGACTGATTTGGTAGATATAGATGAGGATGGAGCGGCAAAGAGAGCGATAGTGCAAGGAATCCTAGGACAGCGCATAGCTAGCAAGCTGCAACAATGCGAGAGGCACAAGTGTTTTGCACAGTACTAGGTGGCACAGAGAGATGTGCAATGGTGTTAGATGCATGGAGATGTTGCAGTAGTGCATATGTCAAAGAGGGAGCACTTGTAAGTAGCAGGTAGAGCTTAAGCATCAGAGTATGTTCCTAGCCCAACAGAGTGGTCAGTTGGGAGTGTTTGTGTTCCAAGTGTTGTTGGATCAAGTGGACCGGGTAGATGTGTTGCATGCAGAACATTCCAAAGTTACAGGATCGGGTTCGAGAGGAAGCCTTTCTTGTTGAGAGGGAGTGTTGAAAATTGTGCAACAAGAAATGCTAAATTTAGACTTGCTAAAAATAGCAGTTTGGCCACTGAGGTCATTGGCCACATTGGGTGAGAGGTGAAACTGCTAAAAATAGAAAGTTCTAAAAATAGCATTTTTGGGTCCCTTCTTATTTATAGCAGTCCCTAGTCTATCTATAGGAAGTAAAATTAATTTTTGTCTTAACAGCAGTTGGAAATATTAATTAATTAATTCAGTTGAGTTAATTAGTTAAGGAAATTCGAATTTGAAGTCTTTGTGAGCATGCACATGAGTTGTCCCATTGATTGAGGAATTTATCCTTAATTTCCTCCACTAATTGAGGGAATAAGTATGAGTTCTATAATGAGAGAATCAATTGACTTAGTTCTAACTAGTCAAGTCCAGTTAGATTATTTTAACAAGTTGTTAAAATAATAAAATATAGTTTGTTAATGCTTGCATGCATGTGACAACTATTATTTTATAAAACTGAAAATTCACTCATGGATAACTGTTGCATGTCAATTCTATCAGAGACCCAGTTGAGATCAGATGAGGGACAGTGTACTATCAGATGCTTGGAAATTTCTAGTAAGTATTCCTTGCATGGAGAAGGATCTATTTCTAAGAGAAATACATATTATAGGAGATTGGAGGACTTGTGGCCTATATATTGAGGCCTACGTAGTCTATGATCATCATCTTCTTATTGAAGATCATCAGGATCTTCTGATTTCAGAGAGAGTAGGATAGCTATTGAGCTGATTCTTTTTGTATGTGGTTAAGGATCTCCACTTGATTGATAATACATGGTTGGTGTTTTATGCTGGTGCTTTCCCCTAGATATACCTTGTGTTATGTGTGATTATTTCTCTTGATTAGTTATGCATGTTTCTACTTGATGTTGCTCATGAATTCGATTATGCTTCCGCTTAATGTTTTGTAGAAGTAGAAAAAGTATTATGCTTTAGGACATTGCATATATCAGTTTGTTCTACAGGTGAAATTTCTACATTACCAAGCAGATAAGTTCCTTGTAAGAATCCAGAAGTTGGATACCAAGGGAAGAGAGAGATAAATTGTCTTTTAGACTCCCTTGATCCACAAATTCTCCACAACATTTACATACAAAGACTTCATAGATTCATTTATCTACCCAGTCATGAACATGTTGACTAGTAACACTCAACCTAGAATCAACCAAGAAATCAAGAGGGTGCTACAGTTGGCTAAGAACAGCAAGGTGGGAGACTGGTACTTGTACTAGGACCACACCGAAATCAGGTTTTATGGCTGCCAATTAGCCCCTTACAAGTTTCCCAAATACCTCCCCATGAGGATATTTTCACTTGAGTATTTTAGACAAATCATCAACTATGATGAGGTCCACTTCTTCTCTGCTAGGAAGAAGACCGATTTTAAGATGGAGAACCAATTGGGCCCATTCATTTGCAATAACAGAGAGGTTGGACCAGAGGCTGACAAGATACTACAACAAATGAAGTTTAGCAACAGCTTCATGTGGCAATATGACCCTCATGGGGTCATAAACAAGCTAAGACTCAAGGTCAAATTGGGACCTTACATCCACCACCCGACTGGACATTAAACAGTTTGCCAACCGATCTGAGTAGTTGGAAAATACATTGATTGATATGGATAGCATAGTTGTGGATGTGGAGAACACACTCATTGATCTAGAAAAGAAATTTGACTAGAGATCTTTCTTGTAGATTCCAGAACTAGGGGAACCAATGAGTAATCCTCCTGTATTACAGACCCCAGCCAATGAGGAGAAGAATCCAAAGAGGAATAGGGAAGAGGCATCCACTTCTGCCATGGAGACTACAGATGAGCTGTTTGAGCTCAGAAAAAGGTCCAAGTTGAATCATGTGTCTGAACAAGAGGAGAACATTGAATCAATGGAAATAACTGACACTGAAACAATGGGGCAGGGAAGCAAAGGCACAACTGCATCAGGTGAAACACAATAGCCATCAACCTCCAACACTCAATTGATTGAAAGACAACAAAGTGTTGAGGTTTCTTCCTTTGTCAAACCAACTGATAGAGAAAAGGACATCAAAGATAATTACAAAGAAATAAAGATGAGGAATGAGAAGTTGAACGTAGAGACATATGCCCAATACTTCATACACTAGCCAACCAGAACAGGTTAATGTCAGCCTTTGATATTAAAGCAGGAAAGATGTAGGTATCATTTTTGCAACCCATTGTTCAGCAACCAAAGACCTCGGCTGACTATAAGAAGATTGATTTTGAGGTATTGGCCAGGGATGTTCATCCCATTGACCAGATAGAGTTCCACAGGCAGGCTGGAGAAATGATTTACTTCACCCTTATAGGGAAATCCATGGTTGCACATAGGTTGTAGGATTCACTCGATAATGTAGCAATCTAGTATAAATTAGAGAAGGCCTCCTCACAGGCTAAAGACAACAGGATCAAGTCATTGGAGGACTTGGTCATTGAGTTGGGCCATGGTCCAAGTGACATTAAGGCTGCTAAGAAATTGATTAAAAATAAAAATGAGGATATAGCAGCCCTTAAAAAACAACTTAAGCTGCCTCATTTACAACACCCACAAACGAACGAGGTCCTGGAGAACCAAATCAATCATGAAGAGATGATGGACTTAGTGCTACAACTGAATGATCAGTTAAAGGATATGGAGAAAGAATTAGATAGCTTGATTCAGCTGAAACAAGCTAGTCTTGATGATGCTCCTGCAATTGTCATCCCAACAGTTAGCATTGTTGTGCCTTCTACTTTGGCATCATCTTTGGCGCCCATAGTTCCAATGGCCACAAAATTACCAGCATCTACACCAACTTCATCAGCAACAGGGTCTACAGGTGATGAGGCAAACAGGTTGGTCAAAGCAATGGGAAAAAAGTCCATTCAGACCACTGAAATGAATAGGCTTAAGGAAAAGGTGACCAACCTGGAAATAGACTACAAACTGGCCCAAATCATGCATGAAGAAGAACAACAGAAGTCAACAAGGATGACTGAAAGAATCAAAATCCTGGAGAAGGAACTAACATTGAAAGAACCTCTAGGTTAGGCTAAGGAGCAACTGTGGGCCAATATCATTGACTCTATCAATGATATTTGGCCATCCATCTAGGTTATTTTTGAACAAATTGATCTAATAAAGCAGGCTACGAAATCCATTCAAAGAATCAATATAGAACTTGGAGACATGCCAGAGGAAGCTACAAGGATCATTCACTTCCTCAACTCCAAGAACGGGTATGAGCTGCAGGAATTAGAGATACCTGATAGAATAGGTATAATTTTGGAAGTGAAGAGAGTCCTCAGCAAGAGGAATTTGATGTTGAACCTAGAGGATAAGTGCCAAACTATGCAATTGGCCATTGACAAATTCATGGTGAAGTTTGAAATTTTGAGGCAAAATGGTTTACCAAATCCCTTGGTTATCAACAACAAGTTAATGACACAGGAAGACTATAATAAAAATATCAGAGAAGTGGCCATAGATCAAGTAAATACTTCATCCATGAAGGGTATATCTACTGGCAAAGTATTGTATCAAACTTTTGAGAATTTGTTTTACCTCCAGCATGAGGTAAAACACCTTTTTGTCAATAAGCCTACTTTTTCCAAGTATACAGAGGTAGATGAGATCTACAGGAAGATGTTCAATATCCAATTACTAGATGTTGAGACATGGGAAAAACTAAATGATTTACTATAGAAATACACAGTAAAATGTAAAATGTATAGTAAAAATAAAAGGGCACAGTAAAAGGGTATTGACAGGTCAGTCAGGTCAAAGTGTATTAGATGAAAGCTCAAAGTAAATAAAACATCCAGCGTGAATACCAAACAGCAAAGCAGATTAAAGTGAAAAATATCAAAATATCAAAGCCAACAGAACCTAAATAACAGGGATAGAAAGTAACAATTCAATAGTTGTCTCTATCTTCTTGCATGAAGATATTTCTTTCTCCTAGATTAGTTCCCAAGACAGTTTGGGATATTTTGTATAAATACTTCATAATTTGAATTATTGAGTGTGGATTGCTATACATTTGTAGAGTTATTTTGATCTTAAAACTAAGGGTTATTGTACCAGTTTTCAAGTCAACGGACTGGAGCAAGTAATAAAAAGATTGCACTACAGGATTCATGAGATGAGCTATTGCAGTGAAGTATCTTCTTTGTCTGATTTTGTTACTCTCTTATGTGTTTCAAAAACTTAAAATTTATCTAAATTTGAATGAATTAATTAGAAATTTAACTCAGAATTTGTTGAAGTACACTCTGTTTTGCACAATTAATCATTTATATATTTTCCTCTGATATTCAGATTTGAGAACCCTTAATTTCTCTCCCATCCCGGTTGACCTCTTTCATTTCTCTTCATAATCCATCCTAGGGAATCCTTAATTGCTCCTTGGATCCGATTGGAAACCATTTCACGATCAAGCCTTTGAGATCTGTAGTAACTCCTTTATCTTGTCCTGTAGACACTATTTTTAGAACTCGATCCCGTCTTGTTTGTCTAGCATTTTGACCCCATTGGCCCAATGGTAAAAGAAACCCTTTGTTCATCTAAGTGATCCCACCACCCAAATTCAAATAAAAAACCCAAGCACAATCACAACTAGCCTAAAATCAAATAATTAAACAAAGTTAAATAAAAAAGGGAGAGCCCTCTATGAGATTAGGAAGGCTAGATCCTGATATCCAAAGTTGGTTTGTCGTTACCTCTATCATTTCTTTTTCTGACAACTTAGAAGAAATTTTGGAGTGATAACACCATGCGTGGAATTTAATGTTCTGATAAAGCCGTCAAATTTTATAATTAAGGAATAGATTTTCCACATCTTTCAATGTATCTTGATATTTATATGTATGTTATTATTATTTATTGTAAACAAATAAAACTATACAATTAAGTGAATATATAATTAAAATTTAAATACAAAATATTATCAATCGTAACATGTATTGTATATGAGCCCACGGGGTTTTGGATTGACGGTGAATGGGTGCACTGTTAAGGCACTCCTTGTGAGAGGTCACTGGTTCAAATCCCCCGCGGGTGCTTACCTACCAAAAAATAAAATAAAACATGTATTGTATATGAAAATGATTAAATAAAATGAATATTTTTTAAAAATATGTGAAATAGAAAATGGGAACTAGATAGTATGAATTGTAGGTGAAAATGGTTAAATAAAATGAAAAAAATCTACAACTACCTGAAATAGAAAATGGGAAATTAATTTCTAATTTTTGGTGAAGTCTTGCTGAAGTTAAATGTAAATTATAAATGAAAGGAACACTTACATGATGCTAATCTTCATGATATAATCAAGGAGTTCCATATCTCAAACCAAATGGGATTCCCAATTGATTTTGGATGACCAAGCCCACTACAAAAACCAAGGGCTTATGGAGTTTTCACACAGTCTATAGACACTTCATTTGTGGTCTCCGGGTCTCCCCACCTCATGGTCTAGTGATAAATCCATAGGTAGGGGGGAAACAAAATACATGTTATCCATCCAAACACTTATCATAGGCACACCACCCCTAATAAGTAGTAGTCCAATAGAGAGTAGTCCCAGATTTCAATATAGATATTTGTATTTACACAACTCACAATAAAAAAGGAATACAATAGAATGAAAGATGATAATTTTTAGGCTTTAAATATTTGTTCCACACTTTCTCATCTACATTATTCTCCAAATTGTTAGATTAGGGATCTAAGTAGAATGCCAGAATTTAAAAATATCTTACATTTAACATTTTAATTCTTTATATGTTGAAGGCTCTAAATCATTGTGCTTATTGTTAATACAAATCAGGGATCCATGTAGAATGCCAGAATTTAAAAATATCTTACATTTAACATTTTAATTCTTTTTATATTGAAGGCTCTAAATCATTGTGCTTATTGTTAATACTCCTCCAAATTGTTAGATTAGGGATCCAAGTAGAATGCCAGAATTTAAAAATATCTTACATTTAACATTTTAATTATTTTTGTATTGAAGGCTCTAAATCACTGTTCTTATTGTTAATACTCCACTCCCACTCAGAACATGTTTACCTATTGCACCCAGAGTTTCAATAAAACCACTCCTACACCTTAAAGATTGGTATCTATAGGCTTTCCTATGTTAGAATTCAGTATTTGAATGATTTTGTTAATTAATGTTTTTGATTATTTTTTATTATTATATTATAACTACTTTATGAAGATATGTATAACCATTTATGAAATATGTATTGGGATTAGTGAGGGCAAAATCAAATTAAAAATAAAATTGGAATAAGTGGCTTTGTGTGTTGAATTATGTGGGTTACATTAGAAACTTGTGAGTTTAGATTACTATCGTTCCATCTGCTACATTGCAACAGGTGTTTAATGCATTTGATGATGGAATTCCCTCGACTTTTTGTTATTGTTGGATTTTCCAAATGCCATGTCACTGTTCGGTTTTCCAAATAATTTTGATATACCTCGCTTTAAACAACATTATTAATTACACAACTATTTTAATAATGGCATGCTATTACCATTTCATCTTCTTGCCCTAGCGCTATTATTATGTGTTTGCTTTTAACAAACTCACATTTATTAATTTCTATGCTCATGAAAATATTTTGAGCATTTCACATTTTTTGCTTCATCAAAACGTTTGCAAAAAATGTATATACACCAACTAAAGCTTCATCAAAACGTTTGCAAATAAAGTATATACACCAACTGATTAATTATTCATTATTTAATTTGACAATTATCTTAAGATTTATACTAATTTTAATGAAATCAGTTAAGCTTTCTAATAATGGTTAAAATAGTATTTATTAAATGAGAAATTGTTTAAATTATAAATAATTCATAAATATTTAAATCAAAATTATTTATTAAATAAAAAATTGTTTATTCAAATACCTAAATTAGTATAAATTAAAACTAAAGCATAAAATTAGTCAATTACTCATAAGCTAAATAACTCATAGTTAATGATAATTAGTCATAAATCTAAGTTACTTATAATTGTCTACTATAAATTATGCATAAACCTAAAGACCCTATAAATTATTGAAATATAAAATTAGCTATGTAGCATTCATTATTCATGATTTAATTTGACAATAATCTTAAGGTTTATACTAATGAAATTAGATAAGCTTTGCAATAATGATTAAAACAATATTTATTAAATGAAAAATTGTTTAAATAACAAATAATTAATAAATATTTAAATCAGAATTGGTTTACTCATATACTTGAATTACTAGAAATTACTCATAAACACTCATATACTTGAATTACTAGAAATTACTCATAAACCTAAAAACTGAAACATAGAATTAGTCAATTACTCATAAAGCTAAATAACACATAGTTACTTATAATTACTCATAATTATTCATGAATCTAAATTACTCATAATTAACCTAAATTGCTCATAATTGTTGACTATAAATTACTCATAAACCAAAAAACACTATAAATTATTGAAACATAAAATTAACTATGTGGCACTATAAATTAACTTTTGCACCCAAACAAGTGGAATCTGGCTTCTAAAATTTACAAAAACTCAATATATGAAACATTGAATTGAGATTTCTACTACCAACTATATGTTGTTCTATTCACTGTTCATTGTAAAGCATGTCACACCTTTTTCTACTTTTCTCTATTCACTACAAAGCATACCACACATTTTTCTACTTTTCTCTATTCTTTGTTTAATGGAAAACACACTCCACTTCAAATATATTTAAAAAAATGGCAGATATCCATTCCACTTCAAATATATTAAAAAAAAAAATCCTAAAATCTCTTATTCTATGCCATCCTAAGGATTTTCATTTAATGATATATATTATAAACCTAAAATTATATTGAGTTGTTTTTGAATTTGTAAAAGAATAATATTATAAACTTAGAACAAAGGACTAAAACCTAACTCCATTTAAAGAGTTAAATATTTAAAATCCTTGTAAACTATTCTTTTGAAAAAATCCATCCTAAATCCTTGTAGATCTAAATAACCTTAAGAATTTTCTAATTATAGATATAGCTCTTAAACACTATTATATTCAATTGGATGGATGTCTTACTCCTGAAAATTTCACATTGCATCTATTAGAAAATGAAATTGGAAATATGATCAAAGGTATATCTATTTGTATTAGCAAGTTATCAATATATTTAAATTCTCTTTTGGCATTGACAACATCATCAAAAGTATATCCATTTCCATTAGCAAGTTATCAATATATTTAAATTCTTTTTTTATTTTTATTTTTATTTTTTGAGATCGATATCCCTTTTAAAATTGCTCAAAGTGTCCATTTCCATTAGCAAGCCATCAATATATTTCAATTCTCTTTCTGATTCTATTAGAAAATTGCATTGACATCATCATCAAAGGTATATGCATTTCTATAAGCAAGCTATCAATATATTTCAATTCAATTTTTTGATTTGTTGAGATAGATATCCCTTTTAAAATTGCTCAAAGTATCTATTTCTATTAGCCAATTATCAATGCATTTAAATTCTCTTTTTGATTTGATTTGTTGAGATAGATAGCCCTTTTAAAATTACTCAAAATATTTAGATCTATATGGAATAGGAATTCAAGGTTGAATTTAAACATTTGATTTCGGTATTACGAGAGAAAATCTAGAGAGATATATAGACATTTCCTCCTTGAAGAAGACCTTGTTATGTGTGGAGTTCATAGTTGTATCCAATTAATTTACTAAAATCCTTCCCCAAATATCACTAAAATGTATGAGAATCTAGAATGTGCATGTAGTCACTTTTTTCTTCTTCAAGAAAGCAAACGTTAGATCAATGATGGTTGAAGATTCATCAAGTTATTTGGGATAAATATTACTTCATTGTCACAATAATATCTAATTTTCCAACTTTCACATCTGCTATCCATATTTAATTGCACTAAGGTGTGAGGATTATAATGGATTTAAGGAATTTATGTATTCCTTTTTGTACTTAAAGTGAATTTGGTTACTGTGGTCCATTAGCATAAGGTGAATTGGTACATAGATTTATAGATGCATATCCCATGAACATTTTAAACAAATAACTTTTCAACTCTACAATCTAATAGAGAACATTTTATTTGTAAATATTCTTCAATATCCAATTGAAATTCAATAAACTCTACAATAGACATTATTTACATATATAATAAAAAATCATTAGATATCAAATTCAATGGTGTATTTACTTTTTTCATAAAATATTTACTCAAATAAAAAATAATAGATAATTATCTAAAAGATGTTGAAATTTTGGATAACTAGGAAAGTATTTCTGAAAGAAAGAAACCCATAAAAAATAATTGGTTGGGCAATTTACCCAATATTGAAGTTTTAGACCCAAAGCAATGGGTTTAGAACTTAAATAATTTATTTATTTATTTGAATGGTTAAATATGGATTTGTGGATGGACAAGGATAACGCAAAGTCATTGAAACAAAAGTATGAAAAAAGAACATAAAGAGATGCTCGGTCTACACACCTATAAAGGATTGCATGTGTGGAGTGAAAAAATTGTCTAGAGAAGAAACAGATCTTAGGAAGAGGTGCAACACCAAGGAAGGAGGAAGAGTTATGGTCTAGGAAGGAAGTCAATTAGGCGCAGTTCTGTCTATCTTAAAAGGAGAGGGTTCTTCAATAGTTCTTTTGTGGTTTTGGTCCATCCAATAGTAGATCTATGTGCTAAAGAAGGCCACATAATCATAATCATGTAGATATTAATGTATTCTATTACAATGATTAGGTTGTCATATTAATGCAGTCCATTACAAGGATTATCTTATGATATTAACAATCTATTGTTTTATTAATAAATAAGTAAAATAATTTAGAGTAATTTTAAATATGGAAAAAATTAATATATATGAATGTGTTGTTTTAGAAATTTAATAATATCATTTTTTAATTTGATATTTCTAGATTCATTATATGATTGAGTCAACAAAAAATTGTTAAGAAATTCAAATAATTAATTTTTTTTTATAAATATATAAAATTATGTTGAAAAATCTCACAAAATTAAAACATACTAATATATAGGAATGTGTTGTTTTAGAAATTTAATAATATCATTTTAATTTGATATTTCTGGATTCATTATATTAAAAATTTTAGTTTAGGTTTAGAGCCAACCATTGTGACTTATTATTATAATATTGATATTAAATATCATTAAGTTTTGAAAGATAAATAATTAAAAATATGAATGTGATTGTTTATTATTTAAATTTCCTAATATTTATTAATTTAACCTCTATATACCACATAATCATAATCATGTAGATATTAATGTAGTCCATTACAATGATTAAGTTGTGATATTAATGCAGTCCATTACAAGGATTATCTTATGATATTAATAATCTATTATTTTATTAATAAATAAGTAAAATGATTTTAGAGTAATTTTAAATATATATATATATATATATATATATATATATATATATATATATATATATATATCAATGTGTTTTTATAGAAATTAATTAATATCATTTTAATTTGATATTTCTGGATACATTATATTAAAGATTTTATTTTAGATTTAGAGCCAACAATTGTGACTTATTATTATAGTATTGATATTAAATATCATTAACTTTTGGAAGATAAATAATTAAAAATATGAATGCGATTGTTTATTATTTAAATTTCCTAATATTTATTAATTTAACCTCGATATACCACATAATCATAATCATGTAGATATTAATGTAGTCCATTACAATGATTACGTTGTGATATTAATGTAGTCCATTACAAGGATTATCTTATGATATTAACAGTCTATTGTTTTATTAATAAATAAGTAAAATGTTTTTAGAGTAATTTTAAATATGAAAAAAATTAATATATATGAATGTGTTGTTTTAGAAATTTAATAATATCATTTTAATTTGATATTTTTGGATTCATTATATTAAAAATTTTAGTTTAGGTTTAGAGCCAACAATTGTGACTTATTATTATAATATTGATATTAAATATCATTAAGTTTTGAAAAATAAATAATTAAAAATATGAATGTGATTGTTTATTATTTAAATTTCCTGATATTTATTAATTTAACCTCCATATACCATATAATCATAATCATGTAGATATTAATGTAGTCCATTACAATGATTAAGTTGTGATATTAATGCAGTGCATTACAAGGATTATCTTATGATATTAACAATCTATTGTTTTATTAATAAATAAGTAAAATGATTTTAGAGTAATTTTAAATATGAAAAAATTAATATATATGAATGTGTTGTTTTAGAAATTTAATAATATCATTTTAATTTGATATTTATAGATACATTATATTAAAAATTTTAGTTTAGGTTTAACATTTTTTATCCTTAACACAATGGAAAATTGTGTTGTCCAACAAAAAGATAAAATTGTGTTTTCTAGGCAATTTTTTGTTGGCATTGTGAATTAGGTGTTGTCCTTGATGGAAACCTACCTAATGAGTTGTTCTTATTTGATATTATAAATATATTTGTAGAAACATTATAGCATCAATATTAAACATAGACCTTAATATAAACATAATTATTGGTTTACTAACATTAATAATCTTGGATTATTGAGATTAGGTTTAAAAAATTGTGGAATTGCATTCGGTTTTGTAATAATGTTATGATCGCTCATTTGATTTTATACAATTTGTATATGTGAAGTTTTTCTGTGTGTAAATGGTAAATTATGTATCTATATTACTTTTAATTTTATTCAACATTAAATTGTTTTGTTGATATCAATTTTTTTTTTAGGTGATTTCATTGTTTGATCATGAATCCATCTATTTGGAGTTTTCTTCCATTCGAAATCATTAAACTTGTCTTCCTCTGGTTGCCTTTATCGGTTGTGATAAAGTTTAGCACTATTTGTAAGAAATGGAAGAATGTTTTACAAAACCCTTCTTTCTTGTTACATTCCAACCATGTCTCTACAAATGAATTTGGATTTATGGTTCCTTTCCTCAATAGTGAAGACAATTATTTTTCTCTTGAATACCTTAATCAAAATGGGCACATATCTCATTTCATTTGTGATTCATATATTCAAGATACAAAGTAGAGTCTACTGTTGGACCAATGGTGGTTTTATCCTTACCAACATAATGCTCCCATACACTCAACTATTTCATAATGAATCCATTTACAAAGGCCTTTAAAAACACAGGGCCACTACGAATTAGAGAGTAGGGATTCTTTTCATTATTGGAAAATGTAAGCAGTAGAAAATATGACTGGGTTGTTCTAAAACATATGTATGATAGAATGTAGTATAAATTTTATGTTTGCAGTAGTCTTGATAGGGTATGGGAAAGGGTTGTTGTTCCATTTGGTGGCACTTCACCCCTTAAGAATGGTGTGTTTTATAAAAGTAAATTGTTTTGGATTTATCTGGACAAGGAGTATGAAGATTATCCTCAGTACGGGTATACAATCTACTGGTTTGATGTAATAAAAAATGAATGGGGTTTTTCATTTGTTCCAATCATTGACATACGGTGTATGTCGTTAGCAATATACATGGATCAGTTGATATGCCTTGTCAATGATGGCTCCACTTTTGTATGGTCAATTGAAGAATTAGATCATTTCCAATTTGGTCAACTATGCATTGAACGAAGAATTGACTACTTTGAAGATGATTGGGGTTTCAGATGGAAGTTGTTGGAAGAAACGTTTGCAGATATAAATAACAAATTTCTTGGTTATCTTCCATTTCAAATAGTCCATGGTCTGTTTCTTATGTGCAACTACAGTGAAGTTCCTTTCCTATTACATGACATGATGACTGGAATATGTTTTCCAACAGATATTGATAATTCAACTAATGAACAGATGTCTAGGTTTTGGTACCCAATGCTAGAGGATTGCAATGATTTGATTGAGTATGGAAATTTTTTTCCAATTGCTCCCCGTATGGATTCTGTTGATGAGATTCCACGATTGGATATTGATATGGATTCTTAGGATATTAGTATTCTTAGGAGTTCCTATAAATATTTCCATTTTATATACTCTCTATGGTTGTGGAAAATATTTCCATTTTTGTCTCTATACATACTATGGGTCTTTATGGTAATACTTTAAAATTATGCTTGTATCGATCTTTATGATGTAAAATATTTCATATTGTTTCCCTAAAGTTTTCTTAATTACATGTAAATGTGTCTCGATGTTATGCATTTTTCTTTTTTTTTATAATTATAATTGCTATGAGTTATGTTATACATGTTATTTGTATTATTTTTTGTCATTGATTCTCAAACAATGTTATATCTTTATGTACATTTTAATATTTTCATTTATATTTTGATAGTATATAGTTCCAAATTTTTATATATACTTCCAAGTCATATCATTCTTAGAGTATTGTGTCCCAATAGTATGGGTTTTGTTTTTATTATAATATGATACATGGAAATTTAGAATTTTTTGTTTAAGCCATTTGGAAGAATTCATTTATGTTTGTAGCCATTTTGAAAAATTCATTTTTGTTTTAGCCATTTGGAAAAAAGCCTTATACATTTTGATATGTTTATATGGTTGGAAAAATAAACATATACGCTTTTTATAATTTTTATGATTTCCAAAAAAAAACTTGTGCCTCTTTCATTCTTTTGTGTTTGTTTATATTAGATATTTCCTATGTTCCATGTTTATGATTCCATAATGAATATTTTATTATTCATTGTAGACATGTCATATCAAGGCACAAGCAAGCATACAAGAAAATGAAATTTGTCACCAAAATCACATGAGAGGTCTAATGAAAGTTGTCATTTACTGTATCAACAAAATAAGGATTCAATAAATGAGCATAGGAGAGCTACATATCATATAAGAACGAGTGAAGCCACTCTTGAAAATGATTTTATAATTCCTCGTAAGTATCGTACTATGGATGATATAATGGAAAGAACATTTCCTTTTGATAGTTCATTATCAGAATATGCTCCTCATCGGCATAATATTGTTGTTCGATGCTCTCCTGAAAATGTTCATAGCATTGGGGAAAGATCTTGCAATCTGGAAGAATATCATATCAATAACATGGATGCAAATGTCCAAAGGGCGTGGAGATTTTGTCATCAAGGAAAATGAGCTGCGCGCGTGCCTGCTAGGTATCTGTTGTCTACGTTTTCTCCATCGATCCTCGGCCCCTTGGCATGGCCCCTTCGGAGGCTCTACAGGAGGAGGTCGCTCTTTAGCAGGCTTTCTTTGACTTGGTCAGATCATTACTGCCTCAAAGACCTCGCCCCACAGTTTCTAAGTTCGTGAAAAAACTTGATGGCTTGCAGGAAGTAACCTTACTACCAACCTTGCCTCGCATGGCTGCCCTCACTTTGGCAGAACGGGGTCTCATTGGGCAATTCACTGGACTCTGGCCTTCACCAAAAACAGTAAAGAGATGGGTGGAAAGGAACTGGTCTGATAAAACACAAGGGAAAATCTCCATTAGATTTTGTGGGAAAGGGTATTTCACCTTTCATTTTGAAACAAAAGAAGATAAGGACTTAATATTCCGTAATGGGCCTTATTTCATGGATTCCAGAGGATTATATCTCAACAAATGGACTCCAGACTTTGATCCAAAGTTGGACATACCCAGTGTTGTTCCTATTTGGGTTCGGCTTCCTCACCTTCCCCTTCATTGCTGGGGAGATGAATCAGTTCGTGCTATTGGAAATGTTGTAGGAAAATACATTGATCAAAGTGAACCTAAAGACAACATGCCGGCCTGTGCTTGCATCTGTGTAGAATTCGATCTGGGCAAAGGACTGCCAGAAGCCATCAAACTCAAGGTTGATGATTGGACTCATATTCAACAACTAGATTACAAGCAGATTCCATTCAAGTGCAGGGTATGTCATGAATACGGTCACTTTGCTAATTGTTGTCCTAAATTACTTGATGTTGAAAACACTCCGCAAGAAGAGCAACGGGAAACAATAAAAAAAAAGAAAACTGCCCCTAACCCCAAGCCAAATCCTGAAGCTAGTCCTTCTTCTCGTCCTCCCCCCAATCCCCCATCCTCCTCATCCATCCCTGCTCTCAACCCTGATCGCTAGCCTGACCCTCAACTCTCCTCTCCTTCCTCCAATCCCTTCCACATCCTTTCCCTTCCTGAGGATACTCCCACTCCCGCGATCCATTCTGACCCTTCAGAATCCCCCTTCCCTCTGATCATCTCTTCCTCCTTTCCACCTAATCCCCCCCTCCCAGAATCACCAGAAGTAACTCTAAGGAGCATGGGGCTACACTTGACAACCAAAAGAAGCCCGGAAGAAAATCAGCAAAATAGCATAGAGATGAAAATGCCTAGAAAGATATAGCAATGGGTATCCAGAACCCCATAGAGTCCTATATCTTAGGACAAATTGATAAGGACTTAGTAAACAAGGACTAGGGAGGGAGAGCAACTCCTCGCAACCTTCATTTGAAATGATGAAAGTACTTTCATGGAATAGTAGGGGATGAGGGCACCCCTCCAAAGCAAATGCCTTAAAAGACCTAATAAATCAAGAGAAACCAGGTATTGTTTTAGTTCAAGAAACAAAGCAAGGACAGCTAGAAATGAACAAAATTATTACACATCATAAGCAGTACAAAGGAAGTGTTTGTGATTCTAGAGGAACCTCTGGAGGAATTGCTACGCTCTGGCATCAAGCTAACTGAAGCAATACAACAGAAACAATAGAACAACACTGGATAAAGATTGTCTTGAAGAACAATTTGAGCAACCAACAGTTAGTCATCTACAATGTCTATGTTCCTAATCATTATAGGGATAAGGAGCAATGTTGGGACTCTCTTAACACAAATATATAGGAAGAAGATAATAGCAACATCATTTTAGGAGGAGATTTAAACCTCACTTTGCATGCTAATGAAAAACAAGGAGGTAGCTTCTACCCTGATCCTTTTAGAAATCAACTGGAGAACATAATGCAGCACAGTGATCTTGTAGATGTAATTCCAAAGAATCGCAAATTCACCTGGAGTAATCGTAGATTGGGGAAAAGCAATATTATGGAAAGACTTGATCGAATACTGGTGAATGTAAACCTCCTATCCACCTTCTCTGTTGTTCATGCCTCCATTCTACCCTTCGCAGCCTCAGACCATTACCCCACCACATTGACCCTCAAATCCCATTGCCCTCTGGGCCCTCTTCCCTTTAAATACAGTTCTCTATGGAATGACATTGCAGCAACCAAAGAACTGATTCAGCAAACCTGGCGACAACACATTGAAGGTTCTCCAAGTTTCATTTGGGAAAGTAAACTCAGAAATGTAAAACATGCTCTTAAGGATTGGGAAAAAATCCACTACAAAGAGCCGGAAACGAAGAAAAAAGAAACAATAGCTAAGATCAAAGAACTTCATCACACAATGGAAAAGTGAGAATACCAACAGGAAGACAAAAATCAGGAAGAAAACCTCTACAACCATCTTTATAGCATCAAAAGGGAAGAGGAATAGAAATGGCGGATTAAATCGAGACAACTATGGTTGAAGGGCGGGGACAGGAACACGAATTTCTTCCACAAGCAAGCCACAGTTCAAAAAATCAGAAATAACATAACATCTATCACAGACAATAGAGGCGATCAGAAAAACAGTCAAGCTGCCATCAAACAAGCCGCCTCAGAACATTATAAAGAACTCCTAACTGAAAAAGGAAAAGAAGAAGACTATGCAGACCTTTTACAACATTTGCCAAATAAGATCACTGCAGAAATAAATGAAAGCCTAAACAAAGAGATAGAGGAAGAAGAAATCAAAGGAGCCATCTGGGCCCTTCAGCCAGACAAAGCACCAGGACCAGATGGCTTCCCAATTTTCTTCTATAGAGAGCATTGGGAAACTGTTAAAAAAGACCTCATCAAATTAGTGCATTGGATCTAGCAAAAAAACAAAATGGGAGGTTATACAAACTCAACCCATCTAGCTCTAATACCCAAGGAGAATAGACCCTCCAACTTCTCCCGTTTCCACCCCATATCCCTTTGAATTTCTTCTTATAAAATCTTTACTAAAATCCTTGCAGCCTGCCGTAAGATTTTGCTGCCAATGATCATATCTGAAAATCAAGGTGGTTTCATGGAAAATAGATAAATTTCAGACTCCATCCTCCTAGTTCAAGAAGCTATTCACTCTAGCCATTCTAGGAATGAAAAGGGATTCATCCTGAAGTTAGATTTGGCGAATGCCTTTGATAGGGCAGACATTCTTTTATGTTTGTTGTTCTTCAAAAAATGGGCTTTGCTACTTCATTTCTTGACCTCATTGGAGCTTGCATCATTGGACCCTGGATAGCCCCCCTTATTAGCGGCCGGCCTGGACCTGCCTTTCAATCTTCAAGAGGACTGAGGCAAGGATGTCCTCTTTCGCCCTACTTATTTATCTTGATGGCTGAATCCTTTATTGTGCCCTTGATTACAAGCGGCGGGCCTGACTCATCACTGGCATCAAATATGAAGATGGAGTCAAAAACATCAACCATTCCAAATTTTTTGATGACACCCTGTTAATAGGAGGAGCGTCTGCAATTATAGCTCGAAGATTCAAAGTTATTTTGGACAAGTACATGAGATATTCTGGAGGCATGATAAATCATCTCAAAAGTTGCATATATGGCTGGCATGCCTCAGCACAAACACTTCAAAGCATAGCCAACATCTTTGGGGTGCCTTGCAAATTAAATTGGGATCATTTCAGCTATTTGGGAATGCCAGTGAGTATAGGACCCACAAAAGCTGAAGTCTGGGATACAACTCTTGATAAATTAAAAAGAAAAGTTCAGCAATGGGGATCCACTTGGCTTAATCCGGCAGGTCGATTGGTTCTCCTCAAATCTTGTCTCTCTTCTCTCCCTCTTTATCAGTTCTCCCTTATACAGGCCCCAACCACTTTTCACCACAAAATGGAAAGCATCCTCAAGCATTTCCTCTGGCAGGGAGGGAAAAATGATAAGAAAAAATTTAACTTGGTAAGCTGGAAGCAAGTTATCCAATGCTAGGAAAGAGGAGGACTTGGAATCAGATCTCCTAAGCTAACAAACTTAGCCTTTAGAGGCAAGTTAGTATGTGTAGGCTTTAACCCCATACAGAAATTACCTGCATACGAATTATAAAACACAAAAATAAATAATGCGAGAGCAGAACACATAAAACACATATACGCATAGATTTTCCCCTAGATCCCAAAACCGGGACTACCAGCTTGATTTTTCATTATGTTCCTTTCAATGTTATAATACATATTTATACATGCTGAAGCATCCAATACCATGGACCGAAAACCATCGCATCCAAAAAACATGTGCGAAAATCATGCACAAAACCATAGGTGGGTCCACCGAGCCTAACATAGGGTCCAAAACCAAAATTTTTTGGGGCGCTGCCCCGAACCCCATAAAGTGGGGTTACGGGTCCCCCTCAAACCCCCTGTTAACTACGTGGAAAGAATTTAACACAACCCAACATTCTCCCACTTGTTGTTTTCTTTCCACAAAGGGCCACAAGAGAGCTTAGTCATTTTTCCAGCCCTGAAATGTCCATTGTCTCTCTACACCAAGATAATTTCTCAAAACTCACAGATTTTGTCAATGCATCTGCAGTATTCTTCAAAGTTTCCACCTTTACTAACAACACCTTTTTGTCTTCTATCATATCCCCCACAAAGTGATACTGAACATCAATGTGCTTTGTCTTTGAATGATATGCGGGGTTCTTTGCCAATAAAATTGCACTTTGGCTATCACAGTCTATCCTTATAGCTTCCTGTACTAACCCCATACTTGAACACAATCTCTGCAACCAAACTTCTTCCTTTCTTGCATGAGTGGCTGCCATGTATTTTGCCTCTGTAGTTGACAGTGCCACTACAGATTGTTTCTTACTCATCCAACTAACTGCACCTCCAAATAGGTTAAACACATACCCACTCGTAGATCTTCTCTGATCCAGATCTCCAGCCCAGTCTGCATCAACAAAGCCATGAATATCCAACACTCTGTCTAATCCTGGTCTTCCTTGGTAGCACAAACCATAATCACTAGTGCCATGCAAATACCTGAAAACCCGCTTCACTGTTGTCCAGTGCTCCTTCCCTGCTTTTGACATAAACCTGCTCAATACTCCCGCTGCATGTGCAATGTCTGGTCTAGTACAGGCCATTGCATACATCAGGCTACTGACTGCACTTGCATATGGAACATGGGACATGTCCTCTTCCTCTTCTTGTGTCTTGGGGCACTGTTCAGCAGATAACCTCACGCCTACAGGAATAGGAACCTTCACTGGTTTACTATCCTGCATATTAAACCTATGCAATATTGTCTCGACATACTTCCTCTGGTTTTACCAGAGCTTCCTCTTTGCCCGATCTCTTTTAATTTCCATGCCCAAGATATAATTTGCAGCACCAAGATCTTTCATGTCAAATTTGGAGGACAATTGGGTCTTCAAATCCTGGATAACTTCTTTGTCATTTCCAACCAACAACATATCATCCACATACAAGACCAGATAAATAACACGGTCACCAATTAATTTAAAATACACACAGTGATCTGCTTTTCTTCTGGTGAAGCCAAGTCCCCGTATAAATGTATCAAATTTCTGATACCACATCCTTGGTGACTGTTTTAACCCATATAGAGACTTCTTTAACTTACATACCAGTTCTTTCTTACCCTTCACTGCAAAGCCTTCAGGTTGCTTCATGTAGATCTCCTCTTCTAGATCCCCATGAAGAAATGCTATCTTCACATCCATCTGTTCTACCTCAAAATCAAAAGCAGCAGCAACAGATAAAAGTAATCTAATAGAAGTTACCTTGGCAACAGGAGAAAAAATATCACCAAAATCAATTCCCGGCACCTGGGAATAACCTTTTGCTACCAACCGAGCTTTGTATTTCTCCACTTTTCCTTCTACATTTGTCTTCTTTTTGAACACCCATTTGCTGCCAATGGGTTTCCTTCCAGCTAGAAACTCCACCAGATCCCAAGCCTCATTTTTGTGCAAAGATTCCATTTCATCAACCATGGCCTATTTCCAGAGTTTTCCATCCTCTGAATCCACTGCTTCCTTCCCAATTCTGGTATCATCATCAGTAATAGACAAAGCAAAATTTGAACAGAAATCAGATGGACTATACCTTTCTGGTTGCCTTCTCTCTCGAATTGATCTTCTCACAGTCGGAGTTTGTGGTTCTTCATCTTCTGATTCATCCTCTGATGTAGAGTCTGATTCTTCCTCCTTTAGCTCAAACTCTATCTTCTCAGGTTCCTTTGGTTGGACTGCATGTTTAATAACATCTTTCACCTCTCTGAACACCACATCTTGGCTGTACATAACCTTCCTTGTTACTGGGTTCCAAAGCTTATAACCCTTTAAACCATCCTTATATCCAATAAAGATGCACTTTTTAGATTTACTATCCAAATTTGTTTTTTTCTCCTTTGGAACATGTACATATGCATCACATCCAAATACCCTCAGATGTGAAAGAGAGGGTTTCTTACCAGTCCATACCTCTTGTGGATTTTTATCCTCTAATGCTGATGAAGGTGACCTGTTGACCGGGTAACATGCAGTATCCACCGCCTCTGCCTAGAATTCCTGTCCTAACCCAGCACCACTGAGCATGCTTCTTACCCTTTCCATCAACGTCTTGTTCATTCTTTCTGCAACTCCATTTTGTTGAGGTGTATATGGAGTATTCTTCTGCCATGTTATACCACACTTCTTGCAGAATTCTTCAAATTCCTTACTGCAAAACTCTCCACCATTATCTGTCCTCAACACCTTTATCTTCTTCTCTGTCTGGTTTTCCACTAGAGTCTTAAATTCTTTAAACCTATCAAAGACTTCAGATTTCTTCTTAAGGAAATATATCCATGTATTCCTTGAGAAGTCATCTATAAATGATACATAGTACACAGACTTACCCAGTGATGGAACCTTCACAGGTCCAAACACATCACTATGCACAAGCTCTAATATATGTTTCACCCTCTTACCACCAGAGGGGAAACTCACCCAATTTTGCTTCCCGTATACACAATTTTCACAGAAATCAAAATCTAGAGAGCTATTACTCATACCTTCTACCATACCTTTACCATGAAGTATTCGAAGGCCCTTCTCTCCAATATGTCCAAGCCGTTGATGCCACAACATGGTCTTTTCTCCAGAGACCACCAGATTTTCTGCTCCACTTTCAAGAACCACGGAACTATTGCACCCATCAACAACAGTGCTACCTTGCAGCTTGTATAGAGTTCCAATCCGAACTCCCCACATCACTACCAGTGCTCCCTGAACCATTCTGCATGTATCTTTCTCGAACATTGTTTTTACACCTACATCATCCATCTTACTAACAGAAATCAGATTTTTGGCTAATGCAGGAATATGTAGAACACCCGGAAGTGTTCTAACCCTTCAACCTTGCAGCTTCAACTTTACTTTTCCACGACCAATGATTCTGGCCTTCCTGTCATCCCCCATGAAGTCATCACCACCATCATATTTCTCATACTCACAGAACCACTCTCTATGGGGAGTGAAGTGAAAGGATGCACCTGAGTCAATCAACCATGCCTCATGATCTACATGTGTACTTGAAGAAGCCAAGTACACATCCCCACCTTCATTTGAGGTGGTTTTCGCCTCTGCAGAAGGAGCCTCATCAGATCCCTTTCCTTTGTCAGGAGCTTTAGATTCACAGTCCCTTTTGAAGTGGCCTTCCTTTTCGCATTTCTAGCACACCACCTTTACAGGTTTTCCTAGAGATTTAGATCTCCCTCTAGATTTAGATCTCCCACTTGACGACTTATTTTTGTTTCTGTTCTGAGACCGTCCTCGTACAGACAAGGTATCACCATTTTGGATCTCCATATTTTTCCATATCATCTCCTCCGTCAGCAAGGCTAAGACTATTTCATCAAACTTCAAGGAAGTTGCATTTCTACCTATTGCAATAACCAGATTATCCCACGAATTTGGTAGAGAACACAACAAACTGATGCATTTATCTTCATCTGAAATTTTAATATCAATAGTTGCTAATTAACTTACCACAGTATTAAATGCGTTCAGATGCTCTGTTACTGAGTCTCCATCTTTCATCCTCAGGTTATATAGCTTTTTCCGCAGGAACAATTTATTCACCAGAGACTTAGATTGGTACAAAGTACCTAACTTGTCCCACAAAGCCTTTGTTGTAGCTTCCCCTGATACATTCAGCAATACTGAATCTGAGACACACAATCGTATTGTGCTCTTTGCCTTTCGATCCAACTTATTCCATTCTTCATCGGACACTCCCATTGGTTTAGTACCCGAATCTACCATGATCCACTGATCTTTATCCACCAACAGATCCTCCATCTCAAGTTTCCACAACTCAAAACTCTGACCATTAAATTTCTCGATCTCTATCTTTCCACTGCTTGCCATCTTCTTTCACCACTAGAATCGAACTCGCAGATCTCCCACTGAACAGGGTCTACCACAGGCCCGAGCAAAACCCCTCAGCAACAAAGGCGTCCCCTTGAAGGAAAATCTGCTCTGATACCAAATGTAGGTTTTAACCCCATACAGAAACTACTTGCATACGAATTCTAAAACATGAAAATAAATAATGCAAGAGCAGAATACATAAAACACATATACATAGAGATTTTCCCCTGGATCCCAAAACTGGGACTACCAGCTTGATTTTTCACCATGTTCCTTTCAATGTTATAATACATATTTATACATGTCGAAGCATCCAATACCATGTACCAAAAACCATCGCGTCCAATACCATGGACCGAAAACCACTGCGTCCAGAAAACATGCGAAAATCATGCACAAAACCATAGGTAGGTCCGCCCAACCTAACATAGGGTCCAAAACCAAAATTTTCTGGGGCGATGCCCTGGACCCCATAAAGTGGGGTTATGGGTGCCCCTCAAACCCCCTGTTAACTACATGGACAAAATATAACACAACCCAACAATATGGAGATTAATTGATGAACAACAAGGTTGGTGGAAAAGAGTTCTTGAAGCCAAATACCTCAGCAGCTCTTAGAAAGTGAAATACCCACCAGAAATAGCACAAGAGTTTGGAAACTTTGCAAAAAATTTATCCCCTTCATGGCACAAAATAACTCTAAGGTTCCCAAAGGTGGCAACAAAATCAACATTGGAGTAGACAAGATTATGGTGAACCAACCAATTAGCAGCCAGCCATGTGTGGATCAAATTCTCCTCTTCCTTCACAACAAAGGAATATACCATTTGGATCAAATTTCTCAATGGGACATAAATACACAGGCATGGAAGGGATGGAGGTTCCCTCCCATCCCTAGAAACCTTAGAGAGAGCATCGACAATCTTCAGGTCCATCTTCACAACATTGCTCTAATCATTAAAAATGGCATTGATGGCTTCCGATGGGATCCCTTAGGATCTAGTTACTCAATTCAAGCTGGCCATCATTATTTGTGCAGTAGGGACCATCTTGCCCCTCCCTGGATGCATTGGAAAACCGGTTGGAAGTCTGAGGCCATCCCCAAAGTAAAATTTTTCATATGGACCCTCCTAAAAGGGAAAATCCTTACCTCAAACAATTTTCAAAAGAGGGGAATTATGGGGCCCTCACGATGCCCAAATCGCCTTGGGGTAGAATAAACTATCCAGCACTTATTCATTTCAAGCTCCTTTGCAATCTCTTGTTGGAATGGTATCTCCCCTTTTGGCCCGTTCACTTGGATCTCTCAGCGTTTTATTGGGGAGACCTTAAACAAATGGAAGAAGAGCTACCCCTAGTAGCATAAGAAAAATAGCATCGCTAAGAGGGTGTGGGATGCTCTCCCCTATTCCCTTCTTTGGAAAATATGGTTAGCTAGGAATTGCAAGATTTTTAGAGATCAGGAGACTTTCACAATGCAATTATGCAGCCTTGTGGATGTTTCTCCTGTTACCAAGTGGATGATCTCCTCCAAAACTGCACAATCCTCAAGGATTAAATCCTTGACTTCATGCATGAGTTTTCTCCACGAGAAAACACATGCAACTGATAGTACATTGTCCTTGACTTTAATCTGAACTGGGCCTTTCTTAGAATAGACATGCATGAGTTTCAGATGAGGGAATCTTCAGTTAATTGGAGTAGCACTAGTTGAGTGCATGCATGCATCAACTGACTGTTAACTCTCTATTAGTTCCTCAAATAGCTTGGAACTAATTTAACTAGACTTAACTCAATAAACTGAGTTAACTAATTACAACTCAAATATAACTCAATCTTATCTCCTTAATTTAAGCAATAACTCTTGCATGGCTTCAGAAAGACTTCTAACTTGAATTTCTCCAACTAATTAATTTAAAATTAATTAATTAATTATTTCCAAGTAGTTGTTAAGACTAAATTCGATTTTAATTCACAATTTATGTTATGAAACCAGCTCAAGAAAAAGATAGAAAAGATAGATCAACACCTTAGAATTCAGCCTCTTCGAGGGGGCAACCTCTTTTACATTACATAAATGAACAATTCTTGAATAATACAAATGAAAAGACCTCCTTTCTATATATAGGAGTCTAAGGGGTCATAACATAATCAGAGCCGACATAACAATAATAATGTAAGGGCACAATAATAACAATAGTGGGCTTCTATGGGGCACAATAGTAACAATATGGGAACTACATGGGTACATCAATATAATAAGTGGGTTGTACTAATAACAATAAGGGGTTACACTAGTAGTATAGGGGCCCAACATGCCCCTCTCCTTCAAAAAGTGTTGTCCTCAATGCTTGAGTAGTTCTTGATGCTTCTGTATAAAATTCTTGTCCTCCCATGTGGAATATTCAGTGGGTAAGTTCTTTCACTTGATGAGATACTCTGAAATTGATCGATTCCGTAGCTGTCGGGTTCTTGTTTCTGTGACTGCTCCAGGTTCCAATATTATTTTTCCTTCCTCTTCAATTTCTGGCAATATTGTTTGAATTGGGATCTTTTGCAACTTTTGAATAAGTGGCCATACTTCTTCGTACTTCTTCCATTCATCCCTTGATTCTTTTATCCAATCTGATTGGATAATAGAAATAGCACAAAACAATGCTTCCACATCCTCATCCTTGAAGAGTCTTCCCATTCAGTAAGGTCGCCATTTTTTAAGTGCATGTAGTATTGCCAACATTTCCTTCTCATAAATAGCTTTCTTGATCTGTAGCAGTAAAAATACCCAATCACCTACATGAAAACATTTTTCACTACGATGTTGATCTACCTGTTGTTTCGTTTGATTTTGCACCGAAGTGGCGCTATCCTTTAAATGTTGGAGAACTTTTTGTTGATGCTTGATGTGATCTTTCACTGCTTGAACCTTTTTCTTCTTGTTATGTCCTTCTATCTCTAGAGTTTGAGGAGTGGAAATTTCTTCCAATCCTTTACAAGATATGGTCGGATTCATTTCTTGATGCTTAATGTGATCTTTCAGTTCTTGAACATTTTTCTTCTTGATATGTCCTTCTATCTTGATAGTTTTAGGAGTGGTAATTTCGACCAATGAATTACAAGATATGGTTGGATTCATTTCTTCTTTCTCGATGTGATCTTTCACTTCTTGCACCTTTTTCTTCTTGATATGTCCTTCTATCTTGAGAGTTTGAGGAGTGGTAATTCTTGCCAATGCTTTACAAGATATGGTCTGATTCCTTTCTTCTTTCTCTGGGGTGGGGTCCTGGCATATATCTTCTTCTTTTGATGTTTCTTGATCCTTTTCTTCCTCCTCTTCATATTCTATGTAAAATAATTTCTTCTCAACACACTTATGACCTTTAGTGCATTTTCTATCACAATTGTAACAAAGCCCTTTTTCTCTTTTTTCTTCCAATTGTTGTGGTGTAACCCTTGTAGATTGTGGAAGGCTAGGAGAAACAACACTTCCATCTTTATAGTTGTGAGGGGTATGCTTCCTGGTTTCCATAATTTTGCTTTCCACTATGTCACAAAGCCCTTTTACTCTTTCCAATTGTTGTGGTGTTGCTCTAAAGAAGATGTTTCTCTTTGTATCCTCATAATGTGCTATCATTTCCTCCGTGAAAATTGACCACGTAACAAGTTGTTTATGAGAACAAAGCCCTTCATACCATAAAAATTGATCTGGTTCTAAATATGAAGATGCAATGCATACCTTTTGTAACAGTGGTACACCATGTAGATCAAAATATTGCTCCATCTGAAGTATCCAATTTACTGGATCCTTGCCATCAAACTTCCTCATCTTGCTTTTTCTTGATTTTAGGAGCTCGATATTGAAACGACTGTAACTCTGTTATGAAACCATCTCAAGAAAAGATAGAAAAGATAGATCAACGCCTTAGAATTTAGCCTCTTCGAGGGGGCAACCTCCTTTACATTACATAAATGAACAATTCTTGGATGATACAAATGAAAAGACCTCCTTTCTATATATAGGAGTCTAAGGGGTCATAACATAATCAGAGCTGACATAACAATAATAATGTAAGGGCACAATAATAACAATAGTGGGCTTCTATGGGGCACAATAGTAACAATATGGGCACTACATGGGTACAACAATATAATAAGTGGGTTATACTAATAACAATAAGGGGTTACACTAGTAGTATAGGGGCCTAACATGCCCCTCTCCTTTAAAAAGCATTGTCCTCAATGCTTGAGTAGTTCTTGATGCTTCTGTATAAAATTCTTGTCCTCCCATGTGGAATCTTCAGCGGGTAAGTTCTTCCACTTGATGAGATACTCTGAAATTGATCGATTTCGTAGCTGTCGGGTTCTTGTTTCTGTGATTGCTCCAGGTTCCAATATGATTTTTCCTTCCTCTTCAATTTCTAGCAATATTGTTTGAATTGGGATCTTTTGCAACTTTTGAATAAGTGGCCATACTTCTTTGTCCTTCTTCCATTCATCCCTTGCTTCGTTTATCCAATCTGGTTGGATAATATAAATAGCACAAAACAATGCTTCCACATCCTCATCCTTGAAGAGTCTTCCCATTCGGTAAGGTCGCCATTTTTTAAGTGCATGTAGTATTGCCAACATTTCCTTCTCATAAATAGCTTGCTTGAGATGTAGCAGTAAAAATACCCAATCACCTACATCAAAACATTTTTCACTACAATGTTTATCTACTTGTTGTTTCGTTTGATTTTGCACCGAAGTGGCGTTATCCTTTAAAAGTTGGAGAACTTGTTGTTGATGCTCGATGTGATCATTCACCGCTTGAACCTTTTTCTTCTTGATATGTCCTTCTATATCTAGAGTTTGAGGAGTGGTAATTTCTTCCAATCCTTTACAAGATATGGTCAGATTCATTTCTTGATGCTTGATGTGATCTTTCACTTCTTGAACGTTTTTCTTCTTGATATGTCCTTCTATCTTGATAGTTTGAGGAGTGGTAATTTTGAACAATGAATTACAAGATATGGTTGGATTCATTTCTTCTTTCTCTATGTGATCTTTCACTTCTTGCACATTTTTCTTCTTGATATGTCCTTCTATCTTGAGAGTTTGAGGAGTGGTAATTCTTGCCAATGCTTTACAAGGTATGGTCTGATTCATTTCTTCTTTCGATGTTTCTTGATCCTTTTCTTCCTACTCTTCATATTCTATGTAAAATAATTTCTTCTCAGCACACTTATGACCTTTAGTGCATTTGCTATCACAATTGTAACAAAGTCCTTTTTCTCTTTTTTATTCCAATTGTTGTGGTGTAACCCTTGTAGGTTGTGGAAGGCTAGGAGAAACAACACTTCCATCTTTATAGTTGTGAGGGGTATGCTTCCTGGTTTCCATAATTTTTCTTTCCACTATGTCACAAAGCCCTTTTACTCTTTCCAATTGTTGTGGTGTTGCTCTAAAGAAGGTGTTGCTCTTTGTATCCTCATAATGTGCTATCATTTCCTCCGTGAAAAGTGACCACGTAACAAGTTGTTTACGAGAACAAAGCCCTTCGTACCATAAAAATTGATTTGGTTCTAAATATGAAGATGCAATACATACCTTTTGTAACAGTTGTACACCATGTAGATCAAAATATTGCTCCATCTGAAGTATCCAATTTACCGGATCCTTGCCATCAAACTTCCTCATCTTGCATTTTCTTGATTTTAGGAGCTCGAACTTGAAACGACTATAACTCTGTACTTTCAGATCTTTAAGTTCTGAAATTGCAACCTATAGTAGCCCTCTATGTCCTCTTTCTAATGCCACCAGTCTGATCCAAATTGGATTCTCTAAGAAAGAGTTATGCACAATCTCCCAAGATTACCTGATTAGAGACCTTTCCAGAAGAGCGAAATTGTATGAAGTGCCACGTGGAACTATTTTGACCTTTGGATCTAAAAAATATATACAAACAACTACAATCCGTCCTATTTCTGTACCTTCTTACGAAATTTCAATCCGATCCCCAGAGAGAAAGTTATGACGATTTTCCCCAGGTCACCTATTTTGAATGTAATTCAGGAGTCTGCAAACAAACCAACTTCCTCAGATCATATCTCCGCAAATATCGCGCAAAAATCTCTGAAATTCAGACCCAAGGTTCAGCACGATTTCTTCTAAAATGGGTTTTCTTTTGCGACTTCTGAAATGTCACAGAAAAAAAGTTATAGCGAAAATGCCACGATGACCTGTTTGGAGCAGCGAAACCCTAGAATCCAAAGCTCTGATACCAAATGTTATGAAACCAGCTCAAGAAAAGATAGAAAAGATAGATCAACGCCTTAGAATTCAGCCTCTTTGAGGGGGCAACCTCCTTTACATTACATAAATGAACAATTCTTGGATGATACAAATGAAAAGACCTCCTTTCTATATATAGGAGTCTAAGGGGTCATAACATAATCAGAGCCGACATAACAATAATAATGTAAGGGCACAATAATAACAATAGTGGGCTTCTATGGGACACAATAGTAACAATATGGGCACTACATGGGTACAACAATATAATAAGTGGGTTATACTAATAACAATAAGGGGTTACACTAGTAGTATAGGGGCCTAACAAACTCTGCACTTTCGGATCTTTAAGTTATGAAATTGCGAGCTATAGTAGCCCTCTGTGTCCTCTTTCCAATTCCACCAGTCTGATCCAAATTGGATTCTCCAAGAAATAGGTACGCACAATCTCCCACTGTGACCTGATTATAGACCAGTTCAGTAGAGCGAACTTGTACGACATGCCATGAGTCACTATTTCGACCTCTGGATCTAAAAAAAATATACAAGAAACTACAGTCTGTCCTCTTTTTGTACCTTCTTACGAAATTTCAATCCAATGCTCAGAGAGAAAGTTATGACGATTTTCCCCTGGTCACCTGTTTGGAATGTAATTCAGGAGTCTGCAAAAAGACCAACTTCCTCAGATCATATCTCCACAAATATAGTGCGAAAAGCTCTGAAATTTGGACCCAAGATTCAGCGTGATTTCTTCTCAAATGGGTTTTTTTTAGCTTCTAAAACGTTGCAGAAAAAAAAAGTTATAGTGAGAATTCCACGATGACCTGTTTGGAGCAGCGAGACCCTAGAATCCAAAGCTCTGATACCAAATGTTATGAAACCAGCTCAAGAAAAAGATAGAAAAGATAGATCAACGCCTTAGAATTCAGCCTCTTCGAGGGGACAACCTCCTTTACATTACATAAATGAACAATTCTTCGATAATACAAATGAAAAGACCTCCTTTCTATATATAGGAGTCTAAGGGGTCATAACATAATCAGAGCCGACATAACAATAATAATGTAAGGGCACAATAATAACAATAGTGGGCTTCTATGGGGCACAATAGTGACAATATGGGCACTACATGGGTACATCAATATAATAAGTGGGTTGTACTAATAACAATAAGGGGTTACACTAGTAGTATAGGGGCCTAACAATTTAATTCAAGGGCAAATTAAATTTGAATATTCTTATTTCCATATTTCAACATTCAAATCCAAGATAATTTCTTTGTCATTTCCAACTAGCAACATATCATCCACATAAAAGACCAGATAAATAACACAGTCACCAATTAATTTAAAATACAAACAATAATCTGCTTTGCTTCTAGTGAAGCCAAGTCCCCCTGTAAATGTATCAAATTTCTGATACCACATCCTTGTTGACTGTTTTAACCCATACAGAGACTTTTTTAACTTGCATACTAGTTCTTTCTTACCCTTCACCATAAATCCTTCAGGTTGCTTCATGTAGATCTCTTCTTCCAGATCCCCATGAATAAATGTTGTTTTCACATCCATATGTTCGACCTCAAAATCAAAAGCAACAGCAAAAGATAAAAGTAATCTAATAGAAGCTACCTTGGCAACAAGAGAAAAAATATCACCAAAATCAATTCCCGACACATGGGAATAACCTTTTGCTACCAAATGAGCTTTGTATTTCTCCACCTTTCCTTCTCCATTTGTCTTCTTCTTGAACACCCATTTGCTGCTAATGGGTTTCCTTCTAGTTGGCAACTCCACCAGATCCCAAACCTAATTTTTGAGCAAAGATTCCATTTCATCAACCATGGCCTCTTTCTAAGGTTTTCCATCCTCTGAATCTACTGCTACCTTCACAGTTCTGGGATCGTCATCAGTAATAGATAAATCAAAATTTGAATAGAAAGTAGATGGAATATACCTTTTTGGTTGCCTTCTTTCTTAAACTGGTCTTCTTACAACCGGAGTTTGTGGCTCTTCATCTTCTGATTCCTCTTATGCTGTAGAGTCTGATTCTTCCTCCTTTAGCTCAAACTCTATCTTCTCAGATTCCTTTTATGGGACTTCATGTTTAATAACATATTTCACCTCTCTGAACACCACATCTCGGTTGTACACAACCTTCCTTCTTACTTGGTTCCAAAGCTTATAACCCTTTAAACCATCCTTATACCCAATAAAGATGCACTTTTTAGATTTACTATCCAACTTGGTATTTTATCCTTTGGAACATGTACAATGCATCACATCTAAATACCCTCAGATGTGAAAGAGAGGGTTTCTTACCAGTCCATACCTCTTGTGGAGTCTTATCCTCCAAAGTTGATGAAGGTGATCTTTTAACCAGGTAACATGTTGTCTCCACCGCCTCTGCCCAGAATTCTTGTCCTAACCCGACACCACTGAGCATGCTTCTTGCCCTTTCCATCAATGTCTTATTCATTCTTTCCGCAACTCCATTTTGCATACGTGTGTATGGAGTAGTCTTCTGGAGTGCTATACCACACTTCTTACAGAATTCTTCAAATTCCTTGCTGCAAAGCTCTCCACCGTTATCTAACCTCAACACCTTTATCTTCTTCTTTGTCTGGTTTTCCACTAGAGCCTTAAATTATTTAAACCTGTCAAAGACTTCATATTTCTTCTTAAGGAAATATATCCTTGTATTCCTTGAGAAGTCATCTATAAATGATACATAGTACACAGACTTACCCAGTGATGGAACCTTCACAGGTCCAAATGAATTACTGTGCACAAGCTCTAGTATATGTTTCGTCCTCTTACCAAAAGAGGGGAAACTCACTCGATTTTGCTTCCCATATACACAATTTTCACATAAATCAAAATCCAAAGAGCTATTACTCATACCTTCTACCATACCTTTACCATGAAGTATTTGAAGGCCCTTCTCTCGATTATTTCCAAGCCTTTGATGCCAGAGCATGGTCTTCTCTCCAAAGACCACTAGATTTTCTGTTCCACTTTCAAGAACCACAGAATTGTTCCACCCATCAACAACATTGCTACCTTGCAGCTTGTACAGAGTTCCAATCTAAACTCCCTGCATCAATACCAGTTCTCCCAGAACCATCTTGCAGGTATCCTTCTCGAACAATGTTTTTACACCTGCATCATCCAGCTTGCTTACAGAAATCAGATTTCTGGCCAATGCAGGAATATGCAGAACACCTGGAAGTGTTCTAACCCTTCCACCTTGCACCTTCAACTTTATTTTTCTGCAACCAACTATTCTATCCTTCCTATCATCCCCTAAGAAGACATCGCCACCATCGTATTTCTCATACTCGCAGAACCACTCTCTATGGGGTGTGAAGTGAAAGGATGCACCTGAGTCAATAAACCATGCCTCATGATCTACATGTGTACTTGAAGAAGCCAAGTACACATCCCCACCTTCATCGAAGGTGGTTTTCTTCTCTGCAGAAGGAGCATCATCAGATCCCTTTCCTTTGTGAGGAGCTTTAGATTTACAGGCCCTTTTGTATTTCCCTTCCTTTCCACATTTCCAGCAAACCACCTTTACAAGTTTTCCAGGAGATTTAGATCTCCCTCTAGATTTTGATCTCCCACTCGATGACTTATTTTTGTTTATGTTCTGGGACCATCCTCGTACAGACAAGGCATCACCATTCTGGCTCTCCATATTTTTCCATCTCATCTCCTCTATTAGCAAGGATGAGACTATTTCATCAAACTGCAAGGAAGCTACATTGTTACCTATTGCAATAACCAGACTATCCCACGAATCTGGTAGAGAACACAATAAACGGATGCACTTATCTTCATCTGAATTTTTAATATCAATAGATAATAACTAACTTACCATAGTATTAAATGCGTTCAGATGCTCTATCACCAAGTCTCCATCTTTCATCCTCAGGTTATACAATTTTTTCTGTAGGAACAGTTTATTCACTAGAGACTTAGATTGGTACAAATTCCCTAACTTGTCCCACAAAGCCTTAGCTGTAGCTTCCCCTGATACATTCAGAAATATTGAATCTAAGACACACAATCTTATTGTGCTCTTTGCCTTCTAATCCAACTTCTTCCATTCTTCATCGAGCACTCTCATTGGTTTAGTACCTGGATCTACCGCGATCTACTGATCTTTATCTACCAACAGGTCCTCCATCTTCAGTTTCCATAACTCAAAACTCTGACTATTAAATTTCTCGATCTCTATCTTTCCACTACTCTCCATCTTCTTTCAGCACCAAAATCGATCCCGCAGATCTCCCACTGAACAGGGTCTACCACAGGCCTGAGTGAAACCCCTCAGCAACAAAAGTGTCCCCTTGAAGCCAAAATACTTTTGATACCAAATGTAGGTTTTAACCTCGTACACAAATTGCCTACATACGAATTCTAAAACACAGAAAATAAACAATGCGAGAGCATAACACATAAAACAAATATACATAGAGATTTCCCCTGGATCCCAAAATTGGGACTACCAGCTTAATTTTTCATTATATTCCTTTCAATGTTCAATGCATATTTACACATGCCAAAGCATCCAATACCATGGACCGAAAATCATCGCGTCCAAAACCATGTGCGAAAACCATGCAAAAAACCATAGGTAGGTTCACCCAACCTAATATAGGGCCCACAAAACATTTCCCTGGGGCGTTGCCCCAGACCCCGTACAAGGGAGGCTACCACCCCCCCCCCCCGATAAACTACATGGGCTAGCTGTGGAAAGAATATAACACAAGCCATCACGTATATCATTTTCTGACAGGGTCACTAGTGATCATACTTGTGGAGGAGTGATTTCTTATGCAGGTGAATGGAATTAAGAGGTTCCTGGTTTATGAGGAATTAAGTGGGAGGAGTAGTCATAACAAATATATGAGGTCAGTATCATGTGGATATGAATTGATATTGTATGCTTGTATTATACCTATGTTTATGTTATGACATGTAACGCTGAAGGATACATCAGCGAAATGAAAACAATGTGCTTTGCAACATGCTAAGATGAGCATGGATGGCAGAGAGACACTAGAAGCAAGGGTGCTTGGTAGAGATAGTGTGGTTTTGGATGCGTGATTGTACTATTGTGCATATGTTGTATATGTTGTACATGTTTCATCTGTGATGTTGTGTGCACGCGGTGTTGTGTATATATAGTGTGTGTACATATTTATGTAATGTTATGTACAATGTGGTACAGATAGTGTTGTGTGAATATTGTATATGCAGTGCTAGGTATAGATGGTGTTATGTACATGTTGTATATGCAGTGTTGTGTATATATTGTACGGTGCACATGATAGATATGCAGTGTTGTGTGCATATGGTGTTGTCTGCATGTTGGATATGTGGTGTTGTGTACATATGGTGCTCTGTACATGTTGTATATACAGTGCTATGTACATATGGTGTTGTGTACAAGTTGTGCATGTGGTGCTATGTACATATGGTCTTGTGTGCGTGAATGTACAGGTGGTGTTGTGCACGTGTTGTACATATGGTGTTGTGTAAATGTCGTGCATGTGATGTTGTACACATGTGGTGTCATGTACATGTAGTGCATGTGGTACTATGTACATGTGGTATTGTGTACACATTGTATAGGTGGTGCAGTGTACATGTGGTGTTGTGTATGCATTGTGTAGGTGGTATCGTCTACATGTGATGTTGTGCAGGTGGTGTTATATGTGGTACTATTTACATGTTGTACATATGGTACTCGTTTGCATGTGGTATTGTGTTCATGTCGTACATGTTGTGTTGTGGGCATGTGGTACTATGGATGTGCATTATGTAGTCGTGGTATCATGACAAGTGTATTCATTGTGTTGTACTCTATGTACATATATGTATTGTGTTGTACATATGGGTGTATGTGTATGTATTTTGTTGTGGAGTATATCAGATGTAGGATTATGTATTGTGTTGTGTTTTACACTGGGTGTAGGTGTATGTGTGGTATGTTAGGTGTAGGTGCATGTATTGCATGGTGTTGTATGTCATGTGTGGTTGTATGTGTGTGATGCACACTATGTATATGTGCACATGGTTGAGGAGAAGGCACTGGGTGTTGTTGGGTGTGGAAAATAGTCTGGTGTGTGTACGGAATAAGGACAAAGGTAGAATCTAAGGATTGATTAATAAAGGATAAGTATCCATAATTTATTTCAGGATTATTATGCATGTGATTTATGATTATGGTTTACGATGATTACATGTGATCTATGATTATGGTTTATGATGGGTACATGTGATTTATGATTTTGATCTATGATGGTTGTGTTTTGAGCTAACCTGATGTGATATGTTTATACATGATGATTTGGTCAAAGATGCTAGTTTGACATGTTGTGATAGGAAGTACACATCATTACAAGTGTACCTTATTGACGAGCTACCAATGATGTATGATGTGAATTTATTTCAATTTAATTTAAATCTAATGAAAGTTATGTGCTTGGTATAGGAAGCGTATAAATTCCTGGTTGGGTGGTCGAAAATGAAGGCAAACATTAGCAACCACAGCGAAATAAATTGGAACAGGTAGTAGTATGTTGGTAAAGCACTTCAGGATCAAGGTTGTTGTGGAACACTGGTACCCAATAGTGTCCATTGATTTCCATGAGCATTCTATGACTCGTATGATGGTTTGAGGCAGGGATATGCCTTAGTTGTTGACCTTCTGATGTGAGGAAGCCTTGCCAAAGGATGGATCGCCTGGGATAGGGGATGTCGAGGAACTTGGAAGGTGAGTCACAACATGGAAGGGGTGACCAGATTTCCCAAGGGAATATGTAGCAGAGAAGGGAAGGTCAGGGATAGATTTGTTTTGGTCATTAGCATTTTCTGATGGAATTAGAAGCACATTGGGAGTGCGCCCTGAAATAATGAGCCGGTAACCATTCACAGAGAGGACAAGTGGTGCAATATTGTAGCATTGGACATTGGATGTAGTTTGAATTTGGCAGTGGTGAATCCTGGTATTACTTTGAGGGTGGAGGTGTGAGCCTATGGATTCCCTTGTTTATTGATATGGGCATCCTATCATTTTATTTGATGGTTGAGAAGATGTTCATATGTGTATATGTGGTTATTATTGTCAATATCGTAATGAGTTTTGTTATAAAGCTCCAATAAACTGTATGTTTGTCATGTTTTAGCAGTGATAATTATAAATACTGAAACAAGTTGATTTATAAAGCTCCATGCGCAGTGTGTTTTCTTTTCAGCATTTTCGTTGAGGTCTTGGTGTGGTTTAACACTGAGGATGGTGTTCCCCAAGGGGGAGGGGTCTGCAATAGCCCCTAGTTAAAAGTTCAGGTAATAAAAGTTAATAAAGGGAAAATAAGACCAGGGTTAAGAGACATGTATTCCAAGTTGAATGGTGGGAAAGACAGCCTAGTGTCAGTGTTCATTCAGTTTATTATGGCTAAGGAAATTGGCAAAGGCAATGGCTAAGGAATTAAAAAGGAAAAATGGCATTTTTGGCACATTTATTTATGAAAATAATGGAAATTAGGAGAAAAGGAAGGTGAAAGGTCACAGGTTGCATGTGAGGAGGAAAATGAAGGAAAATAATGGAAATTGAAGAAAATAGAGGCCTCATTAATAAAAAGGCTTCTGAGGATGAGTTGGTAAGTTTCTTTCAATATTAATCTTTTGCCCAACTTAGGAGCAAGGAAGGGAAAAGTAAGCAAAGGAAAGAAAATGAAAAGCAAAGATCAAGTAAGAAGGAGAAGGATCAAGCAGATTCAACATGAATACTTGTAGGTAACATATTGCATGTGTGATTTCCTAGCTAGTTTTGACATGCATAGTTGTGCATGTTTGTATATGGTTCTCTTTTTGTTGGTGGCATGGTTTTGTTGGGTTATGAAAGTGGTTTGTAGCCTTACCTTGCCTTTTTCTAGATAGCCATGGTATGATGGGATTGTTTTCTTGGTTTTGAGCTTTGGAATTGTGGGATGGTTTCAGAATCCAAGGTGGAGGTGGTCTCAGGAAAATTCCCAAATTCCTAGGAATTCCTTGACTTGTTTCAGCGGGATACATAGTAAATATTGAGGGTGGAGTCTTGGTTTAGGGCCTAGTGATCCGGTGTGGATTGCAGTAAAGCTTGAGAGACTGGTGTCTCAGTTTAGGACCTAGTGATATGGTATGGATTGCGATAAATCCTAAGAGTCTGGTGTCTCGGTTTAGGTCCTAGTGATCCGGTGTGGATTGCAGTAAAGCTTGACAGACAAGGAGATAGAAAATTCCACAAGGATAGTGATGGAGTCAGGAGTGATTCCTAGCTTGGTTTGGTTTTGTGATCTCGGTGTTGGTTTTTGTGAGATCAGAGTTTTGTGAGGGTGAAGGTGGTTTAACCTCTAGATTCCCTTGGTTGTTTTTCTATTGGTTTATCCATGAAATCCCACATTCGTGCTTGGAATATGGCATGAAGGTGACAGGATGAAAGAAATATTTGGTTCAGCCATGTCTATAGTCAGGTGGTACATGGAAGTCCTAAACCTTGTCGCCCCTTGCCTATGCTTAATAAAAGCTAAGTTCTCTCACTTTTGTACTTGTTATTATGTAGCCTTAATCGTTTTTATCTCATTTTTATTTACATGGTTTAATGTTGGTTATAAGAATGGTTATATGACTAGTTATTGTCATAGTTATTTCATGTATTTACTTGTACCTAAAAGGATAATGGATGCAAGCCTAATTAATGTCAAAACAATTAAGGGAAGAGGGTGATGATCCTTCTTGTCAAGTCTCATATGAGTTATCATTCATTTGTGCTCTGTCTTGTATTCATTTCCTATAGATTGCATTGATGCCAAGTGTTTGACAGAATGTTCGTCCTGGTTGGGGATGGTCAGGTCTAGTCATGGAGTTAGTTTTTGATTTGTAAGTCTTGTCATCTTGTAATTTATTGATGCTAAAAGCTACATGGGTTTTGGATAGTGTTCGGGATTCTAGGCTTGAAAAGTGGCACAAATCCCATATTCGTAGGCACAAGTCTGAGGAGAAAAGTCATCAGACGCACGTAGGCCTTGTTGTGAGAGCGTTCAGAGCCTCCCAGATGCATCCTTATCCATATAAAGGGAGCGCACAGGAGTCCAATGGTCTAAAACTTAGTGGGACCTAGGGGTTGGTCAGGTTAATGACTTCGATGCATTATGGGAGTCCTGGAGCAGGTGCAGAAGGTCTGATATGGTGTGTTTCCATCAATTCCACTTCCTTAATTGACACATAGGGAGTTGAATCATATCATCGTAACTTCTCATCACATGTTTACCCCCGTTGGCCGATTACCAGGTAGATGTGGGAGGAGGGGCATTGCAATTGAAATTAAGAAGGAATTTTCTAACATCGGGTCACAAAATGAGGGAGAGAGCCACCACCAATCTAGAAACTAGGATGGGGGCAGATAAAAGGCATGTAACATATAATTTTCCTTCTCTAAAGGAATATCTCTCGAAGCATAGGATAAAAAGAATTGGAAAGCTTACCTTTGACCCTGAAAGACCGAAGTTCCAAAGCACCCAACTTCAATCATGTTTCACCCACACTATGTTCTCATAGTTTAATGATTCCTTCAAAATTACCTGAAGCTTCTCATTATCAAGATTCTTATTTTTCTAGTGCCCAAATTCCACCCTTAAAATAGGGGAAACCTACTTCAAAATCCATTGAAAATTCTAATTGTTGGACCAAATCCACTCGCAGATTATGAATGAACCTAAGCTCCCATAGTTGGATTTATTCACAATGCACCATGGGAGCTGCATTTTAGCTTACATTTCAACATTATTTCTTTTAGTACCCTGAGGCAGATAAATCATCATGAGGCAATCCAAGGTGATGTGACAATAACTACCCAGAATATTGAGCTAGAAAGCATGCCTATTCCACAAAGGGGGGATTAAGAAAAACACGCTTTCATGGAGCGTAAGGCCTACATCTGTCATGTCTATCTGAAAAATAACAATCATGAACATACTTGGGTATTTAGTCTGATCCTTTAAATACATATATTCAGGATGAGAGGGGAGGGAAGGACACGGATGGGCACGTGTTAGCATCCCCTAACACACCTAGTACTCACTAACACTCTTTGTCAAACTCTTATTCATTCATTTCCATGCATTTGAAACTAGTGCTCCCTTGTGTTTCTCTAGCACTTGGCCCTACCACTCACTAGCATGTGTTGGCACCTGGAACATCTTGGCATGCCTAAAATTCCTTGGAACTTTCTATCATGTGTTAGTACTTCTTGGCATTCCCTGGAATACCTTGGCACTCCCTAGCTGTCATGCCCTCATAAATAGCCTTACTTTTTTTGTGACTTGGGAACCAAGCCAAGTCATTGGAAAAATAATGTTGTACCCAACCTAAAGTCTTCCTTTGTCTAAAACGAATTTTTCCAAGACTTATCACAACCATAGGCTTGCCTCTTACAACTCCTATTCTGAACTTATCCTAACACACTTCGTCCTTAGGACACCTGTAATTCACTAACACTCCTTAGCACACACTCTTATTTGTTCATTTCCATGCATTTTGACCTAGTTCTCCCTTGTGATGCCCTAACACTCCCTAACACCCCTCAGCATGCATTGACACTGTCTAGCATGTGTTAGCATGCCTTTTCTTTCCTTGTCATGCACTGACACTCCTTAGCTATCATACCCTCACAACTACCCTTATGTTTTTTGAGACTTGGGAACCCAACCAAGTCATGTGTCAACTACAACAACTTGACCAAGTTATAGTTACTACAACTAGACTATGCCTTGTTCACCTAAGAACTGCCTATAACTCATCTTAGGCTACTCATGTCCAATATCAACTCATCCCACTTAACAAGTTACCAAGTCAAGGCCCACATCCAACCGTGGCCATAAAACGGCTAAGCAACATAGTTTACATCTTGACATGCCATAACACCTAGCACGTCTAACAATCCCTTGGTAGTATGTGGTGCGTATTAGAATCCCATGCATTCCTTAGCATTCTTTGGCACTCCCTAGCACACCCTAGCACTCCCTAACATGCCCTGGAACTCTAGCATGCCTTGTTACTACTTGGCATATAACCTTGTCACTCCCCCCTTAACACACTGGAACTCACTAACACTCCCTATCACACACTCTTGTTTGTTCATTTCCATGCATTTTTAACTAGTTCTCCCTTGTGTTTTTGTGGAACTCCGTAACAGTCCCTAGCACACATTGGCACACTTTAGCACCTAGGACATCTTGACATGTTTCCCTAGCACTCTAGCATTCATTGGCACTACCTAGCATACCTTGTCACTCCCTCCTTAGCACACCTAGAACTCGTTGACACTCCTTGTCACCCACTCTTATTTATTCATTTCCATACATTTGAAACTAGTGCTCCCTTTTTTTCCCTAACATTACATAACATTCCCTGGCATGCATTGGCACACCCTAGCACTTGGCACATCTTGGCATGTTTCCCCAACCTCTAGCATGCCTTAGAACTACCTAGCATACCTTGTCACTCCCTCCTTAGCACATTTGTAACTCACTGACACTTCCTGTCACAATCTCTTATTCATTCATTTGTATGCATTAATTTGACCTAGTGCTCCCTTATGTTTCCTTGGTGCTCCCTAACACTTCCTAGCACATGTTGGCATAGCCTAACACCTGGCACATCTTGGCCACATGTCACCCTATCACTCTAACATGAATTAACACTACCTATCATACCATGTCACTCCCTCCTTAGAACACCTGGAACTCACTGACACTCCCTGTCACACACTCTTATTCATTCATTTCCATGCATTTTGACCTAGTGCTCCCTTGTGTTTCCCTGGCACTCCCTAACACTTCCTAGCACATGTTGGCACAACCTGGCACATGGCACATCTTGAATGCATGCCGCCCTGGCACTCTAGCATGAATTAGCGTTGCCTAGCATACCATGTCACTCCCTCCTTAACACACCTAGAACTCGCTGACACTCCCTTTCACACACTCTTATTCATTCATTTCCATGCATTTTGACCTAGTGCTCCCTTGTGTTTCCCTGGTACTCCCTAACACTCCTTAGCACGCATTGGAACACCTTGGCAGTTGACACATCTTGGTATGCTTCCCTAGCATTCTAGCATGCCTTCGCACTACCTATCATACCTTGTCACTCCCTCCTTAGCACACCTGGAGCTCACAAACACTTTATTTCCATGCATTTGAAACTAGTTCTCCCTTGTGTTTCCCTGACACTTTGCCCTCACACTCCCTAACATTTGTTCACGCCACACCCTGGCACCTAGCACATCTTGGCATGCCTATCATGCCTTGGAACTGTCTAGCATGTGTTAGTACTTCCTAAAATTCCCCGACACACCTTGGTACTCCCTAGCTGTCATTCCCTCATAGATAGCCTTACTTTTTTTGCGACTTGGGAACCCAACCAAGTCATTGGAAAAACAATGTTGTGCCTAACCCAAAGTCTCCCTTTGTCTGAAACTGCTTTGTCCAACCCCTTATTATAATTATAGGATTGCCTCCTACAAGTCTTGTTCTGACCTTCTCCTAACACACTTTATCCTTGAGACACTTGGAATTCATTGACACTCCTTCGCACACACTCGTATTCGTTCATTTCCATGCATTTTGACCTAGTTCTCCCTTGTGATGTTTTCGCACTCCCTAACACTCCTCACATGCATTGACATTGTATGGCATGTGTTAGCACGCCTTTTCATTCCTTGGCATGCCCTGACACTCCTTAATTATCATTCCCTCACAACTACCCTTACTTTTTTTGGGACTTGGGAACCCAACCAAGTCTTGCCTTGACTACAACAACCTGACCAAGTTACGGTTACTACAACTAGACTGTGCCTTGTTCACCTAAGAAATGAATATAACTCATCTTAGGCTACTCATGTCCAATTTCAACTTATCCCACTTAACAAGTTACAAGTTACCAAGTCAATGCTCACATCCAATCGTGGCCATAAAACAACTAAGAAACATAGTTTACATCTTGAGATGCCATAGCACCTGGCACGTCTAACAATCCCTTAGCAACATAGTTTAAATCTTGACATGCCATAGCACCTGGCACGTCTACCAATACCTTGGCAACATAGTTTACATATTCTTGACTTGGGTGTCCTTCTTTTGTAAATGTGACCCTTGACTATGCCATGAAAACCCTCCAAAACATTCTTAAATGATGGGAACTCCTCTTCATGTGTGAAGATAGTGAAATGTCACAAGTCATCCAAGATACCTCCAAATATTTGATTTGTGCCTTAGGGAATGTGAAAGATACCCTTAATAGAAAACATGCATAAAAATATGTAGGCAAGTGCCCCAAATGTGAGATGTTTCCACTTGTGCAATTGTGCTTCCAAATATGTGAACTCAACAACAAAACACACCTTAAAATACATGAATATCTCTCAACATGTGAAAGAAAAAGCAACCCTTACCCTAGTCTTCCTCCATTGGCAATTTGGGCCTTTTGTCACAAGGTATCTTCTCTTCTTTGGAAAGAGGAGATAAACAAGCTTTTAGATGTTTCTAAATGGAGTACTCTTCACTTATGTCCTTCTGCTTTATGCCACGTGATACAAATGCCAATTTTCATATTCTTGACTATGGCATTCTTCTTTTATACATGTGACCCTTGACTATGCCATGAAATCCTCCAAAATATTCTTAAAGGATGGGAGCACTGCTTCATGCATGAAGCTAGTGGAATGTGACAAGTTATCCAAAATTCCTCCAAATATGTGATTTGTGCCTTGGGAAATGTTAAAGGTACCCTCAATGGAAAAACGCATAAAGATTTGTGGGTAAGTGCCCTAAATGTGAGATGTTTCCACTTGTGCAATTGTGCCTTCTTTTGATGCTCAAATTGGAAACCTAGCTGTGCAAGACACACAAGGTGTCATTTTGGGCCAACTCAGGGTTGTTGGCACTGTCACCTTATCAACGAATCCTCTCACTTTGGATTACTTATTGAATCTTGGGGGTATCCCAAAGCACAAATTTATGGGGTCTTTTATGTGACTAGATCACTAGAACTGAAAACCATCTTTACATTGGATCGTTCAACATCTTGATGATCCCTATCCTATTGACCACAACTTTTGTATTCATTATTTCTTTAATTGCAACACCTCCAGTAGATATTGATGGTGTTCATGAGCCTATTTTTGGTTCTCTTCTTTATGGAAACAATATTATCTCCAATGCCACTATTCGATGAATGGCTACACAACAGGGACTTTATGAGAAAATAATTCATGTTGTTGATGTAGTGCCCATACAACACAAACATTCAATGGTCTATCATAGCCAAACACTCTATGATGGGTTTCATAGATAGCCAACCTATGACAATGAGCTGCATTCTATTGCCGAAGCCTATAATTAGTGGAAGAATTATATTCTACCAAAGGAAATGACCATCCACACCAATTGTAGGCCTTTGCCTACTCTAGATAATCCTTGGGAGTTAGTGCCCCTGGATTTTATGTCATGTTTTCCCTCAACCAAGCATGGTAACAGATGTGTTTTTTTTGTTGTTGATTGCTTCCTTAGGATGGGAATTTTGGCACCTTGTAAGAAGATTGTTGCAACAAAATCCACTCATAAGTTCTTCTTCGAGCATATTTTAGTTCACTTTGGGTTTCCAAATACCATATTTCTTGATAGGGATAGTAGGTTCCTTAGTATTTTTTGGTTTAACCTTTGGTCCATGATGGACATCAAGCTTGATCAAACCCACTACCTTCCATCCCTAGATTGATAAATAAAAAGTAGTAGTCAATAGGATTATTATAGATGTCTTTAGAGTATACAATTGCGAGCATCCACATACACGTGTTGAAAGCCTTCCATATTTTCAACATAAGTTCGACATAGCTCTTCATATTTCTATTGGCCACAAGCCTTTTCAGGCATGCTTGGAGTCCCAACAATTGACACAAATTGATGTAGCTAGATTCATGGTATAACGTATGAAGATACCTCCTATACTTGGAATGAGGTAAGTAAAGCAACTAATTTTGAGGAACGTATCCGACAAATTCAACAATGATTTCATGATATTTTGTAGAAAGTTACCAACTCCAAGTACAAGTAGATACACAATCCATTGGGTTCCACATAAGTTTAAGGTTGGTGATGAGTTATGGTTGGACTTGCATAATGGGGAATTGACAAACTCCCATAAGAAGCTCATACCACTTTGATATGAGCCTTACACCATCACTAAAGCTATGGGTGATAATTCTTTTAAAGATAACCATAAGATAATTTATATTACTTCAAAAGTATATATTAAAAAAAAAAAATTGCTTGATAAGGTGCATGTCTAGAAAAAATTCCTTTAAAAAAATAAAAGAAATGATCCCACCATTACTAACCTAAATTATTGTGATAAAATGATCCCACCATTACTAACGTAAATTATTGTGATAAATAACTACACAAGAGATTTTAAAAATTAACAATTTTAGAATTTATTTTATATCAAAATATGTAAATCATTGACTAAATTTTTTAAATATTACACCCGCTCTCCTATTATTTCTCTTATCACTAAATTTTTAAAATATTATCACTCTAATATTATTTTTCTTATGACTATTTTTTTAAATATTATCACTTTAATATTATTTCTCTTACATGCTCCAAGTTCGAGAGCTTGTGTGTATGAGAAGACCATTGCAGGCAGGCCATATCTCTACCTTGCTTGTTTTACAGTCCTTTCTACCTCAGATTTCCATAACCTAAAACGTCCTTTCTACCCAGATGCAAGCACAGACAAATAAGAAGGATCAGATTCGAACCCCACCATTGTGGTTGTTGTGACGGTGTTGTTGAAGGAGTTAGGGCGAAAATGTGAATCGAGATGGATTGAGGAAAACTCCACTGCATGTTTCCAAAGAGTTCAGTGATGGAACAAGAGGTATGCATTTAATATGCTTGTTTCTTTGTACTTCTGCATACTTTTTGGGTGGTTTATATATATATATATATATAATTTAGATTTGATGGCCTCCTATTATCTATTACTGGTGTTGTTGGTATTTATTGAGGACAAAGATCAGAACTCTTTTATATATATATATATATATATATATATTCAATTGAAAACTATCTTTCCTCACATCCCCTGCGTTCCTACATTTTTTCACAATTGTTCAATCAGGTTCAAACCCACTAGGGCAAGCACAAACAAAAATGGAATCGAGGGGAAACACTGTAGCCATTAAAACCGATAATTGATTCATACCCTATTGAATCATGCGACTTAAACTGCATGTATAGATTTAAGTGCTAACCTACGCTCCTAGTTGGGGATGTGGGCCTCTCTCATCTCTCAAGAGCACATGATGACCACAGAATCTCATTCCATGCATACATCCAAACATAAATTCTCCATATTTTATAAATGCAATACCTTCTTCCTTTGTGGGTGAGGACCATGCAAAACTTGGATATATTGATATCGGGGTATTCATAGGCTGCTACCTCTGTCATATCTAGTCCGAAAAAGAGTAAGGGCACCTCTTCTTCTTCTATGTAAGGATGTCTAATACCATTTCTATCCCTATTGTTGAAGATTTAATGTAGGTACAAAAGGGGTATGTTTTATCATTGCAAATATTGTACCCATCGAATTTGGTATGATGTTGTACAAATTTTTAGAGTGACAAGTCCTTTTCCCTTTTGGGGATAGAATGACTCATTCATCAAGATAGTTGATCATACATAAGTGTAAAACTTTCGATTCAATTTATATTTTTCAATCTGGATGTTCATCTCATTCAAAGTGAGACCAACTCCATGTTCCTCAAGTGCTGAAACAAACTTTGGAGTAAGCTTAGCCAACATAATCCAGAAATCAACCAAGCTTGCTCTAATTTCATATGCATGGTATCTGAACATATTTTTTTTCAGTTTTTGGGACCTTTTCAGTCGTCTTCTATTATAAGTAAAAATTTAGTTTGTTGGATGTGATCTATTCTTTACCTTGTAAAGAGTTCTGTTTTTCTTTTAGAACAATACACCTACATAGACATACATGTATTGGCCTTTGAGGTGTTTGAGTTATCACATGTTTCAATTTTTACTCTGAGTAATCTTTTATTGTGAGTAATAATTTTTGTGTTGGCAAGAGTTTTGTTTTGATTTTAGAAGGGCATTGGAGTCATTTTTCCAAGATGGCAGAATTTTTTCCTTTTCTATTATAAGTAAAAATTTAGTTTGTTAGATGTGGTCTATTATTTACCTTGTAAAGGGTTTTGTTTTTCTTTTAGAACAATACACCTACACAAACATACATGTATTGGTCTTTGAGGTGTTTGAGTTATCACATCTTTCAACTTTGAATGTGAGTAATAAACTTTTATTGTGGGTAATACTTTTGCGTTGGCAAGAGTTTTGTTTTGCTTTAAGAAGGGCATTGGAGTCATTTTCCCAAGATGGCAGAAATTAGAGAACCATTTTCTATGGAGCTTGAAGTAAAATGTTTTTCAAGGCATTTTAATAATAACCTCATTATTTTTGTTGTGACAGTCATCAGAAACAAATTCATGGATAGATTCTATTATTGCAATAGTGATTGGAAATTTAAAAATATCTATCACCAATGTACATCTATGCTACGAGGATGCAGTGAAGTAAATTAAATGTTGCGATTTTTCCTTTACAACAATACACCTGCACAGAATACATGTATTGGTCTTTGACGTGTTTGAGTTATCACATGTTTCAACTTTTACTACGAGTAATAATTTTTGTGTTGGAAAGAGTTTTGTTTTGATTTCATAAGTGCATTGGAGTCATTTTTCCCAGATGGCAGAAATTAGAGAACTATTTTCTATGGAGTTTGAAGCTATAGTCTTTAGTTAAGGAAAAATGCTCAAAAAATGTCTGTCAAGGCATTTTAATACTAACCTCATTATTTTTGTTGTGACAGTCATCAGAAATAAATTCATGGATAGGTTCTATTATTGCAACAGTTGTTGGAAATTTAAAAATATCTATCAGCAATGTACATGTACGCTACGAGGATGCAGTGAGGTAAATTAAATGTTGTGATTTTTCCATTAGAACAATACACCTGCACATAGACATACATGTATTGGTCTTTGACGTGTTTGAGTTATCACATGTTTCAACTTTTACTGTGAGTAATAATTTTTGTGTTGGCAAGAGTTTTGTTTTGATTTCAAAGGGCATTGGAGTCATTTTTCCAAGATGGTAGAAATTAGAGAATTATTTTCCATGGAGCTTGAAGTTGTAGTCTTTAGTTAAGGCAAAATGCTCAGAAAAATGTCTGTCAAGGGATTTTAATACTAACCTCATTATTTTTGTTGTGACAGTCATCAGAAACAAATTCATGGATAGGTTCTATTATTGCAACAATGGTTGGAAATTTAAAAATATCTATTAGCATGCAGCTAGTTAAATTAAGTGTTGTGATGTTTCAACTTTTACTATGTAATAATTTTTGTGTTGGCAAGAGTTTTGTTTTGATTTCAGAAGGGTATTTTTCCAAGATGGCAGAAATTAGAGAACTATTTTATGTGGAGCTTGAACCTGAGTCTTTAGTTAAGGCAAAATTCTCAGAAAAATGTTTGTCAAGGCATTTTAATACTAACCTCATTATTTTTGTTGTGACAGTCATCAAAAACGAATCCATGGATAGGTTCTATTATTGCAACAGTTGTTGGAAATTTAAAAATTTTATGTGGAACTTGAACCTGTGGTCTTTAGTTAAGGTAAAATTCTCACAAAAATGTTATTTTTGTTGTGATAGTCATCAAAAACAAATTCATGGATAGGTTCTATTATTGCAACAGTTGTTGGAAATTTAAAAATATCTATCAACAATGTACATGTATGCTATGAGGATGCAGTGAGGTAAATTAAATGTCGTGATTTTTCCATTAGAACAATACACCTGCATTGATGTACATGTATTGGTGTTTGACATGTTTGAGTTATCACATGTTTCAACTTTTACTGTGAGTAATAATTTTTGTGTTGGAAAGAGTTTTGTTTTGATTTCAGAAGGGAATTGGAGTCATTTTTCCAAGAGGGTAGAAATTAGAAAACTATTTTCTACGGAGCTTGAAGCTGTAGTCTTTAGTTAAGGAAAAATGCTCAGAAAAATGTTTGTTAAGGAATTTTAATACTAACCTCATTATTTTTTTTGTGACAATCATCATAAACAAATTCATAGATAGGTTCTATTATTGCAACAGTGGTTGGAAATTTATAAATATCTATCAACAAATTCATGGATAGGTTTTATTATTGCAATGGTGGTTGTAAATTTAAAAATGTCTATCAGCAACGTACATGTACGCTACGAGTATGCAACGCGGTAAATTAAATGTTTTGATTTTTCCTTTAGAACAATACACCTGCACATACATACATGTATTGGTCTTTGAAGTGTTTGAGTTATCACATGTTTCAATTTTTACTATGAGTAATAATTTTTGTGTTGGCAAGAGTTTTGTTTTGATTTCAAAAGGGCATTGTAGTCATTTTCCCAAGATGACAGAAATTAGATAACTATTTTATGTGGAGCTTGAAGCTGTAGTCTTTAGTTAACGAAAAATGCTCAGAAAAATATATGTCAAGGCATTTTAATACTAACCTCATTATTTTTGTTGTGACAGTCATCAGAAACAAGTTCATGGATAGGTTCTATTATTGCAACATTTGTTGGAAATTTAAAAATATCTATCAGCTATGTACATGTACGCTACGAGGATGCAGTGAGGTAAATTAAATGTTGTGATTTTATTTCTGTCTTACAGTTTTCAGGACTGCAATTCTTTATGTTTAGATCTGTGATTAAATCAAGATGCAGGGAAGCCAATAAAAAGAAAAATGTATTGGCTCTGCTAATAAACTAGCCAGATGTGATCCTTTAGAGTAAATCTGCCTTGATATTTCTTAGAAAAAAAAGATATACAGTTGGAGAATGTTAATTGGGGAGTGTTAATACTTAGATACATATAAGTGTCTAGATTTAACTGTCTTTACCTCACAAAGCTTCAAAACCTTGAACTTAACTTGATGGTTTAGTTTGAAAATATTTTAAAATAAGATGAAAAAATTGAGAACAATACTCTTATCCATTTGATTCAAGAATATTTCCAAAATCAAAATAAAGATGACTTTATGAATCATGGATTGTACTATAAAGTTTGATTGCACTTCAGATTTTGTAACTATTGAAATGTGTAGATAAATAGTGGAATTGAGGGCTTAATGTAGATTTCATCAGTCACCAAACGAAGGTTTAATCAAAGTTTTGGGAATGTTTTTACAATCAAAATAAATATGACTTTATGAATCATAGATTGTACTATAAAGTTTGATTGCACTTCAGATTTCGTAACTATTGAAATGTGTAGATAAATAGTGGAATTGAGGGCTCAGTGTAGATTTCACCAGTCACCAAATGAAGGTTTAATCAAATTTTTGGGATTCCATTAGTGCTTCTGGAAGTTCATCTTGTTTGACAGGATCTACATTTACTTCAGATGTCGTAACTATTGAAATGTGTAGATAAATAGTGGAATTGAGGGCTCAGTCTAGATTTCATCAGTCACCAAATGAAGGTTTAATCAAAGTTTTGGGATTCCATTAGTGCTTCTGAAGTTCATCTTGTTTGACAGGATCTAAATTTTCATCGTCCTTTTTAAAGGCATCTTCAATTACAAGTTTCTAAGTATCTTCATCAATTTGTAAACTCCACATCAATTCCAAATTTATTTTAAAATAAAAGTTGGTCTGATTTTTGTTAGCTGAATTTTCATTGAACTGATCTGTCAAACTAGGACTAGAGGTATAATTTCACATATGTTTCTCATGCCAGCCAATGAAAACATCATTTATGAAATCTGGACTGTACTTTTGTAATTGACCAGAGACTTACTCTTTTGTATAGCTAGATTTCTCATCAATGTTCTTGGTGTATCTCTCATTTTCAAAGTCCAAACTTGTATTATCATACAATGAGTTTTGCAGGGAGGCTTCCTTGTTGGAACACATTTCCTTGTCATAATGATCATGATTGTCACACAGGGGAGAACCCTCAAAATGCACCATATGACTTGAATCTGTTGTTTTCCAATTTCAAGTAATGGTTTCAATGCCTTCATCATCAAGGGAGTGAGATAATGTTACTTGAAACTTAATACGCTGCTCCTATATCACCTTTTCCACTGTATCATAAATTAGGAAGTCATTAACATACAAAAAAAAGGGACTTGTGACTATTAAATTCAATGTCGGAGATCATTTTCTCAACACTCTCCCTAGAAATACTAGCCATATTAGAGTTTGAGGCACCTTATTCAAGACAGGGTTGATCAATGCTTATTGCATTCCATGTTCATTTTCATTTTCATGAGCATTAGGGGTTTTTTTCCATCAAATCAGAATATCCAGAAAGTGTCTCTTTGATTTCAGAAGGTAGATCAAGATCAACTTCACCAAGAATCCCCTAGAATTCTCATCAGCAACAAGAAGAAAGGTCTCTACTTTTATTTCATCACATGCATCCATCATAATGACTGATTTGGTGGTGAGAAACCCACCCTATCTAGATTGGAGTGAGATCATATAGGTTTCACCATTGGGTGCATTGTCGTGGAAGAGAAATTTGACATTGATGTAGGCTGGGGAGGATTTGGGACTCACTAAGGTACTAATCTCTTGAATTCTTCCACATATAACTGTGCCATGAGATAAATTTGTAATTGCATATTTGAATAGTGAAGTTCTGGAGATTTTGGGGTTCACTTATCCTTCTATTGGTGTTTGAAATTCCCTAGGGTAAAATAAGGGTCGAAATGTATTGTGGCAAGGGATATTGGAGGCTAAATTGAGGGGGATAAATTGAGGGCATTTAGTCCCCAACAACAGTTGCTGAAGGAAATCTTGAGAAAAGTAATTTAGTGTGGACTAGTTCTCATTGGCTTAGAGGGTGTAAGTCTCTAAGAAATATCTGGGATTCGTTGCAGAGGTTTTACAAGGGTAAAATCCCATCAAGAATGGCACACAAATTCATTAAAATAGGAACATTCTCTTGGATGTATTGACTGTTGTTGCTAAGAATAAATTGTGGGTAGAGTTTGCCCTCTAGGAAAGGTGTATTAGTCAAGTTTTAGAAGGTGAATTTATGTGTGTTATTTACTGAGTGTTAACAGGGTTTATACCTCCTATATGGGTCGAGTTGTTGTGGCAGGAGGGCACACTTATAGGCTGTAGTTGTCCCTAATTAATAATATTGATTTAGAGGGATTTCCTTAGCATAAAAAGGGGGGTCGAGTTGCTATGGCAGGAGGGCACACTTACAGGCTGTAGTTGTCCCTAATTAATAATATTGATTTAGAGGGGTTTCCTTAGCATAAAAAGGGGATCACTTTGAAGAAGATATAAACTCGTATCAATAATATTTCATGAGATGATGGCTAAAGAAGAATTTGGAGGGTCATGGAAATCAACCCATACTTCTCATTATTTTCAAATAGAACTAAGGTACCTATTGTGGGAGAAACATACTTGTTTTTTAGGGCTAGAAAGTGGTAGATTATAGAAGAACACAACTTTAGTCTAAGTCTCAGTGTGATTTGGACCAATAAAAGTCATCTACAATAGCCCATATTTCCACATCCATACAAAAAAAAGAGGACAACTTGTAATGCATTGGTTTATAACAAATACTTGGCCATTATCTTTGTGCAAACTATTGTTGTGTTTTTATATTATTGTTTGATTTTATTTATCTTGTATTTGCAATGCCATTACATGTCAAAAACAACAAAATATAAGTTGAAACCCACAATAAAAAAAACAGAGCACATAGTCAAATTGTTTGATGAAATGCCAAAACCAACAATTTTGCAAAAACAATGAGAAGTTTCCAAACCTTGGAGGGAGAAGGGGTTGGTACACTACACCAATATGAGTGCCTCAGGTATTTCAGAGTGTTGAACCCATTTATGCATTAAAAATCACATTTTAAACAATGAAAAATTAGAGTCTTGATCAAAATTCTATAGTTGAATTCCAACGAAAAAAGTCAAAACTTAGAACAATTAGGCTTCACCATTATTAAGCCATCCACTAGTGTCCATATGTGTGGTCCAGGCCACCAAAATGGTATGTCAAATAGGGATGGGTGAAGTGAAAGAATTGGGTGGCATTTGCAAAGTACTTGCATCTCAAACTTGGCATATAAACTGTAGGAACTCTATTATGTGGTGCAACTTTCCACCTCATAGTGTGTTTCTCAAAATAATTTATAGAAAGGAACATCGAGTTTTGGAAATTGTCGACACTTACATAAATCATAAGAGATAGCACTTTGTTACAAATTCTGTGAAAGTCTTAACACCAAGGGAGAGAAAATCTTTCAAAGTGATAGGTTCAAATTGAGGGATGATATGGAAGATGCGTCGATGGTTGTCAAGGTCATGTATGATTGGTTGATATGTTTGGTCTAGTGGATGCATTAGAGCTTGGTGCTTGTTGAATGGTTGGTTTCCCCCTGCTTTGTCCTTTGTGAATACAACTCTATTGTTTCAAATTCTTAAGATAGTTGAATTTCCCAACAATTTTTCTTATCTTCCCTAATCCATCTATATTAATGATGTGGTCTATGAATTTGAATGTTCTCTTCTCGCCCTCTTAATCTAGATATAAAGAGGGGTGTGGCATACAATAAGGGCAGGGCCTGGGTAGATTTGAAAGGTCCTATCTGTTGTCTTTATGTAGGTGTAATGATGTTCAATCAAGCCTCATAAAGTTTAATAAGTTCCCTTCCATCTAGCTAGACAGTCCTATTTGAAGAAGATTTAATGGTCTTCTATTTTTTCACAATGTGTCTTTCTTGGTAAAATTGTGAGAAAATGATGAAAAGTTTAAAGTCATGCTAAAGAACCATTGGGAAAATCCTAGTGATTTGTACAATTTTTTTGGCTTAATCAATGTATGAAGTTCCACAAGCAACTTGAGTTTTCCTTCCTTGTACAAATTTACTGATTTTTTTTTTGAGTTGCATAGGACGTCTTCATGGTAAAGGTTAAAGCTTAAAATAGTGCAAGTGATGTCAATAATTAAGTCTAGTAGACAACTCGTATTTACTACGAGATGAAAAATGCCTTTTTACTTTGGAAGAGGAGAATGGAATCTCTATATATGTCGGAAAGTGTGTTTGAGAGTTGAAAGGAAATTGCCACATTATTTATTCTCCATTGCCTCTGCTCTCTCTTTTATATGGTGTCATTTGATCTCAGTATCTCTACCTTCGAGGTTATATTATATCGCATAGGGTTTATCCATTATGGATTCACCTCCACTCTAGTATGATATTACTATTTATATTTACTTTAATTTTATTCATTCCCTTCCATGATATTGGAGCAACAAGTGACAGACTAAGTTCTAAAGTACTATATATTGTAGAGTGGTGAGACCTCAAGTCTCCTCTTAATCTCCCCCTGGAAGATTGACCGATATGTTTGATATTGGCTTGAAGGTGCAGGACCATACATCTTCATACTGAGAGGATTTAGCTCCAAATGGATCCAAAGCAAGGCACCTCTCACCTGTTGGATTACCTCCCAACCCAGTGAAGTAGTCAAAGATCTATTTAGAGTTTCTTTCCTTTGACCTCAGATGGTAGGAGATCCAAGCTTCCTTACTCCTGCATCATCCCTAACGTCATATAGATGGATTCCCCTATGGTACTCGAGGACTCCGACAGTGAACCAGTGGAACCCCCCATTGCCCCCCTTGCCATTGATCATCAGATCCATGCGACTTTGATCTCATTCGCTTCATCATCAAAGATTTCTCTCACCTTCTTGACTAGTACTGAGTTTTCCAACTTCTACCTTGGACATTCTCACTTAATATCACTAACCTATGCTACTATTATATACACTCTATTTTTGGTATTAGATAGACTTAGTGCTTAGCCTTGTCAATTATTTACCTGGACTTTACTTTCGGTTTTCTTGTATCTTTCTTTCTCACATTATATAGGAGCTGTGTTTGAACTCCCAGATTGTGTTCACATTGGATGTATGATGTATCCTTTAGTCCCATTGAGCTACATTTTTAGTCATTTGTTGGACATTAATAAAATTATCTTATGTTAAATTATCTTTATCCATATATTGAAGAAATTCCCTACGAATTCATGTCATTATTATTTGATATATTTTTCCAGTATCATTGACCTATGGTGGTCATTAATCAACATTAATTAAATTTCTTGCTAGTTTAACCATATGGATAATATATCACGTTTTCTTTGTAATATTGTCTTTGTTTCTAAAATTCTAATGAATATATTTTGCAGACTTGTGGATATGCTAAGCAATATCTGCAATTCGACTTATAGAATGTCATCTTTTGACTATTTCATAGGAATGATCGTCACATCAACTTTGATAATATGGAAATGATTGATGTGTGTCATAGGAAGTGAATCACTGGTTGTAGTTGTGCTTTCAGGTAGCATGGAACCTGGATTTAAAAGGGTGAGTCTTATGTATGAAAATTTTCAATTGAACAATGCAAATTATATTAAATATTGGAACAGTTTTGTTTGTTGATAAGGTGCACTTATCAATCTAGTCAACAACTCAGAGCATGCTACTCTTTGTTTTTATTCTAGTTTTCATAATAGGTGTTATCACCAAAATAGGACCCTGATAGGCTGCTGATCAGACTATCTCGGTGTAACTATTTCAAACCAATCTTTTAGCTAAGGCTTAGCCTCCTCAGCCTAAGAGGGCTCTCTCAAAGGGTTAATGATTTAGATTAAAGATATGAATAGATGGCTAACTCTATGGTTTGTAATTGTATATGTTTATAGGTTGAAAGATGAAGGCTGGCTACCATTGGGCTATGGAGTCAAAGTATGTTTCAGTACCACATCAAGATCAGCTTAACATGAAGTCAGGGCATATAGAGTTTTTATGCATCAACAAAACAAAGATACAATGCAAGGAAACACAGTTTATAAATACATGAAGGAAGTTAGAGCATGATTGATGAGTTCTAAGTAACATGTATTCATACCACTGCAAGTAAGTGAAAGAGGAAAGCCATGAGACAATATGACATTAAAAACTCTCTTTGAATCTTGAATAGTGAAGCCAAAGCATTCTACCTAGCATGGAAGTCAAGGCATTATAGAGTTGAGGTGCAGAAATGAAAATACAAAACAGTGAAACATTGTTAGTTTATCTATGAAGGAAGTCAGAACATCATTGATGAGTTCTAAGTATCATAACTAAACACCACTACAATGTAAGTATTGGAAGATGCCATCATAACAAGAACATACAAGAACTCTTCATGAATCTTGAGTTGTCTAAGTAGAAACCTGCATTAGGTTAAAAATATACACAGTCTGCACATAGAGCAGTAGCTGAGCCAAAAAGTCTCCAACCCTTTGCTAATTCGACAACTTGCTCTATATAAAGCATTTAAAATTAGGATTCCATCATCCCTCATCAAGAGAATTCGAATTTTCCATTAGTGACACCTATTCTAACCATAAAACAAACCATTAATTAGAGCTAGCTGTTAACTAGGAGTGCTAGTGACCTAATACAACTAGGAGTGTAACTCCTTATCATGATTACAACAACATTATCTAAGCATTTAAAGCATTATTTGACAACTTGCAACCTCAAGAAGTCGAATTTGATGAAGCCTCCCACGTGGTCATGTGACTGCTGAAGAAAAACCCTAGAAATTAGGGAACATGTTTCCTGTTTTTAGGTTTAGGATCCCTGAAAATGGCACGTGGGAAGGAGCCTTTATCTCTTCATCCATGACACGTTTTTCAAAAATGAAGGAGGTTTTTGTATTCCATGATGTCTAGAACAAAAAAATTTCTTGGTTTTTTAAAATATTTCTCCAGCTGTCCCGAATCTATCCTTGACAAACACGTGTCAAACAGGAAAAATTCGTTCTCTGAATTTTGGGTTTCAAAGAAAGCTTATTATCTCCCAACTGAAAACAGTTATGAAGAAAGTGAGATAACTTATTTTAGTTGGAGAGTTGATGAATAGAAACCTCTTTCATAATTCCAAAATACCTTTTCATTTGACCAGAAACTGATCTTGAAAAAGACTGCTAAAACCAAAAGACCAAGCTTGACTTTCAGTAGTTTTGTAGCGCACGTTTAACCATAAATTCCTCCCACCTCAGAATGAATTTGAAGAAACTGAAAGAGGATTTTGTATTTTAGCATGTTAAGAGGAAAAGCCTCTTTCAGTTTTCAAAATTGAGCTCTCAGCTGCTCAGGAAACCTTCTGGAAGTTAACTAGTAAAAACAGTTTTTTTGTTGAAACAGGCTGCTTCAGGGGTTTTATAGCGCGCTACAAAAACTCCTAATCTAGTGATTTCATAGCGCAAAACTGATTTTTTACACTGTCGGTGCTACAAAAACACCTAGAGTGGGTTTTTCACTATGGAAACCTTGACACAAGTTTGACACATGGAATTTTAGGTGATGTGGGACCAGTGATGGGCAAGAACGGAGTGTTGACCCGATTTGACCATACCAACAAGACTCTTTTATAGATCTTAGACACAAAAACAACCATGGAAAGACTAGACCAAGACTAACATGAATCCTTTGAAATCAAACTGATGTCAAAACACATGGTGAGGCTTTTAGGACATGGAATGAGGCTATGAAACTTTTTGGAAAAGAGAATGACACTTGTTGAGATGAGATGACTCAAAACCTATAAGACTATGACTAGAAACAAGGCAAACTTTCCAAAGCTTGGAAACAAAAATTTTAGAGTGATAACAATAGGATGTCCATATTTACATTTGCTAGAGATCATGTCTATTCAAACATTCTATAGAGTAGTTATATATACCTGCTAGAACTTCTTTAGCTCTTCAATGGGAAACAATCTCTTTGTGGTTATCTTGGTTTTCTTAAACTTTGTCTGCATGCCTTGAAAAAGATAAGAGTGATTTACAGATCACTAATAACTATGACCTTTGTTTTTTTTAGCTTTGCTTGAGTGATAAACATTAGTGAGGTAGAAATGTTTGTCCCATATTTTGGATGGCACATTAAGGTTATCCGAAATATGGCTTTATTAACATCCATAACATCAAATATTTCCAAGGTCATCCATGTAGCTATCCCTCCACTTCTGCCCGCTGGCCCTTGTAGATATTTCTTCAACATTCTTCTATATTCTCTTTTTGGTGTCTTCCATCCTGCTTTCATCAAGCTTGGATTCTTGAATGAATATGATGTCTATTTTTTCTAGGATGACCTTTCTATTAAGTGACCTTTGTTTAACCTTTCGACCCATGCCTCTTACATTTCATCATAGCATTTTCATGAGGATGCAGAGGACTAGCCATTGTCTTTTCATTTATTATATATGGTAGTCATAGATAATCATTGAACAATAACAAATTTGTTTCATGAAACCAACTTTTGGAACCATCTTCAATGGTCTCTATAAATGGAGCTCTCTAACCTAGGAGAAGTGAACCTTCTTTAGTTCTAATGTCAAAGAATACCCTTTTATTCCTTAAACAAAGCTTAAAAGATTTTGTTGTCATATCTCTTTGAATATTTGTGCACAAATATTGGACTTGTTTTTCATGATTCAATGACTTGGCCATGCCAAGACGTTTTCAGGATTTTGCCTTATCGTCGTTTGTATGATAAAATCTCTAAATTATTTTCTACTGAAACTTATGTGTCCTCCTCCTTGTTTGTTTGCCACCAACAAAATTTTAGGTGTGGGATTGCACACCATTCGAGCCAAAGTTACATGCCAAATCTACTTTCCTGAATTGCAGGGATTCTCTCATTAGATTCTACATGATTTTGGGTTTTTCAAAAAGAACTAATTCCCATGATTTTCCTATTTGTAGCCACAACTACTATCTTTTGGAATGTAGGAAACCTTATCTATCGGATTTGGCAATAATCTCTTTATTCCACATGAATTGTGTAAATAAAATCATGTGAAAATAAAATTCTTACAAACAAAACAACATCATATTGTGTGGTAAAGAATTATGATGGAACGAATGTAGAGAAGTGAAGTGAGGTGGGTGGTAAGGGTCAAGGTAATAGGGAGGAGGATAGAGAATGAAGTGACTTGGAGGTAAGTGGAGGGTGGGGAATGATGAATGCCTTCGCCTTTCACCCCAAGTGAAGGTGAAAAATGGTGAAGTATGGAGTGCGTGGAAGATGGAGTATGAAGTCAAGAGTGCAAAAAGGTTTATTGTTTACATAAATACCCTATTGATCTTATCAAAGGGCAGATATAAATGACTTTTCCATGAAGGGATCATCCTCCCCTCCTTCCTCCCCTCTGCACCCACTTTGGATGGCTTGTTGAGAAGGAAAGGACAATGAATCTAAGGGATGTAGAGAAATGAGGTGGGGTGGGTGGCAAGGGTCAAGGAAAATAGAGCCTTCAACTTCGCCAAGTTATTTTTATCTTTGTCCATGTTTTCCTTAGTTTGGAAATAGTGAGTGTCACAACAATAAAGCGCAAATGCATGACTACAAATCTGATGAGAGTCTTAGCAAGCAATTCTAGATGTAGTAAATTTTTTGTTTGTATTTCAGTTGTATTGATTTTAAGTTATCAAATTGTAGTGCTATCAAAGGACAATAGATGCATGTGTTGATGATAGTTATCACAATTGTAAGATATTCAACAATAAAATTTTAAAACCATTTTTATGTGGACTGTGTTCATTTAGTCTCATTTGTGTTATTGTTTTCCATCAGATAGAGTCATCTTGGTCTTGCTGTTATAATTTACCTCTGTCAGAATCTTGACAAAGATGACTTATTTAAACTTTCATGCTCACATATATCTAAAGTTAATAGCCAATCAACTTGCGAGTTGTAGGATGGTATAATGAATTAGTTCTCTCTCAAGGAGGCCACATAGTTATGTTAATGACAAGGTTATCATGCTTCAGTCAGCGAGCAAGTTCAATATGCCACAAGGTTCATATATGAGTCTTCCAAATAATAATAACCAAGTTTTCATAGTTGTTGCAGCTTTCACCAATAGAAATATATTATAATTTCACTACAACAATGAACTTCAAGGAGGCCAAGATATTGTGTAAAATGGCCATAGAGTGCCAAGTGTTGACTAATAGAACCTTCCTGTGCTCAGATTATCAATAACCTTGTTTTAGGGATACCTCCAACATAACCATAATATGTCTCTTGAGATCAATATGATCCTTCTTTAACTTTTCTCTTACACAATCCCTCAGCATTATTCCTGTAGCAAGTTAGATGATTCGATCCTTCAAGCAAGGCATCATAGTGACTTGACCCTATTGTAGAAAATTTCTATCTTCAAAGCGAAATATCCTTCCAAAACCAGAGGCACTGATAGAGAGAATAGGTGTTGAACAATTGATACTAATCAATGATCATGGTGATCATGCTCAGAATTTGATGGAGGAATTTTAGATTCCGAAACCCTTCTGAAGTATGTTTTGGTCTAGGATTTGGTACTCTTGATCCATGTCCAAGACTGTAACTTCTTAGGAAAGAATCTCAACTTCAAAAGTAATGATAGAATGAATGCAAGCCTATACTTATTATATGAAGTATTCGATATATCTTAGATAGATATCTCCTGCACTTGATTAGTCCTCTAGAGATGAGAATAGTATTTCAAATAGAGATCTATAGAGAATTCACCTTACCTCCAGGGATCATAGAAAATATATATCCATAAGCTTATGATGATTATATAGTCTTAATCTCGATCAGTAGGACTGTTATAAAGTACAAGAACATACCTTGTTGTCTTCCAAATTTTTCCCAAGATAGTTGAATATCTTTAGGATTGGTGCCCATGTTTACTGATTAGGGCTTGAAGAAGGCCTTGAGAAATAACCCAGATTTGAACTCTAGCTTGATCTACCACAGAGAGCTAGAGGTATCAATGAAATTCTTTAGTGATTGCAATCTCTTTAAGCTTGGGCTTGTCTTCACTTGAGCTCTGATACCATGTTAATTTCAGTTAACATGTTCTTTGCTTAGGTTAGATACTTCATTCAACCATATGCCCATTAATCCATTTGCCAATCGCATTAGGAATTATATAACAATAACTGATGAAATAACATAAATTATAATGCAGACGACAAGCCAAGATAGAAATACACGAGAATATGGCTCAAGCCAGGTAAAAACCCCAAGATGGGGAAAGCTCTTGATCAAATATTATTATTATTATCATCAAATGTTAAGTAGAGAAAGAGAGAGAGTAAAATGATATAAAATAACTTGTCAATATGAAGATCAGGCATCACTTCTCTTAGATCCATTCAATCTTGTAATCTGGGTAGTTTGTTCATAGAGGAAAAGTCATATTATTGTACAAGATCAGTCTGGTTAGGGCAACAACATTCTACTACTTTCTAAGTTCACTGCTCCAAAAATCCTCCTTTCTACTGCGACCTTCCTTATTTCACATGATGCTCCCTTCCGCTGGCTTAAGGAGCTAGTTTATGATGACATTAAGGTCATTGTTGATATTATCTCTGTGGTTCTGGAATAGGGCTTCTGAAGCATGATTCTCCAACCCTTGAATTCTGTAAACAGTGCAGCCTTTTTCTTCTTACAAGGGCTCTATTATTTGTAGTATTCCTAGCCTATATTTAAGTTTCCATGTCATCCTCAACAAGCACCTGAATACTATCATATAAGGTCAACGACTTTCTATTGTATTTCAACTTCCTGGGCAAGTGATTCAAGGCATGTGTTCAATATGTGAGAATATCTTCTAGCTGCAGCCAAACTATAGGAAGAAGTCCCATACGAAACAAGTCGCAACCCATATATAAGATTTTTCTTAACCATAGAAAAGCAATGCTTCCAAACTCACAGACCTGTTATGACAAACCCCTAACCAAAACAGTCCCTACAATAACCATAATTTATCCTCCTTAATCTTCAATGCCACATAAATATATTTTTCTTTTGATTGATGTGCCCCAAATGAGAGAGAATTCTCCTCTATATATACAATTCATTGGAATTGAGGGGACGTGACTTTTGATCTTCTTAAGCCAACATATAGTTGAGGCCGACCTAAATAATTTACATAAGGGACACATAAATTCAAAATTCCACTTCTACTTATCCAAATTTGACGATCTTTAGATCGATTTTGGTCCTCCCGAAAAGAGGAATTCAATGCCACAATTATGTTCCCCAAAGGAGCTGTTCAATATGGAAATTGGCCCTAGTTTCAATTTTTTAACAAAAATAACGATTAATATTTTTTCTAGCATTCTGGGCTGAATTCACAATATTATGCTAAAAAGTGTCATTTCAATGTGTGTAAATTAGGATATATAAATGTGAGATATATAGTCTACATATTTGGGTTATCCCCTTTTAAAATCTGAGCTTTTTTAGGCTACATGTTAATTGTTTGAACTTTGAACTTTGAAGAAATTCCTGAGTGGACTTCGTAAATACTCAAATGAATGGACTTCGTATGGAAGTGGTACCATAAACTGTGTTATTTCAAAGATTTCACTTCCATATTTTCACAAAATACAATGTCCTCAATAAATACTTATATTTATAGATACTTATGTTTAGGATTATATGTGTTGGAGCGGTTCCTTTATGTTTTACTATAATCTTGATGTTGACAAGCTTTAGTTGACTTTTTTCATCAATTGCTCATAGAATATGCAAAAGGAAATGATTGTCAAAATGTGGCAAAAATTACATTTCTCATTATTTCTTTTTTTATTTTTCATGACAGGATAATCATGTTGTAGGAATGAGTTATCCTACAGTCTGTTTCAATTTGTGGATTTTTTTTTTCCTCCCATTTTTTTACAAGGATGTAGATTTCATTTTCATGTTGATGGTTTTTGCATGTATCTTATCTAGCCCCAAATGTTGGTAATGGAGCGGATCTTGAGAAGTAGTCGTGGACACAGACTCTATCAGAGGTTAATGTTACAATACCACTTCCACCTGGTATCAGAAAAAGTTTAATGGTTTGTGACATAAAGAAGAGTTATTTAACGACAGGGTTGAAAGGGAAACCTCATGTCTTAGTTGTAAGTCATTTATTTGTGTTTCTTAGTTGTAAGTCATCTGTTTGATTTTGAGCTTTATAACATCAATTATTTCGCTAATCCAATATGCATGGCCTGTATTTCTCACCCAATGTTAGTTACTTGACATGGTTGATATAACATTCAATTCTACGCCACTTTTATTTTAAGTCAGAGATTTTATTGATTAAAAGGATGTTCATATTTTGATTGGTTTACTTGGAGCTTGATTTAAAAAAGTTTTGTAAATTCCACGTGGATGCTATTTTTTCAGGGTGAGCTCTTTGCACCAATAAGGTCAGATGATTCCTAGAACATAGGTATACAACAAGTGCATCTTTGGCCTTTGCTGTGTACACGGGGGCTTCACTCGATGAACCTCTGACATATCACGTGCGTTCGTGGCATATTAAACAATACCCTTAATTTGACTACATATTGGAAAATACCTCTAAACATCACATTATTTAACCCCCTACCAATAAAAACCCAATAAAACTTCCCAATTTAAAAACCCCTACTTTCACTAGATATTGTAGGTATCCATTTTTTTCATTAACATTTTTTATACCCCTTTATATTTTTCATTAACTTTGGACTCCATTTTTTATACCTACTAATATAAAAACCCTCTCCCCTTTATATATCCCCCAATATATTATGTCATTTTTTCCTCAATAAATATCCCCCAATATGAACCCACGTGGTATGGTATTGCTCCCCAAGTGAAGCCCCTGTGGTTGTGTATCTACTATTCTTTATATCATTGATGGATGGTTATTGATTGATGTAAAACAGAGGATGGGAAGGTCCTACCAATTTTCTTGACAAAAAAAAATCAAATGGAGTGGTAGAATTGTGTTTTAAAGGGTGAGCCAGAAATAAACACTTGAAAGGTAGAACTTGAGAATAACAAGCTATCTGATCTGGATCTAGAGATGCAACAGATCGTGGAAAAAAAAATGATGGTATTGACGAGTCTTCCCTGCAAATAAGCTCTAATTGTTAGACCATTGCCCAAATTTCAGTTATCTGCAATGGCAATAGTGACTCTAGCTTTATTTGTATGAAAGCGACTTTGGCCATTGTCCTGTTCGTTTCCTATGAATGCTTTTGATTTTCAAACTCCAACTAGTTTGTTGTTAAACTAATTAAAGCTTTGATGACAAACATATAGTTTTCAAAGGTCTTTTCTAATGATATTTTCCAGCAAATTTGTCTTTCTACTTTAGGTACTATAGAATGCTACCGTGTGACATGTGTTATGGTATAATTGCCTAGATAAATAGACAGAAGTGTTGTACAACATAGTCTTTTTTAAATCTAAAGAAACAAAATTTCCAAATACAAATTTTATTAATTAAGAACATCTTTTAGACTTCTTAGCTAAGTTATGATTATATTTCGGTAGGGGATTTTGTGTACGTTGATATTGTGTTGTCTCTTTGGTTTCTATCAGGTAAAAATGGTTAATAAGGAATGTGTTCTTGAGGAGCATACACACATCTTATTCTACTATTGACATGGATCTCCATGGTTTTCAGGCATGACAACAAAAACACAGATGTCAGTGGGATCTCCAAAATATGTGTTGGATGAATTTAATACTAGTGATGATTTTGATTCCTTGTCAGATAAAGAATGTCACAAGTCAAATTCAAATAAACAGAAGCAGTTCAAGAATGAAGGTGAAGCTATTGCTTTCTGTCCAAGTCGATTTCTTTTATTTGTTGGTTGTTGTCATGTTTTGAGTGCGGACTTGTGAAATTCCAAATTTCATGTTGGTTCATGTAAAAGGGATATATATATATATATATATATATTTATTTATTTATTTATTTATTTATTTTATCATATGTCATTAATGGTTTCCGGAGATATGTGTTACTTTTGCACAGAAGTTTAGATATCATTCAGATATCTAAACACCAAACAACAACATTGAGGATTTTCTTTCACTCAACCTATAACATATTGCGTCTATCTTCATCAATGTTCTTCTTCCATATTTCATCCACTTATGACATTTCCATTGTATTATTTGGTGCATTTGCTAGTTATAGTTCATTTATAGATTATAAATGTCTTCAGAGTTTCACTTCTAATTGAGTATTCAACTAAACATATTGATTCTATTATACATAATTATTTTTCCCTTCACCCACCTTTCATAACTTCCATAACCATTAGGTAGGGACTTGTAGCTTCGATGTTGCTTTGCTTGTTTAGTAAAATATTGCCGGGACTTTAATTTATTGAAAGTTGTAGAATTTACAATTTATGAAGTTTCAAGGTCTAATTTTTAAAAGTCTAATTCTATAAAGGGTGCTAGCTCAATGGAAGAGCACCTGCTTTACAAGCAGGAGGTTGGTGGTTCGATTTCATCGTGCCCTGACATCCATATGGAATGACGATGATCATTTTTTGGTGACGAAGGCTCTTTTGACCATCACCAATGAACTTTGGTGACATTTTTCTAGCCTCACCAAAATATGAAATGGTGACGGCCAATGAACACCACCATATATATGCATCAATAGTGACGACCCTCAAAAGTTCGTAACTATAAATTGTTGTTGTTGATATGAAATGGTGACTGTCAATGTCCGTCATTATAGTCATTATTCGTGACGGACCTTGAATGTCACCACAACACCTATACTTCTAAAAAGCGGCTTTTGGTGACGGTCAACGAACGTCACCATGTATATGCACCAATAGTGACGACGATGAAAGATGTATCACAATAAATCATTGTTGTTCATATGAAATGGTGATGGTTACTATCTGTCATTATAATCAATATTCGTGACGGACCTTGAATGTCACCATAACACCTATACTTTTGGCGTTGCCACCTTTGGTGATGTTCAGTTTTTGGTGACGGAGGATATGGTCTGTCACCATTGTTCATATGAAATGGTGATGATCGCTATCCGTCATTATAAATCATTATTGGTGATGGACTTTGAATGTCATTATAACACCTATACTTTTGGCGACACCACCTTTGGTGATGTTTAGTTTCTGGTGACGGAGGCTATGGTCCATCACTATTGCTCATATGAAATGGTGATGGTCACTATCCGTCATTATTAATTATTATTGGTGACAAACTTCGAATGTCACTACAACATCTATACTTTTGGTGAGGTGGCGTTCAGTTTTTGGTGACAAAGGCCCTTTTGACCATCACCAATGAGCTTATGGTGACATTTTTCGCCCCTCACCAATGTCCTTTTTCTTGTAGTGAATAAATATAACATCCTCCATATAGTATTTCAATGCATGTTGTCAATGTGTTAATTCCAATAAATATATAACACTCCTTCTAGATATTTTGAGTAACGATTATGTGTCCCTGTTACTACCACTGTGTCCTCAAAAAATAATGTTCCATGAATTCTTCTGTCTATTTGTCCTCTGTCATACCTCCCTGTCCATATGTTCCATTTATCCGAGACGTCAAATTTTTACATTGGGTCTCAAAAAAGCGTTGTAATTTCTTAGACTCAAGTAATTTTCATGCTCCACTGCTACTTCTTCCGTTTCTATATTCTCCCTTTTGTTTGATCTTGATAATTTCCAGACACAAGGATCTCCTTAATGATTAATCATGAATCTTTTGTTGTAATGACAAATTTTTATTATCTTCATTCAATGAAGTAATAAGTCAAACCACACTTATTATATTTCTTTCATCACTTTCTTTTCTTGCAATCTATGCTAGATAAGTCTCTTGGCTTGATTCATCATGAATTTGTGTTGTTTCCACACATGCATTCCCTTTCAAAGGTTGGAGCTTTCAAATTTGGAATTAGAAGCAGTAAAATTTAGGATAGTTTCCTCTTTTTGTGATGTGAAAAATGTGAACCTTTTCGTTTTGTTTTATTAATAAGACTTCAAGAGATGAAGAATGTATGTCTTCCCTGCAAGAAGAAGCATGAGGACGATGAGATATATATATATATATATATATATATTCCATTCAAAGGCATTGCATTTGAAGAATATTTTAATTCTTTGAAATTAGACATTGCTTCCTCAAGCACACCCTTGCCTCTTTCATCTTTATGTCACATTCCATTTCACATAGAAGATAAAGTTCATAGATGCCTCTCTTAAACTTATCCTTGTTAACCTTAACATTTATACTTTCACTCACTTCTATATTGTCCTTTAATTGTGTAGTATCTCTTATAACATTAACCATCTTGTGATCTACATGACTTTGTAGAAGAAAATTCCCTATCTTCACAGTGATCTATACACGGGTGGGACTATTGCAAATCTATTCCAAACACGAAAACTTGATAGGCCAGAGTTGGTGATGGGGCTTGCATTTATTTTTCATTTATAGAAGAAATAGATTCTTGAATATATTCACCTACAACAAACACCTTGTTTAGCATAGTTATTTCCAAAAAAATGTGATTATTTTGTTTGCAATTAAGAGAGGTAAGATCCCTCCTCTTTTTCCTTACCAAAACCTTCAATATTATTAGATTTATGATAGAGTTGTTATACACAACCTTAAGATCCTTCAATTATGTTGGCCCAACATATTGTAAAATAATCTCTCTTTGAATCCTTTTGAGATATTTATGAACTAATAGAGGATGCATAACTGATTTCAAATTCTTTCCAAGACATTAGAGATAGCTTTGTAGCTAGAGTCATTTTTTTCCTTTGTGTACAAGTTGGATACAATATAGTGGAAATTCCATCCAAGAAATATTCCTTTATAATCCAATATTTCATTCAATATATTTTCTAGAGTATAAAATTATTTTGTAACTACATATTCAAGGCTTCAATTTTCATAGTAGCCTTAAATTATATTTGCAACCATTACTAAACCTTAACAAATTCTATTGTCAATATTGAGGTTTCTCTCCCCCTCGGGTGCTACTATTCTAACATTTATAGTTTCTTCCTTGAGTAACTCCCCCTCAGACCAAGCTAGGTCACTAGTTGTTCTTCGTTCTTTCTCTTCCATACTTTAGTTGGTTGTCTTCTCTTGTTTTTGTTTCTTTCATTATTGTCTACGCTTGAAGTTGCTTCCATATTCTATCTAAATCTTTTTAGGATATATGGCATCTTGCAATCTTTGGCTTTGTGGCCAAGATTATCACACACAAAACATCTTGTGTGGCAAAGAAATAGGGAAAATGGTGTTTTTATTTTTGCATTCATGTTTTTCTTTATGTACATTTTGCATTCAACAACTTTATGTCCAAATTCATTACACAAATGACAGTAACCATAAAAGTGATTTATGTACCTGGTATATGACTATCTTCTCTATTTTGTTTGCTTGAGGAAGCCTTCTCGATTGTTGCATCTTTTTTTGACTAGTTTTGATTTAATTTATTTTACATTCTACTGCAACATGTCTAGGTTCATAACAAAAAAAACACTTGATATATTTCACACAAACAAAGAATATCCTTTGAGATCTTCCAAATTTGCTTAGTTTATCTCTAGGTGGAAATGGCCTTTTTGGAAAGGAACATTTCTTCATCTGATTCTTTGGCTCTTGATGTTGCTACTTTTTTTTTTGCTTCTTTACAAATCATGTCGCTTTTGGGTTCTTCTTCTATAGGTATTTTTAGGGTTTATTCATTATCCTTTAAGTTTGCCTTTGATCTACTACACTTTTCTGAATTCTTCATGGAGACAACTTCTCTTCTAGCTACTTACACAACCTATTCTTTTCATCTAACTTTCTTCTAGTTGAAATGATCTCAGACAGTAATATTTCACATTATACCTCTTTCTCCGTTAGCTGACTATTCATCATCTCTTCAGCTTTCCTTGATTACTCAAGTTGAATCTTCAGGCTAATAATTTCTTCCTTGTACTCATGCTCTCTCTCATCACATATTTGCACTAGTTCTTTCAGATCTTTGTTTTCATTCCTCAACCTTTCTATTTCAGTCAGATTTGAATCAAGCTTAACTCGTTCTTCATATAACCTTTTTACAGGTTCATTCATACATATAGAGGTCTCATTTTACTAAACACTTTCCTTTTGACAAGGATTTTTCTTCTTCGTCTTACCCTTTTCTTTTTGAATATTGCTGATAATAGTATCTCCTTCATGCATGAGATGTAATATATCCCATATTTCTTTTACAGAAGTTAAATCTATTATTTTATCAAGATTGTTACTATGAAGATTGTTATTACATAACACATTTTTCCTTAGCATTCCATTGTTGTTCTTGCAAAAAGGGAGATTCTTTGCAGTAACCATCACATAGAAGCTTCCACACACTAGGTCCATAAGCTATCATTTTTGTTTTAACCTTACCTCTCCATTCATAAAACTTTGATGTATTAAGCACAAGTAAACTTTGATAGTCCATGACTCAACCAAATCTACTTTCAATTTGTTAGTCTTACACTCAAGGAACCTGCTCTAATACCAATTGAAAAAAACTTGAATAAACTGCGGGGAGGTGAATCAGTTTAGTACACTCATGGAAATTAATTTTTTTTTCTTTAAACTCATTAACTAAACCATTAAATGAGAATATTGAAACATAATGACCAACAAATTTAATATGCAAATAACAAGTAATAAGTAAACAAAAAACATCACATCAACACATAATAGCAACACATATGGATACTATATATAAGTGGAAACCCATAAAGGGAGAAAACCACAGTTTTTTTATTGTTTTGATGCAAAGGAAATCTCCCACTCCCTTATTACATCTAATTTTTTGTAGGCTCAAACCTACAAGAGGCTACTACAATTTTTTTGCAAGCTACAATGTGTTGGAAGCTCTAACTCCCATTAGTTTTATGCATGCTACAACCCACAAAAGGCTCCTACATCAATAGGCTCCAACCTATCATTTATCAAGATACAACTTGAAAGGAGACAACAATCCCCTGATATATAAAGAATACATTGTGTTGGTTACCTAGTCTATAAATCTGCATACCTCAACCTTTGTCTTTGTTTCTCCTCCTCCTCAAAAATGCTTCACATCGACTCTTCTATGTGCTGGATAATTAATGAAGAACACCTCAATCATCTCTCACACATTCTCTAACTCTCTAACTTCTTTTTGCCTTCCAAAAGCACATCTTTTATAAAGACAATTTGTTGCCTATTTGTATTCCACATAAGAATATGAAGTGAACAAGTTTGATTCCTTGCCTCACACTCATTCGTTTCCAAACTCTTCATATTTTCAATATAAGAACACAAATAAGTGCTCAAATATTTTTTTAGCCGCCTATAATGATTAAATACATCAACCTCAACCTAATTCCAACATATTCAAGCAACATAGTATAACATCATAACACATGTAAAGAATTCACTCTCTAATACAAGTTATGTGCATGCAACATATAGAAGCAATGCATCACTCTTCAAAACCATTGCTTATGTAGCCTTGAGCCTTGCCTGACTTGCATCACAACATTTTTCTTCCCTCACGCTATTTCAATCATCATATGGGTGCAAAACAACCTTTTCACCAACACCCTTTGCTATAGTAATATAATTTTTATGTCAATAATAAACATAATAATTTTAAATTTTAAATAGGAAATCAAAAAGAATATATTACGGACAAAATGTGAATGTATAATTCAATTTACATTTTGAAATTTAATATTATATAAATAACAAAACCAAATTTTATAATTTAGAAACCTAAATTTCACGCTTAAAAACACCGATTTCCACATGTTTCCACGGAATATAATAGTGAAATTAGTTCAATCTAATTTAATGAAAGATGTTAATTTCATTATCAAATTTAAAAGAAACTGATATATATTAAATATGCTATTGATATACCCATTTTCATTTTCGATTTTGGAATCTCAATTGGTAATTTTTTTTATATTTATATATTATATTTATATATTATATTTAATTTATATTTAATTTAACTAATAAATAAAATAATTTTTTGTGATTAAGTTTTTTTATAATTTGGTATAGATTTTTAAAAATCATAAATTAGGTTATTTTTTGTGAGTATTTTTTGTGATTAAGTTTTTTTATAATTTGGTATAAATTTTTAAAAATCATAAATTAAGTTATTTAATTTGTAAAGATTAAATAGTACAGAGTTTTTCTAGAGTATTGAATTCATATATAAATTATATTGAGAAATTTTATCAAAATCTATTTCATCTATTAATTAAACTACAACTTTAATTTATATCTTCAAATATTTTTATTTTTATTTTCAATTTTAAAATTAAATGTTATCACCTTTTTATATTTTGATATTTAATCTTATATCTTTTAACAAATTCACCCTACATTATCATATAAGATATAACAGATTTACTATACATTATTATATATCAATTACATGTACTTAGGATTCATATCTTCATTTTATGTCCTATATAATAATTTCTTTAAAGGCATTCATAATAATTATATCTGTTATAGTTACAAATATCGATAAGTACAATGATTTAAACGTTTATCCAATGTAATACGCCATTTATAATGAATTGTCAATATTAAAAACTGCAAATTAATATTTCTAAATATTTTTATTAATTAATTTTTATTCAAATGCAAAATATTATAAATATAACTAAAATTATGGAATACTCATGAATATTAAAAATCCAAAAGATTATATTATCTATGTTAAACGCATTAAAATTGTGCGTAAAAATATTAATTACAGTTTTTAATATAGTTTCAATATATTGTATTACTGATGAGTATGAGAGTGATGTGTGATTTCAGCAGTGTTCAACTAAAAGTTGATATGTGTTCCTCCTAAAACAAAAACAAAAAAAATATTTTTTAAATAAAAAATCAATATCGATTATAATAAAAAATAAAAATAAATATACATGCTTATTTTTAATTTTTTGGTAAATTTACAAACTTTGTAGTGACATAAAAACACTAGTATTTTTTCTCTATTTAACTAATTTAATCCATACATCCCCCAATCATATTCTCAATATCATTTTTATTCTCTTAAATTGTTTCAAGAGTCAAAACTTTATTATTCTTGTTCTATTATATTAATTTAATTTCGTTACTCCAATGAGTACTTTAAAAACTTTTTAACCTTTTGATGTTTAATATTTAACCACTACCTTGAATTATTTCTAATTATTTTAATGTTTAATCCTTAATGACTATTTTGAATTAGTTCTATATAAAGTTAATCAACATTCATCTCATATCACTTTGCTTTCTAGTCCCTAATGATTTTTATTCTCTTAAATTGTTTCGAGAGTCAAAACTTTATTGTTCTTGTTCTATTATATTAATTTAATTTCGTTACTCCAATGAGTACTTTAAAAAAAATTTAACCTTTTGATATTTAATATTTAACAACTACCTTGAATTATGTCTAATTATTTTAATGTTTAATCCTTAATGACTATTTTGAATTAGTTCTATATAAAGTTAATCAACATTCGTCTCATATCACTTTGCTTTCTAGTCCCTAATGATGGGTGGAGTGTCCACCCAAAATGTCAGACAGATTACGAAATCCATTACGTAGATATTTTGAAATTCTATCAACCTGTTGAACAACTGTGGAACTCCTCACTCTCTTAACACTGGTATGACATAGTTGGAATTGTTCAGATCATTAAGAGACTGATTACTATTAACTCCCAAAGTATCAAGATTTACAAAAAGATATAAAACATAGTAGCACCTCCAGCTGATCATCCAAGTCTAATAGCCATATTTTTGTTACGATATTACAAAACATATCAAAATATCATCCATAGATAGTAGAGATAATCATGATTAATCAAATAAAGAGATAGATACAAGAGGAGCATCATTGTTTGAGTGGCACTATAAGTGTCCTTCCATGTGGTCCAGTCTTGAATCAAGCTTGTCCGTAATGAAGTGTTAGTTATGTAACATCCTCTTCATGTCCTCCAATGATGAAAATATATTGTAGCATTCTACTTGTTTATCCTTCAAAACTAGATCAAGGAGAGTCTTCATCTACCAATGGAGGGACACAAAATCAAGATATTGTTTATTCCATCTCCTGGTATGCCCATGGTTTGGCACTGAGCAAGAAACCTCATCCATGATCTTGAAATCAAAGAAATATTGTCTCTATGCTCTAACTTGAGTTTCCAACTTCCTAATAGGATCTACATTGAAATGTGGGTAGTAGAGTCCTGAGTAAAGATCCAAGCTGCTAGTTGACCTAGCATACTACTGCTAACCCCCCCTCCCCGCCCCCACTTGAATATGTATATTTATTTAGTTTTAATTAAAACCATTATAAAACATCACTAATCCCTACCTAAGTATGATCATTCAATTTGTTGTTAATATTACCATTCAATGTGGTAAAAACATTTGAGTCACTGTGAGTCATAAATGAAGTATTTAGATATCCACATGGCGTAATATAATTTTATATCAACTTTTAAAAGAGATAAATTAATTAGAAGCAAAATAAAAAAAAGTTGTGAGTAAGATGTTCAACCCTTATACTTTTCAAATATATATCAACATAGGATTTAAATAAATTATTTGAAGATCTATGTCGACTACTTTATATATATAATGTTAAAAGAATATATTTTAATGTTATATAAAATAAAATATTCAATGTTCATAGAAAAAGTAATTAAAAGTTAAAACATAGAAGAAAAATTATCAAGTGCTTTCTAATAAGAATAATAAGAGGAGGATGTGTAATTAATGATTCTTAATATATAATTAATATATGATATTTAAAAATTTTCACAATAATAATAAAAAAATCAATGTGGGTCATTAATAAGATATTTTAATATGATTAAAAGTAATATTAACATATGCATAAAAATATAGCAATAATAAAAAAAAGGTATTTTAATGTGGACGATGTATTCCATAGATAAAATGCCTCAATACACATGTTATGTAAAATATTTTAATGTTATATATATAGATATATTTATCACATAAATTAATTGAAAAAATAAGTTTTATGGTTAAAATGTTTGAAGTAGTCTCGTTATTTTATATTATTCAAAAATACAATTTAAACAATGAAAAATTATATATCTCTATAGAGAGAGAATCAAGAAAGGAATGCTATTTTTTTTCACATTTTTTGCTCTAAAATAGATTTTCACCATTTGATTTCTCTTGTTACAATAAAAATTATAGTAAAGTAACATGAGTGTTTTAGATTATTAATATTAACATGGAAACTCATTCAAATCGTATATAAATATTGTGTTATTTTGTGTTATTGTTGCATGTTATTATATCAGGCCAAAGGTTTATAGTGGTAGTAGCACCATGCAATCATTAGTGGTGTGGTTGATAGTGTGTTCAAATTACTTATTCCCCTTTGGCCCCCAAAATCCCCTTACATGAGTTATGAGGTTCTATTTATAACAAGAGGGGGTGACTCCTTAGCTCCCTTTGTGACCTTTGGACTACCCTCATGGATCTTCAACTTCTTCACAAAATAACACATTACATAACATGATGGCTTTTCATATTCCAATATTGACACTTGGAATTTTACTTATAACATAACTAAAAATAATATTACATTTTCCACTCATACCCATATGAGACAAAATAAGGCAGAGACAACTTAACAGCCTAACAATACACAACACTATGATCCTGTAGTTTGGGAGAAGTCTAGCTCAGCAACCTCTACTTGTTGCTTCTCGGTCACATATTGGTGCCAAGCTTTGTACTGTGTGATGGTGTCCCCAAACTGCTTAATGGTGTCTTGTTGGAAGTGGACTCTAGCCTCCATGGCATCCGAGTACACTGTCTTGGAACCTGTGTCCAACTCGTTCTGAAGCATGAGCATCATTGTTTTGACTTTGACAAGACCATCGATGAACTTCTACATGTTATGTGTGTTCAACTCCAAGTCTTCCTGATGACTTCCTGTCTTAGCTGCTCCACCTACTCTTCGACCTCTTGTCAGACTTGGTTCTTGGGTTTAGCTTTGGTGAGGGAATTAAATGATGGGATCTGGTGTGTTCTCACCAAGACATCCAGACTACTATAAAACCACACATATGAGGCTTGTATTCTTCCAATAAATGAGGCAAGATGCTTGTTGTTCTGAATCAACATTCAAACCTTCGCTTTCTTCAGCTCTGCCTATGGCTTCATTTTCTTCACTAAGTCAAGCGGGGCCCCTTTGAACCGTATTGTCCATTCTTGCACATATGCGATGGATGCTTATATGTTTTTTAGAGTTTTAACAAACTCTTTGATCTATTGTTGTAAGCCATGAAAACAGACAACTACTTTATGTATGGTGAAAAACCCATCATAGGGCTTCTGCATGGTTTCTCCAAGGGTTGATACTTCAGAGAGTATCACTGCTCTCATCTCCCCCAATGCGGAAATTGCATTCTACGCTACTGCTCAGAGTTGTTTTGCCTCTTTCCTAGTAGCCTGCAAGTTCTTTGCTAGTTTATCATTCTCAGCAGTCAAATACTGAACATTTGATCTCATTGCTCCTGCATAGGCCAAGCTGGCTTCAATAACAGTAGTTGGATTTTTCCTGGTGTCCAACACTATCACCCTTTCCCTTATGAATGTAGGTGATGTGTGATCATCCAGAAAGTGCTTCCTTTGCGGTTTTACAATCCTCTTTTGGAACTCATTGAATGATAGATTGTACACATCCATGACTGGATAATCATCAAGGAGAACAACATCTCCTTGCTCACTCAGTGTTTTCTCTAGTGCTGCATGTGGTGGAGATGGATGGATGATCTGTGGTGACCTCCGCATTAGGTCAATATCCTCATGTTGCAGCTCTTGTTCCAACTCCATGTCTATCATTTCAATAAGTTGCTCAATTTGCTAAGTAGGCTCTCGATCCTGAATTTGTTCACCTTCCTCCTAAGTTGTTGGATGTACATGTTCATCAACTTGTATCAGTGTTGTTTCCTTTGTCATTTCTCCTAGCCTTTTTTCTTCTTCCTTCTTTTTTTCTCTTCTCATTCTCTCCTCCTCAACTCATGTTCTTCCTTCAACTTCTTCTTTGCATCCTACAACCTCAGTTTTGCTTCCTGCAACCTCTGATTTTCCCTCTTCCTCTACTATTCTCTCTACATCCTTTGCTTCCTCTTTGCTTTTGATGCCAAATTTTCTTTCTCGATAATAGGATATGCTTTCATTTTGCAGCTTTGCTCTCCCTTTGGATTATCAGCAATCTTCCTCCTTCCCTTGTCTTTCACGGGATGGCTACCTTTTGTTTTTGTTGTTGCTGTTGTCTATTGAGCATCCCATGAAGTCCTTGCTATACTAACCAAATCATTGAGTCTGGAGTCATTGTAGCAGTACCTCCAAGGATCCTCCTCTGTCCAATGAAATTACCCTCCGATCCACGAAAAGTAATCTCTCATACATCCATCCTTGCAAATACTATGGGGATCATACAGATTAAAGTCCTTAGTGAATTATTCGAATTTCACTATCTCCTTAGCCTCGACGTTTGTGAATTTCAAGTTCTTTATCTTGTATAATCCGATATGAAAAGGAAGAGTGGGCCATGGTTCTTTCTTCTTCATGTGCACTATTGCTAACAACCCTATAGCGAGATTCTATGATATTTCTTGCATAATTAGTTTTTCAATGGCGTACCTTCATAAGACATGTAGAGGCTTATCCCCGCCAAACACTCTAATGAAGGTGATTCCTGGTGACGCATACCAATGTGAAATGTCTGTTATTTCCTCCATTGCTTCTTGTGACATGCAAGGTGGATATTGTTCAAATATTAACTTGTATAGTGGGATAATAAAGTGGTCAGTTATTCGTGCCATTACTCCTCGATAAATGCATTCTAAAATAAACTTGCAATAGATGTTCATGGTACTTTCTCGTGGTTTCCATGTCTGGTTCATTCTAGGAAACTACTGTTGTGCATAGATTGCATCCAGTAAGTATGCATACATATAGAACCTTTCTCGCTCATCCTTGGGCAGATTACGAGCCTGTAATACTTGGGCCTTCAATTGTTGAGCCAACAGATCTGACCAGTTGAATGGCCTCCCATTGTTCACCAACTGGTCCAATAAGACTTCCCACCCTTCAGGAAAGGTTACAGTGCTCTCTTGACCATATAGCTTCTGCATGGTTTCTCCAAGTGTTGATACTTCAACAAGTATCATTGCTCTCATCTCCCCCAATGAGGAAACTGCATTATGCGTTGTTGCTCGGAGTTGTTCTGACTCTTGCCTGTCAACCTATAAGTTCTTTGCCAATTGCTCATTCTCAGCAGTAAAATATTGAACATTTGAACTCGTTTCTCCTACATAGGCCAAGTTCCCTTCAGAAATGACAGTTGGATTCTTCCTAGTGTTCAACACTATCACCCTTTATCTTATGAATGTGAGTGATGCGTGATCATCTGGAAAGTGCTTCCTTCGTGCTTGTACTATCCTTTTTTGGAACTCATCTAATGATAGATTATACACATCCTCTACCGGATCATCATAAAGGAGAACAACATCTTCTTGCTCGCTCAAGGTTGGCTCTACTATTGGAGGTGGTGGAGATTGATGGATGACATGTGGTGCCCTCGACATCGAGTCAAGATCCTCATGCTGTAGCTCCTATTACAACTCCATGTATGTCATTTCGATCAGTTTCTCAATTTGCTGAGTAAGATCCTGATCCTGCATCTGTTCATCTTCCTCCTAAGTTGTTGTATGTACCTATTCATCAACCTATATTAGCCTTATTTCCTCTGTCATCACACTTTTCCTTTGTTCTTATTCCTTATTATTCTTCTCTTCTCATTCTCTCCTCCTCAACTCATGTTCTTCCTTCAACTTCTTCTCTGTCTCCTGCAGCCTCAGTTCTGCTTCCTGAAACCTTTGATTTTCCCTCTTCCTCTGCTCTTCTCTATGCATCCTTTGCTTCCTCTTTGCTTCTGCTGCCAAATTTTATTTTCCAATAATAGGATTTGCTTTTGTTTTGCAGCTTTGCTCTCCCTCTAGATTATCAACAATCTTCCACTTTCCCTTGTCTTACACGGGATTTCTTCCTTCTGCTTTTGTTGCTTTCGGAGCTCCTGTTGTCTGTGGAGAAAGTCATGAAGTCCTTGCTATACTGATCGTCTTATTGAGTCTGGAAGCATTGTAGGAGTTCCTCTAAGGATCCTCCTCTGGCCAATGAAATTCCCCTCTAATCCACAAAAAGTAAACTCTTGTAAAATGGTCCTTACAAATACTATGGGGATCATACAGAATAAAGTCCTTAGTGTCGAATTCGAATTTCACTATCTCCTTAGCCTTGGCATATACGACTTTCAAGTTATTTTTCTTGTATAATCAGATCTACAAAGAAAGAGTGGGCCATGGTACTTTCTTCTCCCTATGCAGTGTTGTTGACAACCCTGTAGTGAGATGGTATGCTATTTCTTGCATGATCAGTTTTTTAGTGGCGTACCTTGGTAAGACATGCATAGGATTATCTTCACCAAACACGCCAATAAAGGTGCCGCTTGGTGAGGCATACCGATCTGCAATGTCTATTATTGCCTCCATTGCTTCTCATGACATGGAAGGTGGATCTTGTTCAAATATAAGCTTGTATAGCGGGATAATAAAGTGGTCAGTTAGTCATGCCATTACTCCTCGATAACTCCATTCTGAAAGAAACTTGCAATAGATTTTCATGACAACCTCTCATGGTGTCCATGTCCAATTCATGCCAGGGAACTAATACCGCACACAGATTGCATCAAGTAAATATGTATACATATAGAACCTTTCTCTCTCATCCTTAGGCAGATTCCAAGCCTATGCTACATCGGCCTTCAATTGTTGAGCCAACAAATGTGACAAGTTAAACAACCTCCCATTGTTTACCAACTAGTCCAATAAGACTTCCCACCCTTCAGGAAAGTTTTAAGTTCTCTTTTGACCATAGATTCTGTAAGCAAAGATAATCAAGACCTGGTAAACCTTCCTGAGGGACTTTCTCTTGTACAAATGGGTGGGTGTCTGTCGAATTTTCGATGGCTCTTTCACCCAGCACTTGACAATGTCTCTTGTGTTCACATAACTTTGAGTGGGATAGAAGAGTAATTCCATTTGCTCTAGTGGCTTGGGAAAGTCATACATTTGTTGAAAATCTTGTACCCTGAATGTGGCAAGCTTCTGACCGTTGGAACTGCTCAATGTCATGGTTTTTTCATCCATATGTGAGACAATCTAGTTGATGATGTCCGCACATGGGAAGGCGGGATACCTGCACGCAACCTTGTATACCCCTGACTTCCATATGCTACGATAAATATGCTAGTCCTCTAATTCTACCTCAAATTCCTTTACAAAAGTGTATCTAATTTTTTTCCATGTCACTGATGATCCTTTATCCATAAACATATGAGTATCTACATACACTGTAAAATCAACTATTGTCTACTCAATTACTTCCCCATTACTACTCTCGGTGATTTCATTTGATGAATCTCTCTTAGATGCCATGGTAACAGTGACTCTTGGAGAGGTGCTCAACAACTGTTGTACCTCTGGGATGGAAAGGACACTCATGGAAAGAAAATGTCAGTCTAAAGAAAAACAACTTACAAGGGAAGTTCGAGCAACAAACCAGGAACTAGATGGGAAGGATTGTGCAATTTTTCTTGACAAGGGGGACTATTTTCCTATGGGAACTGCACACTGCATAGTTCCAGTAGCCAAAGCGGAAGCCAGATGGTTGAAACTTCATAGTGCGTAGTTTAGCCAGGGAAAAGGCTTGGGATAGACTGCACATTGTGTAGTCTCAGTAGAAAAGATGAGAGGCTAACTCCTCAAACTTCATAGTGTGCATTTGGAGCAAGCTTGAACTGTGCACTATGAAATTCTAGAGGCCAAAATTGTGATGTGAGCCTCCAGATTGCGCAATGCTAGTTATGCAAAGTGCAATCCCTCAAAGGTAAACCCAAATCTGCCCAAGGGAAGTGTGAAAAACAAGCAGATTTGAGATATAGTGTGAAATTGAGTGCATATCTAACTAAGTGTAGATAAATGCAGGTGAATCAAGTACAATAATTAATCAAACATAAGGAAAACGAAGTGAGTGAGGAAATTCGTTGAACCGATGACCATGAGTGCAAAAATAGGAAAACTAAAGTGACACTTGGGAAAAGAAATCTAAAACTTAAAACAACACTTGTACGGGTTAAAACAAGTCAAAATGCCAGCAACCTTGAAGAGAAATAAGTCAAACGTCACTCACACAAGCCAAATGACAAAAAGCAACAAAAAAAGTGGAAAAAGATGACAAAAGAAAAACTCACTCAGAAAAGCAATGATGATCGCATCAAAGGATCCTTGATCTCCTCAGGAATGTTAGAGCTCTAAGATCAAGTGTGAAAATGAGCTTTGTAAATGTGTTAGAAAACCTACACAGATGAATCTAGCTAGTAAAGGTTGAACACACAGCTTTGCAAAGAAAAAAAACTAAAAAACAAATTGAAAGAAAAAAGAAAGAATTATTGATTAACAGAAAATAGGTTACAATGCTCATGATATATTACATGAGAGTCAACTAATACACATCAGTGGGTGAATATCCCAAGGTAATGTGCCATAGTGGTGATCAATGAGAGGACTCGACACCTACAGCAAGTTCCAGAGAGAACTAGCCAGTTGCAGAGTGAAAAGAGAAGCAAATTAGGGAGTAAATCATGCAGAAAGGATCTTGCATGTAGTCCCATGCATGCATGGACAGTCAAAGGTGCCAATCTAGTGAAGATTCCAATGTTGAAGCCTTGCATGTCAGTGAATTCTCTAACTAAGTGTCTGCATGTGCCAGTAATGAAGGTCCTAGGTGTGTAGTACCTCCAACACCCCCCGTGAACACCACTATGGGGAAAAATAGAAAATGGGCCCTGGCAACTAAGGCCAAAGGTCACCCAAAATACAGTGCAACTTGTACTAAAATAAAGGAAAGAGGGAAAACCTTGTGGGAAAAACCCCCCCTCAGAATAAAATTTAATCAAAATAAAAGACAGTTGCTAAGTAACTGTGTCCTTCACTCCAAGACAACCGCGCAGAGAGTGAAACTTCTGCTCAGTAAATGTCTTGGTGAAGATGTCTGGAGTCTGTTTTGCTGAAGGACAAAACTGCAAATCAATGACCGGATCATGTACTAAGTCTTTGATGTAGTGCATATGGATCTCTATGTGCTTCGTCCGTTGTCGTTGTACTGGATCCCTGCAAAATTTGAGAGTGCTCTAGTTGTCACACCAGATGATAGTGGGTTGGTGGAACTGGACACCCAACTCAGTGAGGAAGTGTTGTAGCCATAGAGCCTAAATGGTGATGTTGACTACTCCTCTGTATTCGACCTCAACTGAAGAGAGAGCAATAGCAGCCTTCTTCTTGCTCGACCAACAAATATGGCCAGACCCTAGACTAAGTGAATATCCGGAGGTTGACTTGCAATCAATGCTATCGCCCGCCCAATCAGAATCTGTGAAGCGAAGGAGATTCAATGTAGTGCCTGCTACATAGTGAATCCTGAAGGTGATGGTGCCCTACACATATCGGAGGATGCGCTTGGCAGCTTTCCGGTGTAGCTCATGCGACTCCTGCATGTATCTGGAAAATGCCCCTACTGCATATGAGAGATTTGGTATGAAGTGGGTTAGGTATAGTAAGCTCCCCACTAGCTATCAGTAGAGAGTACTGCCAACTAATGGAGTGTCACCTCCATCCTCAAGGTGGACCCCAAACAAAAAAGGAGTCGATGTTGGCTTGCAGTCAATCATGTGAAATCTCTCGAGGAGATCCTGTACATACTTATCCTGAGAGAGTTTGATTCCTGTGGCGTCCTGGCTGATCTCAAGACCAAGAAAGAAGTGTAATGGACCCATGTCCATCATCAAGAACCTATCATGCAAGGTCCTCTTGACTGTAGCAATGGCTGAAGTCGAGCTGCCGGTGATCAAGAGATCATCCACATACAAAACTAAGATAAGAAGAGAGTCATGTGTCTTGAGCATGTAAACATTCAAATCAGACTTACATCTTTCGAAGTTTTGTGATAAGAGAAAAGAATCCATCTTCACATACCAAGCTCTCGGGGCCTACTTAAGGCCGTAGAGAGACTTCTTCAGTTTGCATACCAAAGATGAATCCTGAACGAAACCATGTGGCTGCTCCATGTAGATCTCCTCAGATAGGTCTATGTGAAGAAAGTTATTCTTCACATCCATCTGATGTACTTCCCACCCCTGGGCAGCCGCAATGGAATGTGCAAGGCGTATGGAATCCATATTTGCTACTGGAGCAAAGGTCTCATCATAATCAATGCCATGCACTTGCTGGAAGCCTTTGGCTACTAGCCTGGCTTTCTATCTGGTGATTTTCCCATCTACAACACTCTTGGTCCTGCAGACCCATTTGCATTGGACAATTTTCCTTCCTAAAGGAAGGGGCACCAGATCCTAGGTCTGGTTCTCGAGGAGGGAGTTGTACTCCTCCTCCATGGCAGACTCCCAAGAGGGATACCCAGCAGCCTCAGCATAAGATTGCGGATCAGAAGACTGAACCAAATGACAATGCTAGGATGGTGTTGGTTCAGTGGCAGTGAGGGCAAGAGGAGGCTCAATAAACTTTGATCTAGTCCTCTGTGGATCAGAATTATCCCCCATGAGACCATTTCTAGCAGCTCGGTGGCCTTGTGCATATATCTCACTTAAGCTCCTTGTTCTCTGATTTATGATAGGGGAAGTTGATTCACTGCTAGAAGCCCAATCTAGGCTTAGATGTGGATCATCATATGCATGCACTGGATTTGTATTTGAAGACTCTGTCTCTGCATCTACATGCTCTACCTCGGCATTTGCATGCTCTATATCTGCATCTAAGTGTACTGAGTCATCAGCTCGGTCATGCGGTAGATAAAAGGTGCCTGCATGTGGTAATTGAGGTGCATGTGAGAGACTTTTCTCAAATTGGACACTTCACTCAATGATGAGCTCATCCGTAGAGAAAATCATGAGTCAGTATCCCTTCACACCATCAGGGTATCCAACAAAGATTCACTCAATGCTATGTGGATCAAGAGCTTTCCTCTTTTCAGAGGGGATCCTGGCCCATGCTCGGGTGCCGAAAACACGGAAGTGGGTGACCTCCAGCTTAGTGCCGCTCCAAGCCTCAAAGGGGGTCTGATCCTTGACAGATCTATGAGGAGATCTGTTTTGGATGTAGTTAGCACAATTAAGTGCTTCAGCCCATAGCTTATGAGGTAGTGACTTAGCATGGAGCATGCAGACAACCATCTCTTTGAGAGATCGGTTCTTTCTCTCAGCAACTCCATTCTGCTGCGGAGTGTATGGAACTGTGTACTGCAACTATATGCCAAACTCAAGGCAAAGGTTCTAAAGTGCTATGTTAACATATTCCCCCCCATTGTATGTATGGAAGGCTTTGATCTTTCTCTCTGACTATGTCTCAACTAGTGCTTTGAAATCTTCAAATTGCACAAAAACTTCAGATTTGGCCCTAAGAAGATACACCCAAGTATACCGTGAGAAATCATCAATAAATGTAAGCACATACCTTGCTTTGTTGATGGAAGGATGAGGAAAAGGCCCCATGAGATCACTATGGATCAGATCTAGAGGAGAGGATGCTCTATGAGTCTTGCCGGTGTCAAACTTTTCTCTAGGATGTTTTCCAAGGACACACCCTTCACAAACTCCTTTGGAGAAACTGATATTTGGCAAGCCTTCCACCATCTCATGCTTGCTTAGCTGCTGCATATACCTATAATTTAAGTGACCAAACCTCTCATGCCAAAGCCTACTACTATCATCAGCATGTGTAAGTAATAAGGAGGATTCAGATTCAATAAATTCAGAAAATGTATACAGTCTAGCTCCATTGTTTACCTCACCAGTTGCAATTTTGGAGCTGTTATGTAGGTCATATATGTTCACTGCATCTGGAGTGAATTCCACCCTCTTTCCGGTGTCGAAATTAGTGATCTGATAAACTGAAAGCAGGTTTACTGAATGTTTTGGAACATGAAGCACATCTTCAAAGCTTCCGTGTAAAAGTTCCACTCTACCTTTTCCAGTGACCTCAATAGGTGAGTCACCTCCCATGAGGATGGGAGGTCCTTTGCATGCATCCAAAGAGGAATAGACTTCCTTTGTAGCATCCATCTGATGTGATGCACTAGAATCTATAATCCATGCATCAAGGGAGGATTTAATTGCAACTAAAGCACAAAAATTGTTACCTTTCCCATGTGGTGGATCCTCAGTTTTCTTCTTGGCGCCCTGAGGGATGTGGTACCCAAGGTTGTGATTCTGAAGGATTTTTGCCATTTGTTCAATTTTCTTCTTCATGCAAGAGGATTTCGAATGGAATCCTCGGTGACAGTAGGTGAATTTGTCTCCTTTCTTCCCTTTCTCGTTTCTGGAGCTGGAGGAGTCATTGAAGGGCTTGGTGTTACCCTTCCTTCTTTGGATGGGAATGTGCTTTTCCCTTGTCTTTTTGCTGCTGATTTTTCTGATTTGAATCAGATATGTGATTATTATTGTGGCTGCCATCATGCACAACAAGTGCATGCGCTTTTGGAGGTTTGATTTTCCCCATGCCAATGAGCTTATCTTGCTCAAAAGTGAGGGACTCCGTGTACTCTTTGAGAGAAGGCATAGTGTAGGATTTACCTATTACAAGCCTTACTAAATGAAATGTAGACACAAAAACAGAGTATTCTAGTCTGAGCTTTGACATGATAGAGAGAACTTGGCGACTCTCCTCCTTGGATTTGTCAATTCCACAACCCTTGAGTTGCAACAATAGATCATTATATTTGGTGAAGAAGTCTTGAATTTTGTCATAGTTCTGTGGATCCAATGAGAGAAGCTCCACTTCAAGCAGATGCCCTTTCATCTCATCTTGTTTCCCATAGAGTTCTTCAACCTTTTCCAAATCTCATTGGGAGTAATACAAGCAGATAGATGAAACTGCAACTCTGGGGAGATGCACATGCATATGTATCTGTGGGCCTCATCCATGCGGTTGAGGTACTTGTATTTCTCTATGGTTGAACTGGGTTCCACTTCTGCAGCCATGGTAATCCTGTACAACCCTTTCTGACGAAGGTATCGAGCCATTTGGTCCTTCCATTCATGATAGTTTTATGGTGTTAGGATTGATGCTTTGGGAAACTCCACTTTTCTGTCAATCTTCGATCTCCAAGCTGTAATACCTGCAAAATAAAGTACTGGTGCACCTTTTATCTAGCAACCTGTGGGCTCTGATACCATGTAAATGTGTTAGAAAACCTGCACAGATGAATCTAGCTAGTAAAGGTTGAACACACAGCTTTGTAGAGCAAAAACACTAAAAAAAAATCGAAAGAAAAAAAAAGAATTATTGATTAACAGAAAATAGGTTACAATTCTCATGATATACTACATGAGAGTCAACTAATACACATCACTGGGTGAAGATCCCAAGGTAATGCGCCATAGTGGTGATCAATGAGAGGACTCGACACCTACAGCAAGTTCCGGAGAGAACTAGTCAGTTGTGAAGTGAAAGGAGGAGCAAATCAGGGAGTAAATCATGCAGAAAGGATCTTGCATGTAGTCCCATGCATGCATGGACAGTCAAAGGTGCCAATATGGTGAAGATTCCAATGTTTAAGCCTTGCATGTCAGTGAATTCTCTAACTAAGTGTCTGCATGTGCCAGTAATGAAGGTCCTAGGTGTGTACTACCTCCAACAAGCTTTAGAAGCATCGATTAAATAGGTTTTGGAAAATTTTGCATGCCTAAAATCAAGGAAAAAGTGACACTTGGCGAAAGTTTCTAAAAATAGTGCAAGTGCCTCCTTCAGATACTAAAAACAAATCCTATTTTCTAGCGATAATTTTTTTTTTTTTTTTTTTTTTTCCGTGAAAATTGCCATGGACATTGTAGGGAAATATTACGTAGTTGTGGGGAACTAAGCAACTTTCCATCTCAGTGCACTACGTAATTTCTGAGCTGAGTAAGGGGTGCAAATTTTTAGGTTCAGTGCTAGGCTGCCTCCGATGATTGTGAAATTTCTGAGCTCAAGTCTCACTTCCTGTCAGGATTGTGCAATTCCCATCATCAAGGTTGCTTACCCTCAAGGACTACACAGTTTCTGGAGGCAAGCCCTGAACTGTTGTCAAACCAAGTTGGGAGATCAACTTGTGACTATAAAAATTCAACGAAGTAAGAACACACAAGTGAAAATGGAAAGATAAATCTCAGTCAAAGCATGAATACCTGGATCACTGAGAGATGAGCTATTGTGGTTAAGAAGTAAGGCTCCAAAATCAAAGCATAGGAAAAATTTTGGAGGCTGGTTATAGCCACTACAACAATGGAGAAACACTTGTAGAACTCTAGCTCTATGTATGGATCTTGTCTCATTAAAGCAAGTCCAGCTCTTCCAAGAGTATTTTTTAGTTCTTTGATTATCATTGCTTCTTTACCTATCTTGAGTTAAAGATGTAGTCCCTACCATTTTCTTCATCGGAAACACACATACCAAGCCAATTCAGACTGATTTGTTTCAATTGAGAATGAGGTGTATATATATACACAAGTAAAATAGATTGTTAGAGTTTTATTTTCGTATCTGGTGTCACTCCGCTGCCAGCAGGCTTGGACAGTACCCCGACAGAGTCACTTCAGGAACACAAGCATTGCTCTGATGCCAACGATCCTGCATAGTACCCCGGTGGAGTTACTTGCTTCACCTCTCTGTGCAGGAATCCTTTCTCTTATTTCTCCCTTTATTTCAATTTTTTTTCATTTTCATTTCTTCAAATAACTGTGCATAGACACTTATTTATTTCATGAGGTGAAAGAGGGATCCCAACTTGTCAAGAGCAGAAGAGGTTATCCCTTCAAAGAAGGATATTTATATATACCTCTGACATACTTGTTAAGGTTTTCCCCCTCTCCTTACTCTACTTGAATTAGTTGATAAGGGTTAACTGAAAATAAAAAGCTAATTAGAGTAGGAGGTACTAGTTAAAACTGCAAGCATCATGATTTCACCATGACTCTCTTCGAAAGGAATGTATTTTCCATCAGGGTATCATCGACTAGAAGAAATGAAAGATTCACATAAAGAGAGGGAATCGACAGATAACCAAGCATTGATAGTGGTACAAGTTCCTCTTGAACTTCACCCTGCTTGTCTAAGAAGCCAAACACGGTTTCATGCGAAAACTAACCTACAATTGTAAAAGAAAACAAACTAAAGGAAAGAAGTGGAGTAAGGTGAAACAAAGTAAAGGAAATCAAGGAAACAAATAGGGAAAGAAATCCACTACTCCTACTCCTAATCTAAATAGAACATAGGCCAACTTGTGTAAAGTGATACTTCCAATGCATCCATCGATGCATTGGCTACCCCATGGGGGCGAGAGCATCTATGTCAAAAAGGAGATACAGGTAAACCAACAAACAAGAAATATAAGACAATACAAATCAAAACATCTGAAGCTTGAATGAACCCATAGAAAAATAAAAATGAAAATCGCATGAAAGGAATTCTACTGATGTACCATGGTGTTCAAACACATTGCAAATCGAAGACAACCATGCACAAACTTTCGAACATGAAAAACGAGCAAACATGAAGAAAGAAGAAAAATTATGTTTTGAAAGAGTGCTTGGTGCGTACAACTCCTCCAATTACTAAGAGATAGGATCGTGTGATACAGATGGATGATGTGAAAATTGTAAGATAGATTGATTTTCAATGTGAAAAAAAGAGTGATGAGGAGCTTGGAAACATTCAACACATTTCTGATCAGAAGTAGAACTGACCTCAAGGCTACGAGAACCTAACATAACCATTAGCTCAAGCTAAAATGCCTCGACAGCTTAAGGAGTTTCCAATTCATCAGAAGATGGATCATCAAAGACCAATGGCTTAGAAAGATCAATAGTGGAAGAACCAAAATCATGATTGGATGAATAAATGAAAGATCATGACATCCATGATCAAAAAATTTAGGATCATGAATAGAGGCATCCTGATGATCTGAAAAATCATAAAGAAGGGATGATGGAAAGTTAGAAATATCACCCTCTATGTTTCTGGAAAGGTTAGATGAGATATTGGGAGGATCAAGGAAAACATATTTGTCCTCCTCGCACTCAGATGAAAAACTGGCATTCCACGTTTTCTGCGAATGATCAAAAGGAGTAACATCCGAAAATGAATTCTCTCAAGATGGAACAGAAATGAAAAAATCATGCAAAATGTTAGGATAAAGTGGAAGAGGTGTGGATAGAAGGAGGCCATCCTTTATCACAGATTCTTGTTTAGCCTCCCACACATACTCATCAAAAATGATATTGTAGGTTGGTTGTTCAACACCAACTCCATCCAGAACTTGATCCTCGTGAACGTCACAAGAGAAATTTGAAACCAAAAAACAAAACACATCAAAATACGGAGGATCAAAGGGACCGAAGGATGGAGGACGAGGAGATATCACTTTGTCACAACCATCAGAGTCATAGTCCAACTCTGCGCTGAAATTATGAGTAAGTGGGGTAGGAGGAGATGATGGCAGATCAACAGGTGAATTCTCAACTTCTCCCACCTCGACCTGTGGAGCTTGAGATATTTGATGAGAAGGGGATAAAGGGGCGCTTGGAATAGCATGCTTTTCCATCACAAATTTAGAAGCTCTAACATCGAGGTATGTTGGGAGAGGTTCAAAAGGTTCTAACTCATGTGGATTTTCAAATATGTGAACAAGATATTGAAATCTCCAACCAAGAACTACCAATCAACTACATTTTTAGGAAATTCAAATCAGTAATGAATAAAACGATCTTGAAAATCCTGAACATATTCATCAAGTGTTTTTCGCAATTCCAAATTTTTTTTTTAAGGGATTTATGATCATAGAGATTGAAAGCACGACATAATTCTACAACAAACTATTTGAAAGAGTGTATGGAGGCTTCAGGAAATGTGTAACACCATTAGTTCACACGCCCTTTGAACGTGAGAGAAAACAACCTACAGGAAGCATCCTTAGACTAGTTACCATGCCTATCGTAGAAACCAAGAAAAGAAATTGTGTGCTTGAGTAAGGTTGTTCCATCCTCACCACTGAACTTGAATTTGGACAAGTCATTTAAAATGATCGCCGACACTTTCAGATTTGTAGAGTTAGAAAAACATGTCGGGGTTATGATTTAGTGAGAAGTCATCTAATATGTGTAGGAATTCAAAGCAAACTTCAAGGGATCAGCTTGTCATCTGGCCCTCCTTCTAGCGCCAGAAATGTTGATGGTGCTGGACCCACCAACATTCTGTGGATCTCTCGAATATGAAGTCCTAACTAGACCTCACACCGTTTGGAGTAGAAGTCCCAACAGTGGGTGGTAATGTTATTCCTTGACCGCGGAAATGTGCAGAGGGAAGTATGATAACATTGGGTAAGAGAAAGTGTGTGACCATGTAGAGAGTCAAGTGTGATGCATGAAGGTTCCAACACATGAAGGGAAAAGGAAGTTTTCCCCTTGGAAGCTTGTAATAGTACGCATCTTGAAAGGAACACACGAGCGAAATGACATCTCAAGCTAAGATACGGAATAGTCCACAAGTTAAAGTGATGACTTAATCCAACGACGTGCATTCAACATGATTCGTACAAATGCAAAAAAATAGTTCATAATCATATGCGTAAGTTAAATAACATACATTTCCAATACAACAAGAATAGTCCTACTATATTAACAAGATATGCATGAAAGCATGTTGACTCTAATTTTATTATTATAAGTAAAAGTTTCATCCATATATGCACCATTGATGACCACTAGTCCCAATAGTGGAACATTACAGTCAAGAACACCTGCTCCTCCAAAGAACTATACTCTCTCTATGCTATGGAGAAGCCAAGACTCTTCACAATACTCCCAAGCTCTTTCTAAGCCTAAGGGTAGCCAAAAGCTTGGCTCCTAAAATCCCCTTACATGAGTTATAAGGTTCTATTTATAACAAGATGGGGTAACTCTTCAACTCCCCTTTATGACCTTTGGACTAGCCTCATGACTCTTCAACTTCTTCGCAAAATAAAACATTACATTACATAATGACTTTTCATATTCCAATATTGACACTTGGAATTTTACTTATAGCATAATTACAAATAATATTACAATTTCCACTCATACCCATATGAGACAAAATAGGGTAGAGGAAACTTAACAGCCTAACAAGACACAACACTATGATGATGGAGTTTGGAAGAAGTCTAGCTCAACAACCTCCACTTCTTGCTTCTCGGTCACAAATTGGTGCCAAGCTTGGTATTGTGTGATGGTGTCCCAAACTTCCTAATAGTGTCTTGCTGGAAGAAGGCTCTAGCCTCCATGGCATCTAGGTACACATTCTTGAAACCTATTTCCAACTCATTCTAAAGCATGTGCAACATTGTTTTGACTTTGACAGGACCACCGATGATCTTCTCCATGTTGTGTGCGTTTAGCTCCAAGTCTTCCCTTGTTCCAGACTTGGTTCTTGGGTTTAGCTTTAGAGAGGGAACCAATTGATGGGATCTAGTGTGTTCTCACCAAGACATCCAAACTATTGTACAACCGCACATATGAGGCCTGTATGCTACCAATGAATGAGGCGAGATGCTTGTTGTTCTGAATCAACATTCGAACCTTCACTTTCTCCATCTATGCATGTGGCTTCATTTTCCTCACTAAGCCAAATGGGGCCCCTTTGAACCACATTGTCCATTCTTTCAAATAGGCGATGGAAGCTTGTATGTTTTTTAGAGTTTTAACAAACTCTTTTCTCTACTATTGTAATCCATGAAAAGGGAAAACTGCTTTATGTACTGTGACAAACCTGTCATAGAGGTTTTTCATGGTTTATCTAAGTTTTTATGCTTCAACAAGTATCATTGTTGTCATCTCCCCGAATGCAAAAACTGCATTCTGCATTGTTGCTCAGAGTTTTTCTACCTCTTGCTTGGCAGCCTACAAGTTCTTTTCTAGTTGCTCATTCTTGGTCGTCAAATACTGAACATTGGATCTCATTGCTCCTACATATGCTAAGATGGCTTCAGAAATGGCAATTGGATGCTTCTTGGTGTCTGACACTATCACCCTTTCTCTTATGAATGCAAGTGATGCATGATCATCCGGAAAGTTCTTCCTCCATGCTTGTACAATCCTCTTTTGGAACTCATCAAATGATAGATTATACACATCCATGACTGGATCATCATCAAGGAGAAAAACATCTCCTTGCTCACTCAGGGCTGGCTCTACTACTGGAGGTGGTGGAGACTAAGGGATGACCTGTGGTTCCCTTGGCATCAAGTCAACATCTTCATGTTGTGGCTCCTGTTCCAACTCTATGTCTATCATTTCTATCAGTTGCTCAATCTGCTGAGCAAGCTCTCGATCATGCATCTGTTCACCTTCCTCCTCAGCTTATGGATGTACCTGTTCATAAACATGTATTGACATTTGTTCTTCTTCCTAGTTTTGCTTCTCTTCTTATTCTCTCTTCCTAAACTCTTGTTCTTCCTTCAGCTTATTCTCTGTCTCCTATAGCCTCAATTATGATTCCTGCAACCTCTACTTTTCCCTCTTCCTCTGCTCTTCTTTCAGCATCCTTTGCTTCATCTTTTCTTCTATGTCAAAAGCTTCTATCGTGGTAATAAGATCTTCTTTCACTTTGCAGCTTTTCTCTCCCTCTATACTGTCAGTAATTTTCCTCTTTCCCTTGTCCAGCACGGGATTTCTTCCTTCTATTGTTGCTGCTTCTAGAGCTGCCACTATCTATGGAGAAGCCCATGAAGTCCTTACTATACTGAATGACTCATTGAGTCTAGAGCCATTGTAGTAGTACCTCCAAGGATCCTCCTCTGGCCAATGAAAGGCTCTGCTGATCCACGAAAGTAAACTCTCATACAATGGTCCTTGCAAATACTGTGGGAATCATACGGATTAAAGTACTTAGTGCCAAATTTGAATTTCACTATCTCCTTAACATTGACATTTGTGAATTTCAAGTGCTTTATCTCGTATAATCATATATGCAAAGGAAGAGTGGGACATGTTTCTTTCTTCTTCATGTGCAGTGTTGTTGACAACCATGTAGTGACATGGTATGATACCTCTTGCATGATCAGTTTGTTAGTGGCGTACCTTGGTAAGGCATGCAGAGGCTTCTCTCCTCCAAAAACTCTAATGAAGGTGTCACCTGGTGAGACATACAAATCTACAATGTCTAATATTTATTCCATTTCTTCCCGTGACATTCAAGGTAGATCTTATTCAAATATAAGCTTGTATAGCTAGATAATAAAGTTGTCAGTTAGTCGTGCCATTACTCCTCGATAACTGCATTCTAAAAGCAACTTGAAATAGATGTTCACAATAGTCTCTTGTGGTGTCTATTTCCATTTCATGCTAGGTAATTGTTGCTGCACACAAATTTCATCCAGTAAGTATGCAAACATATAGAACCTTAATCACCCATCCTTGGGGGAATTCCAAGAATGTGCTACATTAGCCTTTAATTATTGAGCCAATAGATCTAACCAATTGAACGACCTCCCATCATTCACCAATTGGTCCAATATGACTGCCCACCCTTCAGGAAAGGTTTCAATGCTCTCTTGACTATATATTCTGCAAGTGAAGATAATAAAGAGATGGTAAGACTTCCTCAGGGACTTTGTCTTTGTACACATGGGTGGGTGTCTGTCGAAACTTCGATGGCTCTTTCACCAAGGGCTTGAAAATGTCTCTTGTGTTCACATAGTTTTGGGTGGCATAAAAGTGTGAGTCCATGCGCTCTACTGGCTTGGGGAAGTGATACATCTGTTGAAAATCTTCTACCCTGAAGGTGGCAAGCTTTTGATTGTTTGCACTGCTCAATGTCATGGCTTGTTCATCCATATGTGAGACAATCTAGTTGATGATGCCCACACATGGGAAGGACGGATACCTGAATGCAACCTTGTATACCCCTAACTAACAGATGTTAAGATAAAATTTTCGGTCCTCTAAGTGTGCCTTAAAGTCCTTTGCAAAAGTTTTTTAATTTGTTGCCATGTCAGTGATGATCCTTTCTCTATAAACAACTGAGTATTTGCATACACTGGAAAATCAACCGATGCCTGCTCAACTACTTCCCCAGTACTGCTCTCAGTGGTTTCCTTTGATGTGGCTCTCTTAGATGCCATGGTAACAATGACTACTGGAGAGGTGCTCAACAACTGTTGTACCAATGGGACAGAAAGGCCACTCATGGAAAACAAATGTCAGGCTAAAGAAAAACAACTTACAAGGCAAGTTCAAGCAGCAAACTAGGCACTAGATGGGAAGAATTTCAAAAATTTTCCTGACATGGGGGACTGGCTGCCTATGGGAATTACACATTGTGTAGTCCCAACAGCCAAGGTGGAATCTTGATGGTTGAAACTCCACAATGCACAATTCAGCCTGGGAGAGACTTCACATTGCGCAGTCTCAGTGGCATAGCTTAGAGGCTGGCTCCTGAAACTATGCAGTACAAAGTTGGAGCCAGCTTGAATTGTGCACTGTGTAATTCCAAAGGCTAAGCTCATGGCTTGAGCCTCCAGATTGTGTAGTGCCATCTATGCAAAGTGAAATTCAACCAAGGGAAACCCATATTTGCCTAAGGGAAGTGTGAAAAACAAGCAGATCTAAGAGACAATGTGAAGTTGAGTGTAGATCTTACTAAGTGTAGATAAATGCATGTGAATCAAGTGGAACAATTAATCAAATGGAAGGAAAATGAAGTGAGTGAGGAAAGTCCCCACAACAGCGACCATTAGTGCAAAAACAGGAAAACTAAAGGGACACTTGGGAAAGGAAATCTAAAACATAAAACAACACTTCTACAATTTAAAACAAGTCAAAATGAAAGAAACCATGAAAAGAAACAATTGAAACAACAATCACTAAAGCCAAATGACAAAAAGTGATAGAAAAAAGCGGAAAAAGACGAAAAAAGAAAAACTCACCCGGAAAAGTGACGGTGATCACACCGAAGGCTCCTTGATCTCCTCAAGGATGTTATAGCTCCAAGATTGAGTGTGAAAATGAACTCTAAAAGCATCGATTAAATAGGTTTGGACAATTTAGAGTTTATGACGCTAATCAAGAGCTGGAAATACTTCCTGAGTGACTTTGTCTTGTACACATGGGTGGGTGTCTATCGAAACTTCGATGGCTCTTTAAACCAGTGCTTGAAAATGTCTCCTATGTTCACATAGATGTGGGTGGCATAGAAGAGTGAGTCCATGCACTCTAATGGCTTGGGGAAGTGATACATCTGTTGATAATATAATATCCTAAAGGTGGAAAGCTTCTGATTGTTGGCACTGTTCAATGTCATGGTTTGTTCATCCATATGTGACACACTCTAGCTGATGATGTCCACACATGGGAAGGTGGGATATCTGCATGAAACCTTGTACACCCTTAACTACTGGATGTTAAGAGAAACTTGTTGGTCCTCCAAGTCTTCCTCAATATCCTTTGCAAAAAAAAAGTTAATATGTTACCATGTTAGTGATGATCCTTTCTCTATAAATAGCTAAGTATTTTCATACACTAGAAAATGAACGAATGTCTGCTCAACTAATTTCCTAGTACTGTTCTTATTGGTTTCCTTTGATGTGTCTCTCTTAGATTCCATGGTAAAAGTGATTTCTAGAGAGGTGCTCTACAAATACTGTACCTTTGGAATAGAAAGGACACTCATGGAAAGCAAATGTCAGTCTAAAGCAAAACAACTTACAAGGAAAGATCAAAAAGAAAACCAGGCAATAGATGGGAAGGATTTCACAATTTTTCCTAGAAGGGAGGACTGGCTATCTATGGGAACTTCACACTGCTCATTCCCAACAGCCAAGGTGGAAGCCTGATGGTTGAAACTACGCAATGTGAATTTTAGCTTGGGTAGAGGACTACGAGAGACTGCACATTTCACAGTCTTAGTGACATAGCTGAGAGGTTGGCCCTTGGAACTACACAGTGTGAAGTTGGAGCCAGCTTGAACTGTGTACTGCATAGTTCCATTTGTGCAAAGTGAAATTCAACCAAGGGAAACCCAACTCTGCCTAAGGGAACTATGAAAAATAAGCAGATATGAGAGATAGTGTGAAGATAAGTGTAGATCTTACTAAGTGTAGATAAACGCATGTGAATCAACTGCAACAATTAATCAAATGGAAGGAAAATGAAGTGAGTGAGGAAAGTTGCCGCAACAATGACCATTAGTGCAAAAATAGGAAAACTAAAGGGGCACATGGGAAATGAAATATAAAACTTAAAACAACACTTCTACAAGTTAAAACAAGTCAAAACGAAAGAAATCATAAAGATAAACAAGTGAAACAACAATCACACAATCCAAATGACAAAAAGTGATAGAAAGAAACAGTAAAACTTGAAAAAAGCAAAACTCACCCAGAAAAGTGGTGGTGATCGCACCGAAGGCTCCTTGATCTCCTCAGGGATGTTATAGCTCCAAGATTGAGTGTGAAAATGAACTCTAGAAGCATCGATTAAATAGGTTTGGACAATTTATGGCTTATGACGCTAATCAAGAGCTGGAAATACTTCCTGAGTGACTTTGTCTTGTACACATGGGTGGGTGTCTATCAAAACTTCGATGGCTCTTTCACCCAGCGCTTGACGATGTCTCTTGTGTTCACATAGATCTGGGTGGAATACAAGAGTGAGTCTATGCACTCTACTGGCTTGGTGAAGTGATACATCTGCTGAAAATATTCTTCCCTGAAGGTGGCAAGCTTCTGATTGTTGGAACTCCTCAGTGTCATGGTTTGTTCATCCATATGTGAGACAATCTAGCTGATGATTTCTGCACATGGGAAGGGAGGATACCTGAATGAAACCTTGTATACCATTAAATACTGGATGTTAAGAGAAGCCTTTTGGTCCTCTAAGTCCGACTCAAAGTCCTTTGCAAAAGTTTTTTTAATCTATTTCTATGTCAGTGATGATCCTTACGCTATAAATAGTTGAGTATTTTCATACACTGGAAAATCAATCGATGTCTGCTCAACTACTTCCCCATTACTGCTCTCAGTGATTCTTTTGGTGTGGCTCTCTTAGATGCCATGGTAACAGTGAATGCTAGAGAGGTGCTCAACAACTACTATACCTGTGGGATAGAAAGGACACTCATGGAAATAACATGTCAGTCTAAATGAAAACAACTTACAAGGCAATTTCAAGCAGAAAACCAGGCACTAGATGGGAAGGATTTCACAATTTTTCCTGATAGGGGGGGTTGGCTGCCTGTGGGAACTGCACACTGAACAGTCCCAGCAACCAAGCTCGAAGCCTGATGGTTGAAATTGCGTAATGCATAGCTTAGTCTGGGCAGAGGTCTCTAAGAGACTACACATTCCGCAGTCTCAGTGGCATAGCTGAGAGGTTGGCTCCTGGAACTATGCAGTGCGAACTTGGAGTTAGCTTGAGCTGCACGCTACGTAATCCCAGAGGCCAAGCTCATGGCTTGAACCTCCAGATTGTGTACTACCATCTGTGTAAAGTGAAATTTAGCCAAGGGAAACACAGATCTACCTAAGGGAAGTGTGAAAAACAAGAAGATCTAAAATATAGTGTGAAGTTGAGTGTAGATATTAGTAAGTGTAGATAAATGTATGTGAATCAAGTGCAATAATTAATCAAATGGAAGGAAAATGAAGTGAGTGAGGAAAGTCATCGCAGCGACGACCATTAATGCAAAACTAGAAAACTAAAGGGACACTTGGGAAAGGAAATCTAAACCTTAAAACAACACTTCTACAAGTTAAAACAAGTCAAAATGCAATCAAACATGAAGATAAACAAGTGAAACAATGATCACATAAGCCAAAAGAAAATAAGGGATAGAAAAAAGCGACAAAAGACGAAAAAAGAAAAACTCACCCAGAAAAGTGACAACAATTGCACTGAAGGCTCCTTGGTGTCCTCAGGGATGTTAGAGCTCCAAGATCGAGTGTGAAAATGAAATCTAGAAGCATCGATTAAATAGTTTTAGAAAATTTAGGGTTTATGATGCGCATGCGTAAAATCAAGGAAAAAGTGACAGTTAGCGAAAGTTTCTAAAAATAGTGCAAGTGCCTCCTTCGGGACACTAAAAATAGATCCCTATTTTTAGGGATTTTTTTTCTTTTTTTTTTTTTTTTTTTTTCTATGAAACTTTCCATGCACACTGTCGGGAAAGATTGCATAGTTGTCGGGAACTGAGCAACTTTCCAGCTCAGTGCACTACGCAGTTTCTAAGTTGAGTGAGGGTTGTGAAATTTCTAGGCTCAATGTTAGGTTGCCTCCCATGACTATCCGGTTTTTGAGCTCAAGGCTCACTAGAAGTTAGGAATGCATAAGTCACATCATCAAGGTTGCTTTCCCTCAAGCACTGTGCAGTTTCTGGAGGCAAGCCCAGAACTGTTGTCACACCAAGTTGGGAGATAAGCTTGTGACTTAGAAAATATCAACTAAGTAAGAAAACACGAGAGAAAATTAAAAGATAAGTCTCAATCGAAGCACGAATACCTAGATCAGTGTGAGATGAGTTCTTGTGGTTAGGAAGGAAGGCTCCAAAATTGAAGCATGGGCAAAATTTTGGAAGGTGGTTGTAGCCACTACAACAAACTACCAGATACAAGTCTACATCCAAGGTTGACCAAAAAAATAATACAAAATAAAGCGAGATAAAACACTAAATATAAAAGGACAGTCTACAACAACAAATAATCAAACCGCATGAAAATCTAGCATTCAAACCTCATGGCAGTCTAACATTTTATAAAAATGAAATGAAGAGTCTACTATGAGTATACTCACGATCTATTGCGACAATTTAGCCAATGATGTTTTCTTCATTAACCAACGAATAAGTTCATAATTCTTAACAAAAACCTTCCCCTCCACAACTTGGGTGCTTGGATATTATTCGAAAAATAAGTCAGTGGATTTTGGCCCTCTAGCTACCTCATCTTTTTCCCTCCTCGTGACTTTTTTAAACTTTTCTTTTCTCTACAAATTTATTTGAATTTAAAATCACATGATATTTCTTTTTAAAAAACTTTTTTCCTTTTGACTTCATCATGTTCTAACTCTTTAACAAAAAAAACATAGTTTTCAACATCACAAAAATTCTACAAAGTTTTTATTTTCTTAGAATTCATATTTAGTAGTTATTTTTACTCCTTTTTAATCAGGTGGTGGTATCAATAGGTCCTTTTATTGGAAGTATTATTTTAACCTTTTAAATCTTCTTAACTATAAAGTATCGTTTTTCCCCATGTTATTTCTTAGTTTTTCCAATTTTGTAAAAATCTTTGTAAAATGCTATTCCCCATGTTTTTTCTTATTTTTTCCAATTTTGTAAACATCTTTGTAAAATGATATACATTTGAGATACAATGAAAAGTATTGTTTTTAAATATATTTTTCTTTACTTTAATCCATAGCTCATAATTATGGCTAATTAACACTATTTATATATATATATATATATTAAAAAAACTCATACATTAAAAAAATCAAAATGCCATTTCAAATAAAACATTTACACAGTAACAAAAGATAAGGAAAATTTTAATATTTTTAAACAATTTTTTATATATTTTAATAAATTTCATATTTAAAAAATTTCAATCTTTAATGTTATTTTCACAAAAGCAATATTTCACATACAAAAGAAGCCAAAAACATATATCATATAATATTATATAACACACACTTATTATAAAATAGCAAATATAAAGATATTTATTTTTAATGTAAAATATTGAATTAAGAAACACAGTTAGATAGTTTATGGATAATTTATCAAATTTAGCATGTACTTTAATGGCACTCTAAAACTAATCCATAATATCAATTAGGTCAAATTCATGATTTTTAATAACAAAATCATCATTTTTCTTGGACACCGTTCTACTCTTCAATTATGTCTTATTGGTTTACATGTCCAAATTGTCCCTTTCCAAACAACCTTTTCAATGTTGGTTAATGCTCTTTTGATATTTTTTCTACACATTTTCACCAAAATCTCCTTTCTTCAAACACGCTTCTTGCATTTCATTTAAAATAGAATTAACAATAGTAATCCTCTATTGAATAAAATTGCACTATAATATATCATTTTCAATAGATATGCAATTTTTTCCTCTCTATAAGTAACATACTAATGTTTTACCTAATATTCAAATATGTAGAAATAATTTATTAAAATAGTGCAAGAAAAACATAAAGTAAAAATGAACTCTCTCTCTCTCTCTTGTGTGTGTTTCTTGAACATGAGAACAAATCCAATCTCCTTCAATTGCAAATGTATCTATAATATAATTAATTGATCATTATCGCTTTTGATAAATGTTTACAACCTTCCTTTTCAAATCCTTTTCTCTATATGTTGAGGCTTTTCAGATCTAATCTGTAAATTGTGGGGCTTCTTCTGCATAGCCATTTATGATTGGCTCCGCGAGAGGGTGTTGTATCCCATCCTTTAGATAGATTGTTTTAGGATTTCATAGTGATTCTATATCTACTGGTATTCCCTATCAATCTCCTGATCTTCGACATCATTTTCATAGAGCGGTTGGACGAAGTCCAGTTTCTAGTTTTGGATCAAACCCTCCATTGGGTGCATCATGGTGTTGTAGCCTTTACAACAACACCCAAATTTTTGGGCATATTCAAAATTTTGGGTACGCCACCACTCAACCCAAGCTTCTAGGGTTTTTGATAGGACCCCAACCGGTTGCTCTCCCAGCAACCTTGCCTATACATTCACGCATCATGTTCTATCTCAAATATAGGCCTCATAGTTGAATTAGGGTTTCGAAGGTCAATGGCTTCATTAATGCGTTAAGAGTCTCTCATGATTTTAAAACTCATCTTCGCATGATATGCATCGTGATCAATGGATGTCCTATATTTGAACAACCATGCATTGAAGGTGGCTTCCTGTAAGAGTGACAATATTAGGGTTTGGGATAAAACCCTAAGAGTGATTCCCTCCCTGTTGTCACCATATCCGCATGCCTCTAGGGGTGCGCTCCCATCGACATCACATGGCATCATCGTGGGAGTCATAGCATCACATTTTCCTCAGGCCCTTGGTAGATCCTTCACCTCAGCATGTGCATTTGGGTCTATGGGAATTATATCTTTCCCTTGCATCCTTATAACTTTGGAATGTGTGATTGAGGGTCCAACCCTGTTCTGAATTAGTCCTCACTCTCTAAGATGCTTGTTAACAGATATTCTTAGGTGTTTATCCTATGAGTAGGAAATTTCCTTGGGCCTCATATAATACCATGATCGCTTGTAATTAGTAAGCCCATTAAGGTGCTTGAATGCCGAACTGATTTCCAAATTAAAGCATGATTCACTCAACCATACAATGTATGACACCTTAATTTGGAATACTTGGGATGCATGTTCCTTTAATGAGTTATTTCCATGACTTTCATTAAGTTCCATGCTTCCACATGAAAATGTATACATGTTTATGTTGTTTAGGTAAACTGATTGGTTTTGTTTCACCATCTCTGTAGGGATCAAGGGGAGGTGGCTTAGGCACATATCCAACGAGGCGACCATTTACCAAAAAAAACTAATGTCAAATGTGGACTTGAAGGGTTTTGACAATGAGAAAAGACTGTTTTGTTAATATACATATATACATTGGGCATAACGTTGATTGTTGTATATATATATATATATATATATGCAGAAACAACTCTGTTGTCATATTTTTCTCAACCTAAGCACTTTTACAAAGAGTTACGAAAGTGCTCAGTATGGGGTAGTTGTTAAAATGCCTCTCACTAAAACAACACAAGGACACGCATCGCACTCAAGGAAGGGGAGAATATGATGATGGAATTAATGATTGGTGGCCCAAATGATGCGTTTGGGAGAAATCTCAAACCATACCTGTAAAAGAAAATTTTGTGCGTTGAGGAGGTCTTCTTTGACCACCAAATTCGACTCTTCAAAGGGAATATCAAGCCGCAAAGGGAGATCGGGACTGAGCACAATGTGATCGAGGTTTAGTAGACCATAGGAGATTGATTCGATGATTATAGTTGAACTATGGCACTACATGGAATTCCTTTAGATCTTCAGGACCTCGCCTGCCTATATCTCGTTGTTCCTATACAAGGAAAACACATTATTGTTTTGGTTCAAAGGCTTCACATGCCCTTAAACTGTCGAGATCTCTTCACTAAAACTCAACACCACATGGCCTCTGAATGCACGAATGTCATGGTATACAACAAATGTTTGAATGATGTTGGAACATATTCAGGGCAGGCCAGCGTCGAGACCTTTTATGGAAATACATTTGCCTTGGATGGCAGAATCCGTAATACAATCACGATTGGATGGCAAATGGAAATACAACTGTGGTGGAAAGCAAATCAAACTAGGGGTTGAACAAGCCATCAAAATAGTAAAGTCGCGATGGCACCACCATGCATTCAAAAATGTCCATGGGAATTGTAGGAATGACGAAAGAAGGATGGAAGCAGGATACTTATGGCGCTGCTAGCTTCAGATGAACAAGAGAGCAACCCCTGAGAAAATCACAGAAGTGATCTCTAGCAGACACATTCCAAGCTGTGATGTGACCTCGTGACTTCCATCGAGTCGGGTATCCTCATAAGTCACCAAATTGCAAATGTGTCGACCACTAGAGTGCGACCTCTCCAACTTTCGACTAATAACCCCATAGGTCACAAAATCGCAGTTCTAACAGATGCGCCAGGAGTGTGACTTACTTTGCAGGGAAACTATGCGACTTTCCCATGGTGCATCTCTAGATTGCACCCAAACACTTGGAGGGTGGGACCTACTCGTGGTGTGACTCTTCTAAGTGTGAACAGATTGCATTCCCCAAACGCAGTCGTTGCCTCAGTCAATTGACTCAGTCATAGTTTAGTCTAAGTAAACAATCCTAGGCTGCGCTCTGTTTACAAATTGTGACTAGGATACCCCATAGATCGCTCTCCCTCCCAAAGTCACACGGTCACATTTAAATTCCCCATGCAGACTTACAAAAGTGTGATTTGGCCAACACGTGATTTTGTGACCTCTAGATAGTCGCATCTCTTCCCAGGTCGCGTCATTGCATTCTTAGACCTCAATGAAAGCATATGAAAGATGTGACCTCTACTTGGGTGCGACTATGCGACCTCTGTTGGGGTAGGCAAGTTGAAAAATGTGCCTGAAGGAGCTAGCAACCATTGCTGCCACCTCGATCCCATGACATGGAGCAGAGCGACGCACAAATTTGTGACCAATAAATGACAAACAATTTCAAGGCTAAGAATTCGTGTTCATTATTAATTGTAATATTTATTTCTTGTATTTCATTAGAATACTTTTGTCTTGATGCTTAATTAATGATTGTGTACATGTGTAGGACCGAAGTTGCAGAGGCAGATCCCTACCATTTATGCTGACATTTAAGCTGAATTGATTGCTAAAGGACCCAAGGTATCGATGTTGCAGAAATGCATGATCTTGGTCAACAACAAATATTGAAGTCAAGCTAGCTCCAAGGCATCCATGGCAGGAAAAAGGGCAAGAGAATTGTTGAAGGAGAGTCCACAGGTGATAGCGCAAAACAAGGATGAGATAGGTGATTTCAGGCTATCTTACCTCTGCGTGGTGGAAGGAAGGGCACATAATGTTGGTCTACACAAAGGGATTAGGGTTCCTCGTGGAGCTTGCATGACTAAGGTTTCCTTCAGCAAGCCAGATGGGCCCTCCCAAGTTCCATGGACCTTTTAGTAAAATCGAAGGTGCATCACCAGAAGATTAATGAATGAGAGTGAAGCATGGTAGCAAGAAAATAGGTCAGTTTCAGGACCAAGCATCCGCATCGTTGTGAGATATGGGAAACAAGCATTCTAGGGTTTCCCATAACCCTCTACATCCCTCCCCTATCTCTTTCATCATAATGTAAATTTCACCCACCATTATATCAGCCACTATGTTGGGGCTGATGTGGGCATGTAACAATCATTCTTGGCTTGAGAAAGAAATGGGGAAGCTCAAGAGTTAGGAGGGTAGTCGAAAGGGCACGAGGGAACGTCAAGGGTCATAGTAGGTGAATAGTCACCTGAACTCTATAAATGTGTCCTCATGCCTCATAAAGATGGACTTTAGCACTTGAGTTGAGGCCAATAGAGATAGTTGATTTATGCTTGAGAGATAGGGCCACTCAACTCTTGGTAGCTAGGAGAGTGGGCTTGCAGTAGGGCTAGGGTTTTGACATCGGGAAATGGTATGAACAGCCCATGTTCCACTATTGGGTATTGACCAATTGCATGATATGTATTTGAAGTTGTAGCATATTAATAAGATATTTTATTTTATCTTTGGCACTGATTCCCATGCTCACTCATGGTGGTTGTATTAGTTGTCTGGTACCTCACCATATTTGTATGTGTGCTTTCATATACGCAAGATGTTATGTTCTGATACATAGTGGTTGCATGTATGTTTTGCTTTCGAATATGTGTTTACTTGTCCCTTGCCATGTTGGTGACCTATTGTGAACTACTTCGCAATTAACCTCGGCATGTTCTGGTTTATTATGTCCGATTGGGTTTTAGCTTACTAATCGATCTCATTGTTTATCTCTTCTTATCATTGTTGTGACTCGTTTAAACCTCTTTTTTCAATTTGTCAAACTTGGGTTGATTTTGTTTCACTGCCCGAGCACTTCTTTCTTGCCCCACTCAAGCACCTTCTTATTTGATAACTAAGAGCAGAAAACATTCATGGTGGTAGTCATGCCCGCATACTGGATGGCGCTCCTATCCCAAATGGTGTGAGGTATAATTGGGACTACACATTGGGGATACCCCTTAGTCGTTGGCGGTACATTTTGGCCCTTCAACGAATTAGTGCTAGAAGGAGGGTCGGATAACAAGATGAGCCCTTGGAGCCTGCAGTTTAATCTCATGTCTGTTAATGCCTCCAACCAGAATCTTGCTCCCAGGGTGTTATCTAGTTTGTCTATTTTCGATTTTCCATCCCCCAAGAGCAACTCCATCACTTGTCTCCGTTAAAGTTTGATGGTGAGGATGAAACACCTTTAATTGAGCACATTTCTGATTTCCTCGAGTTTTGTGAATCTTTTGAGATCGACAATGAAGAGTTTTCTTGTGTGCTTTTCTCCCTCACCCTTGAAGGTTGCACCAAGCAATGGTGCCACACGATTCCGGCAGCATCCATTCATTCGTTCGAGCAACTCGTCTATAAGCTCCAACAAGCATTTGACAGGTATGATTTTCAAGATGTGTTAAAGAGGATAAATGAGCTTAGGATGAAACCTGAGGAATCTTTAGAGGATTTTTCTTTCAGATATGTGCATCTTTGTTTTGAATTTCTTGAAAGTGATGTTGATTAGGTGTATTTGAATATAAATTTTCAACAATTGGTTCTAGTTTATTTACAAAATTTTCAATTAGAAACAAGTCCTATATTGCATGAGTATCGTCATAATTTGTAGATTACAAAGTGTCTAGATTCTACCTGTAATTTTATTTTTCCTATCTCTCTAAATCTGGAACAACCTCAACCCCCCGAGGAAGAGATTACTGTTTGTGGGATTTCTCATCCTCCTCTTGACTTGTTACATAATAATATTGTGGCCGTAAATGGTTCAAATGATGAACAATGCTTTCTGGGAAACATATTTGATGGTATCGCCTCTAAATCCCTCATACATTCTTTTGTATTGAATTTGAAAATTACATAACATCTCTTCCTGCTGATGGAACCCCAATCGAGTCCATTCAACATATGTCTCACTATATTCTAGGATCACATTCACATGTGCATGGTCGCTTTGGTCTTGTCTCAAGTAATGTTGATTATCTTATCAAATCCACAGAACAAATCAGGCCTACAAATCCATCTTTCTCTTTGGTGAACATAAATGGACAGGATGTGAGTCCGGGTCCGATCGGTGCTCCTTCATTTGACCCTGTGCATCCATTCTACCCTGATTTAGTCCATGGGTCTACTGCACCGACGGTTCCTTCAGATAATTCACATCTTTATCTTGCTCACATTGATTGCAATCATGTACATGGGGGTGAGGTTTCACAATCAAGGGATGTAGAGTCTGAATCCCTTATGCCTGATCTTTTCCACTCGCAATCTTTGACAAGTGAAGAAGAGGGCCCTGCATCTCGTCCAGCTCAAGCAGGTTCCCTCATTAATCCCCCTTCACCTGCAATCCAAAAAGAGCCTTATGTGTCTGATACCCAACTTGATCAAACTAGTGTTTTCAGCAATTCTCATTTTACCATAAATATATTCACTCATGCCTCTGGTGATTATCCTATGTATCTGTCTGTTGATCCTATGAAGCCCCCAGGGTTTTTGCACATCACGCTCCCCTCAACATCATATTGCCACATGCGATCTCATCTTGGAAATCCTATGATTCAAGTAATGTCTCTCTGAGCAAATATTTCCATCACCTTTCAACCGATGTGCATCAACCACTATACCCTAATTTGTTTGCTGGAGGGAGTGCTCTGGCCATTGTCTCAAATCTTTTTTATTGTTGTCGAGCCAGTACAGTCTGTCAACATACACTATCAAATGATGTATTACAATCTCCTATATGGGAAGGTGCCAATCGCCTGATCTCCCCTCTTCATGCCACTCTTTTGGTTGATTCAGTTCATTCTCAGGAATCTAAAGAATCTCATCTGCCAAGTTTCCAATCTATCAATATTTAGACAATGGATCCAATCCACAATATTTTCACTGATAGTTGTCTAGTCACAACCAACAATAACCATATACATCCATCTACAAATATTGTGAAGCTACCAATATTTGATGGCGTGTCATTTGAAGGTTTAGAGGTTGGTCAGGACAATGAGCACTTCAACTTCCGCTGATGGTTATGTTATTTCCTCACGTCCTTGACGAAGTCTATGAACAATTTCAAACTAGGGTTTCTGAAATTGGGGTTTCTGTGTTTGAATCCTCAAGGATATTAGTTACACCTGACACAAACCCCTCTTTTTAGGGTTATCAGGTTGATCATGCACTACATCATGATAGGGTTTTTGATCAAATTAATCTGGAAGATTCCTTTGCTAGACAGCAACATCCTACCTTGCTTGCTTTGGATTTAGGGTTAAGAATGAATAGAAGTATGTCATGTCTGGATGACTATGAATTTCATGCCTGTAATTTGGTTTACTAGGATTGATTTTTGATTTGTCTTGAAAGGTATTTTCTGGCACGCTTCCCTATAAGTAAATGAGGTTTCCCTTCTGTTGTGCATACTTTACAGGTAAGCATTTAATTTTTTGCACAACTCTTGTCACAACTTCTCATTGTTGTCATCTTTGTTTTGGTAGGTTGGGAATTGTTGCGGTGGCTGCATTGGAAGTTTGATTTCACATAACCCGACCTATGCTTTGGTTAAATTAGGATTTATGGTTTAGACTAGTTAGGTTTTAGTTTTTCTTATTAGTTGGATGATTAGAATTTGCTTTATGATTTAAATTTTTCATGCTTCATTTTCTTTAGCGTAGGCAGTTAGTTCCATGCTTGTTTCTTTTTGCACTCATGTCCTTGCATTTATTTGTTGTTGAATGGAATTCATGAAATATTTGCATAGGCATTGCATTGTTCCTTTAATTGAAACTATTTTATCTCTTCTCAACATAGCATTACATTGCGTCACTAGCCATGTCTGCTGCATTTCATCATACACTTTCCTTCTCGCTTAGCACATGCTCACCTTTTACCTAGCCTGGAAATTTCCCCTATGTTTCATGCCACTACATGAGCCTTCATGAACTTGAAGTTTTCGAACCTATGGTGTTGTGAATATCTTTCTGACACCCTTTTTCTCTTTCTCCAGCCTCAAAGCGCATCACGTCAACCTCTTCACACCTGTTTGTAAACCCTAGGAGAGTTTCTTGGTCACCTAGCCCTTGAACTTAAACCATAGCCCTATGATTGTGTGAAGTTGTGATGATTCCGCCAATGGGTAGCCTCTCTTGGAACCATTCATCAAATTTGCATCCTGGATATCTCTCCAGCGAGTCTACTTTATTAACAAGGGAAATAAGAATGGATTGCTCATAGGGAACCCTAATAAGTTTTAATGACTTATACCCATAACCTGAAACTCATGCTCAGCGTGGTCTTTATTGTTTCAATGACTTGTGTTCGTTGTTCACTTACTAACTGGAAATGAGATGTGGGTTCTTGGAATAAGGGAAAACCTAAAGCAGAATATCTCTTAATTTTCGTCAAAAAAGAAACAACCTCTCTTACTCGTAAAATAAGTCGGGATCCCTCATCCGCCCTGGCGCAATGAATGCCCAGAAATAAGTGCAAATGCACACATAAAATAAAATGAAACCAAATAAAGGGTAAAGGATCGAGAAAGGCTTCATGCACAGAGAGGTATTGCAATTACTCCATCAGGGTACTGACCAGGCTCGCTCGCAACGGAGCAACGTTTTTGATTTCATGAAGTGACTCCACCGGGGTAATGTCTAGGTCTGCTGGCAGTGAAGCAACACCAAAAACTTACTTTTAAAAATCTGAATACAATAAGCCCTCTGCCCTGTTCTTTGCATCATCATCAACTATCGGCATGTGTGAACTGTTAATTGGGTGTTTACTAACTGGCAAGACCTAGCTGAGGCATGAGGGAAGGCATATCTACAAAGGTCATGGCAATGCAAGAGGTGCCCATAGCATCTGTGCAATATTCCCTTGCATCATTATTCGCACTCGGACTACTACATGGGTGTTGACAGAGATACTAGATTCTACCAGTGGTTCACCAATTATTGTAGCCTTTACAAAAACACCCAATTTTTTGGGCATATTGAAAATTTTGGGTACCCCACCACTCCCCCCAAGCTTCTAGGGTTTTTTATAGGACCCCAACCGGTTGCTCTCCCAGCGACCTTGCCTATCCAACCCCTTTGGTGTGCCCACTCATGTTTCATGCATCACATTCACACATTATGTTTTATCTTAGATATAGGCCTCAAAATCGCATTAGGGTTTCGAAGGTCAATGGCTTCATTAATGCGTTAAGAGTCTCTCATGATTTTAAAAATCATCTTCGCATGATACACATCGTGATCAATGGATGTCCTATATTTGAACAGCCATGCATTCAAGGTGGCTTCCTGTAAGAGTGAAAATATTAGGGTTTGGGAGAAACCCTATATTGTTAGAAGAGTTATCCCCTCCCCGTTTCACCATATCTGCATGCCTCTAGGGTTGCGCTCCCATCGACATCACATGGCATCATCATGGGAGTCATAGCAGCACATTTTCCTCAAGCCCTTGGCATATCCTTCACCTTAGCACGTGCATTTGGGTCTGTGGGAATTATATCTTTCCCTTGCATCCTTACAACTTTGGAATGTGGGATTGAGGGTCAAACCTTGTTCTGAATTATTCCTCACTCTCTAAGACACTTGTTAACATATATTCTTAGGCATTTATCCTATGAGTAGGAAATTTCCTTAGGCCTCATATAATACCATGATCGCTTATAATTAGTAATCCCATTAAGGTGCTTGAATGCCGAACTGGTTTCCAAATTAAGACATGATTCACTCAACCATACAATGTATTACACCTTAATTTGGAATACTTGGGATGCATGTTCCTTTAATGAGTTATTTCCATGACTTCCATTAAGTTTCAGGCTTCCACATGAAAATGTATACATGTTTATGTTGTTTAGGTAAACTGATCGGTTTTGTTTCACTATCTCTGAAGGAATCAAGGGGAGGTGGCTCAGGCACATATCCAACGAGGCAACCGTTTACAAAAAAAAACTAATGTCAAACATGGACTTGAAGGGTTTTGACAATGAGGAAATGTAAGAATGGAAGACTGTTTTGTTAATATACATATATACATTGGGCATAACGTTGATTGTTGTGTATGTATATATATATATATATATATATATATATATATATATATATATATATATATATATATATATATATATATATATATATATATATATATATATATGTAGAAACAACTCTGCCATCATCTTTTTCTCAACCTAAGCACTATTACAAGGAGTTAGGAAAGCGCTCATTATGGGGTAGTTGTTAAAATGCCTCCCATTAAAATAATGCAAGGACATGCATCGCACTCAAGGGCGGCGAGAAGGTGATGATGGAATTAACAATGTGTGGCCCAAATGATGCATTCGGAAGCAATCTCAAACCATGCATGTAAAAGAAAATTTTGTGCATTGAGGAGGTCTTCCTTGACCACCAAATTCAACTCTTCAAAGGGAAAATCAAGCCGTAAAGGGAGATCAAAACCGAGCACAATGTGATCAAGGTTCAGCAGACCATAGGACATCAATTCGATGATTATAGTTGAAATATGGCACTGCATGGAATTCCTTTAGACCTTCAGGACCTCGCCTGCCTATATCTCATTGTTCCTATACAAGGAAAACACATTATTGTTTTGGTTCAAAGGCTTCCCATGCCCTCAAACTGTCGAGTTTTCTTGGCTAAAACTCAACACCGCATGGCCTCTGAATGCACGAATGTCATGGTATACAAAAAAAGTTCGAACAATGTTGGCACACATTCAGGGCAGGCCAGTACCGGGACCGTTTATGGAAATACATTTGCCTTGGATGGCAGAATCCGTAATACAATCATGATTCGATGGTAGTTAGAAATACAGCTATGGTGGAAAGCAGATCAGACTAGGGGTCGAACAAGCCATCAAAATCGTAAAGTCACGATGGCACCACCATGCATTCAAAAATTCCCATGGGAATCACAGGAATGAAGAAAGAATGATGAAAGCAGGATGTTGATGGCACTGCTAGCTTCGAATGAACAAGAGAGCAATGCTTAGAAAATCATAGAAGTGATCTCCAGCAGACACATTCCAAGCTGCGATGTGACCTCGTGACTTCCATCAAGTCGGGTATCCTCATAAGTCGCCAAGTCACAAATGTGCTCAACCACTAGAGTGCGAACTACTTGTGATGCGACTCTGCTAAGTGTGATCAGATCGCATTCCCCATAACTGAACTTGGATGCCTCATAATTTCTTCACCATATGTTGAGGAATTTTCCTATCTCCACCGACCTGTCAAGGGATTCCTAAAGAAAACCATCTCCACCCTCAACCCTTGGGAATTTTCATAAGACCACCTCACCTACTTCCAAAACCTTCAGGTGATCTAAAGTTCAACCAAGAAATAATCCCATCACACCATGGCTATCTAGGAAATGGCAAGCCAAGGATGAAACCACAGTAAAACCCGACAAAACCCATACTAATGATAGAAAATGGTCCAAATAATCAAATGCATGTACCATGCATTCACATCTCAACTAGTAAATCACACATGCAACCTATTACCTACAAAATACTCTTGCTAAAGTTTTTGATACAACATTCTCCTTGCTTTCCTTCGATTCCCTTTGCTTTTCCTTTGCTTTCCTTGCTTTCCTTGGGTTGTCCTTTTCTTTCCTTGCTTTCCTTGGCTTGTCCTTTTCTTTCCTTGCTTTCATTTACTTTATTTATTCTTCATCCTCTTGCAGCCCTCTCTCTCACACACACACTATTATCAAGTAAAAACTGACAAAAGTTGTCAAAAGCTGTGAATTCTTTCTCTTATGCCTTTTTATTATTGATGTCTCCTTTTTCTTCCTTTTCCTTTGTTTTTACTATAATTTCCTTAGCATGCAAATATGTGTCTCTTCACCTCCCTTTTATCCTATTTTCCTTTATTTTCATAATTAAATGTCAATTATTTCCTCTTTTCCCTTGCAAATGCCTTTGCCAATTTCCTTAGCCATTATTAAACCACAATTGATCCCCACTGTAGGTTTTGCCCAACATTTAGCTTGGAATATATATCCCATGACCTTGGTTTTATTTTTCCTTTATTATCCTTTATTACATGAAACTTTAAGCTAATACTGTATATATCTATATATATATATATATATATATATATATATATATATATATATATATATATATATATATATATATATATATATATATATATATATATATATATATATATATATATATATGTTCATGCTTTTCCATAGTAAATTACTATATATGGCGATATTGTCATCATTTCAACGTATTTATCATACATAAGTTTGTTTTAATGAATGTACATTTTACTTTACTTTGGATGGATGTTTTTTGTTTGCTTCAAATTTATTTTTAAATGTTATTATAAAAAAAAATGAATTAGGTATGTGCTTAATATTTATATATTTTATTTAACAACTTTATTGAATTTAATTGAAATTAATAAAATGAATATAGTAAATGAGTCGAGGGGAGGGGAGGGGTGGGGTGCAGAAGGGAGGGGTGATTGTTACAGGGAAACGTGTCTATATAGAACTGCTTATCCCACTAAGCTGTGGTAGCTACCTTAGAAACAAACAAAGTAAAGCTACTTTGGTTTTTCCTTTATGAAAGATAGATGAGAGTAGAATAGAGGAGACCAACCTCTGTCTTGCGCTTGGCTCCTAGTTCGATTCCTCTCTCTTCTGATAGTCCTTTGCTACTTGCTTCCTTGTACGCCCAGCTTCACAGAGTACCTGTAGAATTAGAGTAGCATAACACTATACAAGAACATGGATCTATAATCATAAACAATCTAGGATCAGATGTAAATTGACCATACAAATGCATAAAACATAAATGACACAAGAGTATGGAGGAAAACTTGAATAGCTTTTATTGATAATCAAGAAAGATCCAAGGGAGTTACAACCAGTTGTTCTAACCCAGCATCATCCTCTCAGCAAGTAAGCCCTTTTTCACCTCATACAAAGCTTAGATCACCCAACACTATGATGTTGTCTCAAGAAACCAACAACAATTCCTTACAAGATGCAAAATTCCAGCCTCCAACCTCTAGATCTCTGGGATGAGAGATCTATATATAGATATTTGCAGAGGTGTGAGTTAGCTCTGGGTTTTTGATTAGTTTCTTCTCTCTGATATTTCTTGATTCCACTTGGACATCTCATTGATCTCTTACTCATCCTTGGGCGATTCTGAGAGGAAAGTGTCACAGGAGAAGTTTCTGGAAGATTCCATGATCATCCACCTCGCAAACTGTCACCGCCACCTGTCTTTTCTCGTCCATCGCACCCCATAGAAGGGATTTTTGAAGTGCAACGCACTTCCCGTGTGTACAAGGTGAGATGCATCGCACCCTGGCCATGGAGCAAGTGAAATGATCCAGTTTTGACCAGTTTCGAGTAGTTTTTCATGGAGAACTTCTGAGAGAAGCTGTAATCAGTTGACCTTGTTCCTTTAGGGGTTAGAACAACACTTTTAGGGACTTAGGAGCCCTTGGTTTATGGACATTTTATGCTTGGGGTTGTAGTGCCCAAAAATGTCTATAACAGTGATCATTTTCCCTTAGTAAATATAAAATTGTCTTATGCTTGGTGTTGGCTTGTTGGGGCTTGACCCAGGTTCAGATTTAATTAGCCAAACAAATCCCCGTACTACTGGCCCTTTTGGCAACAGTCTATGTAGCGCGGACTAAGTTCTCACCCGAAGTAGTATGGGAGGGTGCTAACCAGGTTTCCACACCCTAGAGATGTCTGATGAGTTCAACTAGTCTGCGGTTTGTCCCTGCACGGAGGTTGCTTCGTGCACTTTCCCGTTCCTCACGGCCTGATATACTTCCTTTTCACAGCCCTACCCAGGGGTTGTGAACCGCGCTCTACGTTATTACCCAAGACCTTGCTTGTATTCCAATATTATTTAATAATCTTTGCCTACTTGAGTGCTTTAAGTTATACTTAACAACATAAAACCTTCATACAGGTTCGTGCAGTAAATAAATCGTATACTTGTAAATTACATTCATTCATGCAATACATCATAAAATATATACAGAATTCTAGCAAAATTTCTCTTTATTGATTCTTTCCACGGTTAAAGACTCGACTCGCCCTGCACACTCAGCTGCGGACTACTAGGCCTTTGCGCACATAGCTGCAGAGCCTTCTCCTACTCTATGACCAAAAGACACACTTCACACTATGACTCAATCCCTCATACTTCTCATGCTCATATCTTAGCTTATTTCTTTTACACTTAGAGTCTCGCTCTATTTATACAATCCCATGGTCCGCGGACCATGGGTAGGTCTATCCAGCCGACATTACATTACAAAACTAGGGCAGACAACCCTGTGACTCTATCATACTTTCACGCCTCATGCCCGCAATTCACAGAGCTTTACAACAAGATTCGTTCAAAACTTGGGCTTTAAGCCCCAAAACATGCCTTGGGGGGATTCCATTCCCAACAGGCCCCCAACACAAACATCGTGACTCGCCCTCGAGTCACTCTATCGGCGCAAAGATCTTTACGCAGAGTCCCTCCAACTGTTCTCGAACTGCGTCAAGGTTAGCAGCGCACTGAGCTGCTGCTTACTGGATCTGTTGCATACGTTGTTCCAAGACCTCTGTGTCAGGAGTGCTTCTCTGCATCAGTACATGCATCCCATGCATGTGTGTGAGCTTGCCTTCGATTTCTGCCGTGATGGTGAAGGCCTCATCGATCCAAGGCTGAACATGCACCTTCAGGACTACTTCCTTATATCGTGTCGTGTCCACCTGCTCCTTCAAAACTTTAGCCTGCTGCATCCACGCAAGCCTCTGAGTGAGGACCACCGTCTGCATAGTTCCTCAAACACTGTCATACTACTGTTGGAGTTCTCGTACCTCTATCTCTAAGTGTTGGATGTTGGGGTCCTCCTGCAGATTTGGGAGGACCTCAAGTGATTCTTCCAACATACTGGTGCAGTCTCACACTGCACCTCCAATCTCATCCAGTCCCACTGTGATAGTGCTAGCGCACTGTTCTATGACTTTTGGGGGGGTGGACAGCTGCGCCTTTAACGCAGCTCAGTAATCTGAATGTTCAGCTCTAGCTGAACCTTTGCCATTTCTTCCCTCGCCTAGCGTACCCCTGCTGCTAACCTGTGGATTTGTGCCTCTACTAGTATGTCTGCTAGGATGGCCAGCTCCAGGACGCTTTGGCAAGTGTTGTCTATCACCTGTACCAGCTATTGATTCTACGACACCACTTCATCGTGCTGCAAGCTCAGTTGTTCCATATTGATTTTCTGCTCACTGAGGACTTGCAGTGCGCGGTTCTCCCTAGCGTGCAGCTTTGCAGTTATCCCATCCTGCAAAACATATAAGGTTTCTCGCGAGAGTGCAGCCATATTGAGACCAAGACCTTTCAGTGTGCTAACCATAGGCCTGTCAGCCTCATTTGATGTCACTAGTGTGCCTTCCGGCAGCAATATGGTATTCGTCGTTCGTGCTTACAACATCTGTTTTGCGGCTATTGAGCCGACAACAAGGCTTGTCGAAAGGGTACCAACCTGAGGAGGGCACACATGTAATTCCTACAACTGCGCTCTGAGGGCCCCCAACACAATCTGGTTCTCCTTAATGAAATCTTGGAGAGCCTCAGAGGTGACATCGCGCACTGTCTTACCGATGTGATGTGGATCACCCTCGGTTAGGGTGATCGGGTCAATAGACAATTTCAATGCCTTGACCTTCTTATGCGACCCTGCCCACTCTCTTGGGTGTTGGTGCTTCATCTACGTTGACATGGTTTGTGGGTCTGCACCTCCCTCTTCCGTCTCTACTTCCTCTACTTCCTGCCCCTGTGTTGTGTGGCCCTCGCTTGCCTTTGCGGCTGCCTCCTGTGTTTTTTTGTTGCTACAACCTTTTCCTGCTCAGTTTCTTTCTATGTCGCATCCCGTACCACCCACACTTCTGCTACCGTTGTTTCCTTCCTTCGCTTTTCGGCCAACTGTGTGATGTGCAGCTTGGCCTCGTCTTTCTTTCTTTGCACTGTCGACTTCTCGATCTCTGTGATGTCTGGGGCATGCCACTCCAGTGGCCATGCCTCTAGTACATTAAAAATGACGTCGTTTGTGGCTATGAAGGGTAGATTTATCCACTACTTGGTCAGGTCTCTGCATGCCCCGATATAAATGTTATGCATGTCTGCTTTGAATTCTGCAAAACATTTTACTATTGTAAACATTGGGTGACAACCGCGGCTTACGATTGATCCCTATTTTGAGGTTCATCTCCATGAACACCCAGAAGATTTTACTATCGTGGATCCTCTTAGCATCCTTTGTGGCCCAAAGCGAAGCGTACTTCGCAGCCTCCGTTAAATCCCTGTCAATTATGGGGAATTGACTATACTCCAACAATTCCCCAGCCATGAGCACTATGTACAACAGAAGCCATGCATAGTGGAACGTTTTGCCCTATTCATGAGCTTCGTGGCAATTTTCTAAAAACTCCTTGCAGAGGAACTCAGACCAGTTAAACTGGACCCCCTCCACGCACTACTCAGCCAGTGCTACCACCGGCACGGGTACTTCATCCACACGGCACTTGCGCATGACCTTTCCTACCAGGATTTGGGTCACCACACATACTGCTTTCTCCTTGATGCTAGAGATGGCGTAGCCCCTCTTCTTCTTTTCCAACTTGTACATTTTCTTCATGGCCTCTGCGACGGCCAAGTCACTGCTCTTTCCTTCCGATATGTCTGCGGGGTCCTCTCCTTTGCATGGAAGCCGGGAGATGCGGTGAATCAAGTATGCCGTGATGGGGATAGGCTCCTCTAGCCATAAACACCCATCATGCACCAGGAAGAGCAGCTGCCTGATGACGAAAATGGTTATTGGGGCACGGTGGAAGTGTGGCACCCAGAGCAAGTTCAGTAGCCCAGCCTTTTCCACTTCGCGCAACCACTTCCACAGCTCTAATTCTGTCACCATCGCTGCGGTGTTCTGCTTGGGATTCATGAGGTTCCTGGTCTCAAGGTGAGGGAACTGATCGTGGTCAGCGAGGTCCCAATCTTCAAATTTTAGGCTTCGCACCTGTCTGAGGTGCGTACCCTAAAAAATAATGTTGTCTAGGAGGAGCGGGGTCTAGAGCGAGCTCTTGGTCTCGTCCAGGTCCTTTGGCACTTTAGCCTTCCCTTTTCGCGGGGGACATAGGTGGGCAACTTTGTCGGGGGGTGTGCAAGCTGAGTGTCTTCCTTCATACCTTCATCCTCATCCTCTGTGATGATAAGATCCTCCAAATCTTCTTCTTCTTCATCGATTTCTATGGTGATGGCTTTCCCCTTCTCCTCCATTGACAGCTTGTTGCACAGCAGGTTCCGCAGGGACACGCGTATGGGAACCATCTCTTATTTTTCCTTCTTAGGTCTTGGCGTGCACGGTGATTTTGAGATTTCTTCCACAATCTCGGATCCTTCCGAAGCATCTCCCATAGCCAGAGCCTACGCAGCCTCTTCGATGGTCATTTCAGTTATCTCCATAACATCCTCCATTGTTGCCATCGTATTTGTCCGGAAATCTAGCACTCGAGAACTCATGGGCTCAATCAACACTCGAATCACAACAATCAGGACAATGCTCAATCCCTCAATTCGAAAATTACCAAGTGTTGTTTGCTAGGCAGCCCTTTGTATTTTATAGTGCTTTTTGAATTTGAATTTGATCGTTCCCCCCAAATCCAGTGCATTAATGCTTCCTTGGTGGAAGATTTTTCCAAATCTTACCCATAAATCGCGTCTTAAATTATTGTCGCTCGCTCCATTTGGCCTCAAGTCAAGTATCCCATCATGAATAGTGACTTCAACCGTCACTTTCTGGCCAACCCGCGTGGCAGCGCAACCCCTCGTGCGTAGTCACGGACCTTGTGACTTTTTTTTTTTGCACGCAAATCCAACCTCACGCAGCTTCCAGGCAAAGTAGTTTATAGTCCCGCACTCCCTTTCAACTACTTTTAGCACTAAGACTGCTCCTCCTTTGGCTATTTAGGTGGCCACACCACCTGTGTGCGTTTCCTCCATTCATCTAGCATTTTTCATGGGAAATACCTACCTTTTACAATCACTGGGGGCGTCGCACACCTTATCATCTGCAACACATCACCCTGGTTAATTCTCTTAGTAATATGTGGTCCAAGCCAAGGCATCAGATTGATCAATTCACAGTGATAATGCTCAAACTTGTCAGCATGATCGTGCACACCCTGTTTTATCACTGTGGTATTCTTATCGAAAAAATCGTCCCTTATCTTGTCTTCCAGCTTCTTGACTTCCACTTCTACCAAACCACTTTTCTTCCTTAATCGCATCCTTTCTTTTTCAAGTTCTTGGAGCCTAAAACTTCCCTGTTGGATTTCTGCTTCTAAGGTTCCATGAACCATCATATCTATTGGTGCGACCATGCACAGTCTAAGTTCTCCAAGTATTATAGGGCTTACTTCAGTTTCTTCATACTCCAGCCTTGGTAGTGCCTGCACAGTCATGGTTTTGCACACGGTCCTATATGCCCAGAGAACCATGGGTACGCGCAAGTCCCAGTCAGCTCGATTCACATGGTGGACTGTGTTCAGCGCTTTGCGTACTTTATCAAAAGCTTTTGCGTGAATATGCTTCTGTGCACTTGGTCTTACCATACTTCTTGGTCCCAAACAGAGGGGTCATTCGCACCATTATCTTGCCTGTACTTTCTTACCAATCGTGTTTCCTACCACGAGGATGGTGTGCATTCATGCAGGTTGCGCACCATATGCCTGTATCCATCCAAAAAGGTGGGCACAAGTGTCGTTTCTTCCATCATACTTGGCTTTTATCTGCATCTGAGGTTTCCCAAATCATAGGTACATCATCCTTCGGCAGTCACGCCAACCCTCAAAACTCTTCTACTGTGTACCCCACCACCTTGTGGGCGTAGCGCACAGTACCCACTTCAGAGCATTGAAAGGTTTTTGTTCCAGCACTTCTCTTTCAAATTTATTCATGAACTCCTCCACTTCACCTAACCTGTCATACATCGACAGATCCCTTATCTTTGTTTCTTTGCAGCGCAACGACCTTGTCATCATGTTGCAGTTGAGCGTGGTTACCTCGTGTAACCGGTTCTGCCATCGTTTTATCTCTTCGTCAGAATCTAATGTACAGGAGTTTTCGCGCTCCCACGAGATTCGGCCATCCACGGTTGGATTTCCCAGACTTTCTCGCGCGTAGTTATCTTGTAGATACAGTCTAGATCATCGTCGTTTTCATAGTCGCGCACTAGCTCGATGTAGCGAGATCCTTCCGCAGGGTCTAAAGGTACCACTACGCGCAATGACTTTTTCTCAAAAATCATCTTGCGCTTCTTTAGATTTATCACTCCATTCATGTCAGTGGCCCAATCTATTCCCAATAACGCGAGATAGGGATTGTTGTCATCAACAATCTCTATCACTTTGAAATCTGCTAGCGCGCTCGCACCTTCAATATCTACTGTGATTCCCTGTAATCTCCCCATAGGTAGGATCTTTTGTTGGTTTGAAATTCGCAGTTGGATAGTAGACCATTGTAACGTAGGCCTGCCCATGTGCTCCCATGTCCGCTTTGGCAAGACGTTCATGTCCGATCCTAGATCCAGAATCACTTGATCCATCTCATATTCCGTGATCTACATGGTCAATCTCATCTTCCTTCCTATTTGTGTCATGTGCTTCCCGAGCTTCCGAACTACGAGCGGTTCTCCTGGCGCAGTCCCAGCACATCTAGTTATGAGTTCTTGCAGCCCCTTCACAGCCTTGTTGTCACGCAGAATCTTCATGCATGTCTCCAAGAAAGTAGTGAGCATCGATGGGTCCATTTCTAGCTCCAGTCTGTCTTTACTTCCTAAAGTGGAGGCATCTGCGAAACTCCTCTTAGATTCCATGAATGTCTCCTTGGTGCAATCCAAATCAAATTCTAGTTCCTTTGTCAGAGCCTTGCGAACCCAGGTACTTTCTTCAGGCTGCTTTTCTTTGTCATCCCCTGTCGTAATACCACTTTGGAGCATGATATTTACAATAAGGCCTTCCTTGCACGACTCAGACCTCATCATTTGTAGGTTCTGAGTCGGTGGAGGCTGGAGTGCTCCTTTATCGCACAACCTCGCTATCAGTGTGGGACAGTCCTCCATCTCATGATCAAACTCCGTACAATATAAGCATGATGGTCTCATTTGATTTGTATAATCGCGGGCATAATGCCCCGGCCCTATGCAATTATAACATATCAGTTGTCCACGACCTCTTCCTGGTCCCATTCCACCTCGACCTCGTTTGCACCCCCGCAATCTAGTGCGCGCCACTCCTGAATTTTCATCGAGGGGCCGTGTTTCGGCCTGAACTCTATAGGTAGGATTCTGACCCACCATCAGTTCAAAACTTCTACAGGTGTGCTCATCATGGCCTACTGACCTGTAGAAATTACAGAACAACTGTTGGGAATTCTGTGTATACTTCTGTAGTAGATGGCAGTTATCTGTAGCATGTTTTCCTCCTATCTGACAAATTGTGCACCATAATGCAGGCGCTACGCTTGGTCCTACTTGTGCCTTCAGTCTCAATGGCATTGGTCCTCCTCCCACGAGGTAATTCGCGAACACCAGGTAGTGGTCCTTGTCATGCCCTTGGCCCTTGCACTTTACACACCATACCTTGTCGTGCACTTCTGGATGAGCCGTCCTGTCTTGTTTCAAACTCTGCATCTCAAGGCACAAGTTTTTCAACTGTGCGTGAATCTGTTGAACTCCCAGGTTAGGATCTTGTATTGGAGTCTCGTGCAATCTCATCGCGACCTCCAAAGCCTCAGCCTGAGTGGTTAGCCTTTGTTGTGACAGCGCGTTCTGTAGATGTGGTGTTAACGAGGCTACAAACCATTCGCGGTGTTGCCCATCTGTTAAGGTCATGTTCACTTCACAAATTGTAGCATGGTGATTTGCCTAGTAGCATGGTGATTTTCTTGAATCCAATGATCGACTGTGCCTCCGATTTTGACCTGCTAAATTCCTTGTTTAGTGCAGCTTGGATATCTGCTATCCCCGCATTCGGATTGTCATTGGAATGCTTAATGTACCAATTCAGCACGCAATCCTACAGAGCACTGACCAATGTTTCCTTCTTTATATTGTTGTCTATGACACCCTGTGCTTCCCATACAACTTTTACCACGAACCAAAATTGGTCTGGATCTTCATTCCCTACTCCCTTGAACATTCGTAGCTTTATCGTGCTAGCCATACTGCTTTGTGGTGGTGGTGGAGGTGGTATGGGTGAAGTCGGGGGTGAATATGGTGAAACTGGTGGTGGTGTGGGTGGGGGTGGTATGTGCGGAATTATCTGGTTTATCAGATAGATCGCACTTCTTGGTGAAACCTTCGCGAGCTCCTCTTCGCCTACTCGCGGAGGTGAAATCAAGGGGATAGTTTCTAGTTCTGTGCTACCTTCATTTCTGTATATCCTCTCACTCCGCATAGCCCAAACATAAATTTATTCACATAGCCCGCTTTTCACACAGTAGCATTTTAATCCAAGTGTTCAAAGATTTAAGGTACTTACCTCGCGGTTCCTTGAGGAAGCATCGTTCTGCCTCACTAGAACTGACCGAAGTATCTACCACAAATTCGGTGATGAACCCTCCTATGACCCGATCCAGCCAGTGATTGATAATGTGCGCAATCTTATCTTCCGATGCTTCCAGTCTGCGCACCAATTCTGGAGTCCACACAATAGGTTTGTCAAGTTTACACCTTCCTTGGCTATTTGCTAACCTCGTGATCCACTTGTACAACTCAGTAGGGAAGGATGCAAAGAAAATTTTGTGGATTTCTGTATATAAGTAGCAATATAACCACTCTTCCTTTGATAATCGCATATTCCTATTTTCCTACACCACGAACTCGTGAATCTTTCTGTCCAACCACACTTCAATTCCTTTCTTTTTCGAATTCCAGTGATATGACTTCAGACATCTCTATGCAGATCCTGGTCCCAGTAACAGAACCATTTGTTGGATTGTTGGGGCCTGACCCAGGTTCAGAGTTAATTAGCCAAACAAATCAATGTACTACTAGCTGTTTCGGCAAAAGTCCGTGGAGTGTGGACTGGTCTCACCCGAAGTAGTATGGGAGGGTGCTAGAACCAAGTTTCCGCACCCTGGAGATGTCTGATGAGTTCGACTGGTCCGCAGTTTGTCCCTGAGCGTAGGTTGCTTCATGCACTTTCTCGTTCCTCGCAGCCTGATATACTACCTTCACGGAGCCCTACCCAGGGACCATGCGTCGCGCTCTATGTTATTACCCAAGACCTTGCTTCTATTCCAATATTAGTTAATAATATTTGCCTACTTGAGTTCTTTAAGTTATACTTAACAACATAAAACCTTCATACAGTTTCACGTAGTAAATAAACAGTATACTTGTAAATTACATTCATTCATGCAATACATCAGCAAAGATATACAAAATTATAGCAAAACTTCTCTTTATTTATTCTTTCCATGGTTGGACTTGACTTGCCCTGCGCACTCAGCTGCAGGGGTTCGAGCACTCAGCTACGGACTACTAGGCCTCTGCGCACACAGCTGTACTGCCTTCTCCTACTCTATGACCCAAAGACACACTTCACACTGCAACTCAATCCCTCAGAGTTCTCATGCTCATCTCTTAGTTTCTTTCTTTTACACTTAGAGCCTCGCTCTATTTATACAATCCCATGGTCTGCGGACCATGGGTAGGTCTATCTAGCTGACATTACATTACAAACTAGGGCGAACAACCCTGTGACTCTATCATACTTTCACGCCCGCAATTTGTGGAGCTTTACAACAAGATTCGGCCAAAACTTGGGCTTTAAGCCCCAAAACATGCCTTGGGGGGATTCCATGCCCAACACTTTGGGTATGGGCTCACCTTCCAATATTCAACAGAAGCACATGTATTTTTCCAAGGCCTAGTGATAGCAAAATATCAACATATTTCTTCCCTGATTGTGATTGGGGATTCCGAGCCTATTATCCATTATATAGCAGTTAATACCCTCCCCCATGACAATACGTTGAAGAATGACATTAAGAAGATCAAAGGCAACATTCCCCTTTTTTCTCTCCACTATTTTATCATGTTCTAAGGATTAACAACCACTAAGTTGATGCAATGGCTAATGAAGGGGTGAAATTGAAGCTTGATGAAAAATGTAAATGGCAAAGTTTTAATTTTTCCTATACCTTGACCAAATGTATATGAAACAATGTAAAAAATGGTCTCTGAATGTCCATATGTCTCTCTAAAACAATGGCAAAATGGCATACATCAAGACCTTAATAAATTCATGGGTTCCATTTAAAATTCCATAAGAGTATAGGGTATATCACACCTCCAGATACATGCATTAGTGACCTTAAAAGTCCATATCAGTATGGGTCTACTTCACACCTCCATTATCTCTATGATGCATAATAGTAATGGTGAAACTATGCAAACACATGTAAACATGGTGAGAAATTATATATATAGATAGATAGATTTTGCGGTAAATAAATCCTTTCATTAATTAGAATGAAGTTACATATATCTTGGATTTCCAACAAAGGACTCAAATATAAAATATTATTGAGAACAACAAGATACCTACCAATAATAGATAGTTAAAAAATGACTACGATAATCATGAATACATACAAACTCCTTGAAAATTCAAGATTTCAATGGGGGAAATGCCTTTGAAATTGGCATGATTTTCCTTGACTAAGTTTTCCCCATCTTCTTGGATCAGTTCCTTATTGCTCTTGCAACCTTGTTTATGGATTCTTTGTCTTTCTTGGACATCACCTTGAAATCGTTAATTTGAAACCCTATACTAGATTGAGAAGAACTCAAGCCTAGTTGGCTTTTTCCCTTGTTTTGAAGATAGGTGTCGTACAAAATCCTAATTTGATGAGTTGGTATGTCTTTCATATATTTTCCATGCCATTATTCTAAAAGGGTAGTTAGTCATGCGTCATATAGACTCATATCTCCTGGTATGTATTTTTCTTCAACTTCTTTTAAAGGGAGCTAAGCATTTCCCATGGCCATGGGTATTGTCAATGCTCTAGAAGAGACTTTTGCACGGGCTCTGTAGGATTCAATAGAGGGTTATGGGATTTTCCTATTGTTGTTTGCATCCTTGACTGGATGTTGTCTTTCTCTAGAGACTCCTTAAGAAAGGAGAGAGACTCAAACATATTTCTAGATCTAGGGATCTAGTTAGGATTTAAGGTACCATGAGGACTCATATTTGTTTTTGATGCAGGAGTTCAATTGAACAACAACTAAACAACAATTAAACAATAGTAATTGAACAACAACTGAATAGCAATTGAATGACAACTGAACAACAATTGAACATCAACTGAACAATAATTGAACAACAACTAAACAACAATTGGTCCCATGTTGACTTTCCCTTCAGAAGACAGGCACTTCACTCTGTGTCGTTGATCTCCTCTCTCCAGTTCTAACGGTCAGCAATGACATCGCAAATCACAATTTCTCCTAGCCAACATTCATCCACTCTTGAATGATGTGATGCGTTATAATCCAACGGCCAGCAATCAGCAGTCATCCAACAGTTGACAGCGATATTGCACAGGGAACTTGTGTGACGTTTACCCGCCTCACAGAGCCGATATGGTTTATAGACCTTGATCTATAAAAATTCAGGTTCAGGTTTAGACTTAAACTCTAATCACTTTAAAACCCGATATCCATTGGATAATAGAGGCCATCAAATCCTACAACCTGCGGGTCTACAACCAACACACAGGTTAAAAACAGGCCTAACCCTGTTGTTGACTATGATGTAAGCAGTTGAAACTTAGATCAATGGTTAGGATGGAGTACGGGCCTTCAACCACGATCAAGCCTTTCTGTGCTCTTCTACCCCCGTTATTAATATTAATGACCATGATTAACACATAAACACTGAGATTATAATTAAAATATGAAAAACAGAGAAAATACCCGGATGCGCTTCAGAACGCAGATTCACGAAAGTAAATGAGAGTCTTCACCAGAATTGACACACAATCACACACTGAATCAATTTCTTCAATATAATGATAATTACAGATTCTTGGCCCTCTCGCTCAATTACAACAATTTTACAGACCTCTATTCCAACCTCAAAACCTATCTATCACTCAACGCTCGCCTCTCACTCAATCCTCAATCATCTCAGCTAATCCCTCTTCATTACATTTTCTTATTTTTATGAGTTGAATCCTATTCTAACCGTACTAACAACTCGATCTCTATTTTAATCATTCTAACAATAAAATCTTTATTTTCAAGCTCCATTACACACCTATGCTAACAACTTATCCCTTAATCTAAAATAAGACAATTTCCTAACTATTACAATAATGAAGTACAGATCATTTTCGAGAGATCCAACCCTCTCGATTAAAACTGATTTTTGACCACTCAGGTCAGTGAAATTCAACTCAGTTAGCCACAACATGTGAACAAACCATCACATTGTTGGCTAAGTCCAGATGCTCCTGCATCAGTTTTTCTTTGGGGAAATTTGTTAGGTCCCTATAATACTAGTGTAACCCCTATATTATTACTGGTATGCCCCATATAAGCCCACTATTGTTATTGTTGTGTCTTTACATTATTATTTTTATGTGGGCCCTAATTATATTTTAACACTTTAGACTTTGATATATAAGAAGGGGGTCTTTTCATTTTAATCATCCAATAATTATTCATTTATGTGATGTAAAAGGAGGTTTCCCCATCGAAGTGGCTTATTATAAAGTCATTGATCTATATTTTCTTAAGTTTCTGCATCATTTTGATCTTGGTATTGTTGTGCTGTCAACAACCCCCATTTTAATATGTTATAAATTTCCTATGAAATTTATTATATTAAAATAGGGACCCTTTAGTTTTAAAAAATCAACATAAAAATTGTTAATAAAGAACTATAACCAAAGTTTAATACTTAAGCTTTTTAATTAAAACCCAAGTATTAAACCTTGATTATCCAAACAAAACAAAAAATTCAATAGCCCCTGAGACAAAAACTATACTTAGGCTTCAAAAAACCTTAAGTATTAAAAAATATGGGTTATTTAATTTAAAAAATAAAATAATCGGAGTTTTTAATTCCCAAAGGTTTTATCTTTATAAGATCCGACTCATCCAAATTCCGCATCGCAAAGTTTCTAAAGGCAAAGATTTCGCCACAAAACTTCGACCTATCTAAAGGTTAAGACTCCCTCGCATCGCAAATAAACAAAGTTTCATAAGGCTCAAGACCCCTCTGCCAAAATCCATTGCGAATGTGATTAGACCGGACCCGGCAGCAAGATTAATACAATTCTATGATTCCCCCGCATCTGCGGCTATCGCAATAAACCATAGAACTTAAGTTTCTTACGTTAAAGAATTGCAATATGTGATAAAGCCAAACCCGACGAGAAAATACATGCAAATCCATAAAATAATGCGTCTGCAGGCTATCGTAAAGTTTTAAAGCTTAAATATCTTACCTCCTTCCTTAACTGATTGCGATTAAGCCTAGACTCGATGAGATTATAAAATTGATTCCATAAATTCCCTGCGTCCATGAATATCGAAAAAGGTTCCAAAGAACTTAATTCTTAGCCTTAACCGATTGCGATTGCAATTAAGCCCGGATCTGACGGGTTTATACACCGCAATTCATTAAAATCTCGTATCCATGGCCATCGTAAAAAGTTAAAAAAAAAAACTTAAGTCCATACTCTTTACTTCTCCCGATTGCAATATGCGATATAACCAGACCCGACGAGATTATAAATTGTAGTTAAATTAAATATCACGTCCGTGCAATCACAAAGTTCCAAGAGTCATGCCTCATCTGAATTGCGATTGTGATATCCTTCCTCATCCCATTTGTGATATGACATCATCAGTGATGTCATCCTCCCCATCATCAATGTCATCAGATCCACGTCAGCTGCCATGTCATCACCACATCACCTGCCACGTCACATCATGATGTCATTCGTGACATCACTACCACGTCATCCCAAGAGCACAACTTACAACAAATCCTCCACACCACCGATTTGTGATATGCGATATATCTGGACCCCACAGGATTATACATGTCAATCCATAAAATCTTGTGTCTACAGGCTATCACAAAAATCCAAAGGCCAAGCACTCTTTTCTTTCCTGACTGTGATATGAAGTATAACTAGACCTGCCAGGATTATTCACTCCAGTTCATAAATCAACCCGTGTCTACGCAATCGCAAGAATCATAGTCTTAATCCTTCTGCACTGTCGATTATGATTGTGATATGATGCCTCATGCCAATTGCAATTGCAATTTTTGATGAGCCTCGGACCCAATAAAAATTACATGTGAATACATAAATTGCCCTATGTCTACGGCTATCGAAAATGCCAAAGGATCATTGCTACTACCTGCCTCCTGCATTATGCCGATTACGATTTTGCGATAAGACCCATTCCACCATATCATCCGCCACGTTAGCAGTGGCATTAGATCCGTGTCATTTGTGACATCATCCTCCACGTCACCATGACATCATCCCGCACTTCGCAATCACAAGTTTTAAAAAGACATGGTTTATAACATCACATCCACCTTTCCGAATGCCGATTGTGATATGTTTTAAGAAAGCCCCTTTTTTATTTTGTTTAAGAATACTCCAAGCTTTAAAACGATTTTGATTATTTTGATTTCAATCCCTGGTCTAAAATCGATTGTGATTTACGTTAAAATAGTAAAGTCCGACTTGTCTTATCACAGGAATCACTCCACATTCCTCTCCATGATGGTTGTATTCAGAATTTATTGCAACTCTACGTTTTTCCTAATTTCCTGCAAAAGTGATTTGTTTCAAATAAAACTCGCTTATTAGTTTCATTTATTTCCAAGCTTATCGGTTCCTATTTTTCTTGTTTAGGTTCATGACAGAAGAGGACAATAGTGATGACAAGCAGCAGATCAGTTCAAATAGATAGAAAAGCATCCAGATAATCCGACGGAACAAACAAAGTTGATGAAGACAACAAATCACATTCAGAAATTTCCACCAAAAATTGTTTTCCTTTAAGTGTTGTTGAAGGGATATGTTTAAATTCCCTCAACACTCTGCACAATATATAGAGTTGTTTTCTGCTATTTAAGCTTACTCGTTGTATGAAATAAAGGTCCATAATTCGAAAGAGAAAGTCTTGGAGGCTTGCACTATTGTACCTCTTAGTCTTTTTAATATAATGATAGGTCCCGAATTAAGGGAGAGAAGCTTGTAATATTGTTGGCTTATATGAGCCTGACCCAGGTTCGGAAGAGTTATTTAGCTAAGTAAATCCCGCAGCTATCGGCCCTTTCGAAAATAGCCCGCGGAGCGCGGACTGAGGTATCACCCGAGGTAGCAAGGGAGGGTGCTAGAACCAGGTTTCCACACCCTTGGGATGTCTTGATGTGGTCTGAAAGGTTCGCGCACTGTTCTGCGGCTTTGCACCACTCTACCCTGCATAGATCCGGGCCCAGGAAACTCCTTAATACTTATTAATGCATTGTTATATATTAGATCTACTTTTTATGGTCTTTAAGCAAACATTTAACAGAACTAACCAGTTCGCGCACCCAAGAAAGATACATATTTGCATAAACTCATAACATGAGCATACACGCATAGATCAAATAGTTATATAAATTAGCCAAATCCACAATAATTCAGATTTTACACAGAATTTCAGAATCAACTTATCTTTATTCACTTCTCTCGCCAATACATCCAGATCCACCCTGCGCACTCAGCTACAGGAGTCTGCGCACACATCTGCAGACTCTACTAGGCCTCTGCACACACAGGTGCAGAGCATCTATCTACCTACCAACACCCTTAACTTGAACTTACGGACACTTTAAGACTTTGCTCCTCAAAAACCCATTACAATTCAGATCCCAAAAGTACATATCAAAAAAGCTACTTTCTACCCATAGAGCCGCGCTCTATTTATACATTCCTATGGTCCGCAGACCATGGACATGCCGACTTACTTCCTATTATTCTATATTATTTCTTGGGCGGACAACCCTTTGACTCGACTTATTTACAACTTGCGCTTTGCGCATTTCACGAAGTCTTTACCATATATTTCCCTAAAATTGCGGACTTTGAGCCCCAAAACTATTACGTGGGCCCTCTGCTACCCAACAGTCCCCCAACACAATCATCGTGACTCATCCTAAGTCACTCGACTGGTGTGACAATCTTCGCGTAGAGGTCAGACAGTAATTTATGTGCTTCGTTGGTACTTGCAGCAAACTCATCCGCAATCTGTTATACTCGTTCAACGCAGGCCACTGACACATCAGTCTCTACCGTAGCTTCTACGCCAGGTGCATATTCTGTCTGCATGTGTGCCACCTTGCACTCAATGGCAGTGGAAACCGTGAATGCCTCATCAATCCATGGCTGGAGACGTTCTTTAATCACTACTTCTTTCTGGTGGGCAGCATCAGCTTGGATTTTCAGAGCCTAGGCCTCCTTCATCTTGGCCAAGCACTGCGTAACCACAACCATCTGTGCGGTCCCTCTGATATTATCATAGGCTTGTTGGAGCTCTCTTGCCTCGGTTTCCAGTCACTGTAGGGTAGGATCTTCCTGGAGTGAAGTGAGCGTAATAAGCAACTAAGTCAACAAGTCAGTGCATTCCTTCCTGGACCATGTGATCTTTTCTGACTGGAGCTAATGATGCTTTTTCACTACTCTGTGGCCTCTAGGGGTGTCGAAGGCTGTGCTTGTAGCTTCAGCTCTGCAATCTGCAAACTGAGCTCCAATTGAATCTTTGCGGCCTCCTCCTTTGCTTCACGGAACCCACTAGCCATCTTGTGGATTCGAATTCCAACAGGCAAATCGGGTGCAATCTCCATCTCAAGGGCCCGCAAACATGCTTCCCTAACCAGTTGCTCCACTTGTTGACTCTGTGCAATGGCTTCATCCTGTTGCAGGCTCAACTGTTCTATATGAATTCTCTGTTCGCTGAGTACCTGTTTCACGCTCGTTTCCCTGGCGCAGAGCTCCATCGTGGCGCTATCCTGGAGCTGGTAGATATTTTCGCATGGGAGGGCAGCTAAATTGAGTCCTAGCCTCGTAAGCCGTCCTACCACAGCTCTGTCCTCCTCATTTTCTGTTATTAGTGCTCCTACTAGAGTCGCGATAGTATGAGCCAGTTGGGCCTTCAGTAACTACTCGGTGGCTGACATACCTATAACCTCATGAGTAGCGGTGGTTCCCATCTGCGCTTCCCGCATACCCAGTCCATGTACCTGCGCACGGATCTCCCCCAACAAAATATGGTGCTCTAACATGGCATCATCAATTGCATCCCGAGTGGTTTCGTGAACGATGTCCCCTATGTCCCCTAGGTCGCCCTCAGTCAAGGTGGTCAATTCGTTGTCCCATTTATACGCCTTGGCCTTCTTGCATTGCTTTGTCTGTTCCGTCAGCGTCGTTCGCTTTAAGGGCGCACCCGTGGTGGTTGAGGGTGTTTCTTCTGTCCCTTTCTCCGTGGCCATCTCTATGAGTACCTTCTGACTGCTTTTGTCCTTTGTCGACGCAACCCCTCCTGTTGGTGCCTTTTCTGTTGAAGGCTCCGCCGCCTCCTGGGCCGCTTGAGCCTCCGCAACGTGCTGTTCATTCCACTTTTGGTATGTTGCGCGCTTAGCTTCATCCTTCTGCTTTCGGATAGCGGCCTCATTGCACCCCACTACATCTGGTCTGCGCCATGCCGGTGGCAAAGTATCTAATACCACATTAATAGCTTCATCAATGGTAATGAAAGGGAGTGTGGTCCATGTCTAGTCGGGGTCCTTGCACGCCCGTATGTAGACAAAGTGCATGTCCGCTTTAAACTCGGCAATATGCTTCACACTTTCATAGATTTCAGTGGACAGGTGGGGTTGCTCGTTAATCCATTGTCGCACACTTGCATCCATCAGTATCCAAAAGATCTTGATGCCCTAGATTCATATAGCATCCCTTGTCGCCCAAAGGGAAGCGTATTTGGCGGCTTCTGGCCAATCCTGGTCCAAGGTGGGGAATTGGTTGTCTTTAGGTAACTTAGTGGTAACCAGCACAATGGACAGCAACAACCACGCATAATGAAAGGTCTTTCCCTCCTCTTGGACCTCCCGATAGTTGGTCAGGAACTCTTCACAAAGGAACTGCGACCAATTGAACCGTTCTCCAGCTACGCATTCCTCAGTGAGCACAATGACTATGGTTGGAACCTCGGTGCCGTGGCATTTCCGCATCACTTTCCCGGCCAGCAACTGGGTAGCAATGCAGACTACCTTATCTGAAATACTATCAATAATGTACCCTCGCTGCCCTTCTCGAGCTTATATTTCTTTTTCAGGGTTTCTATCATTGTTACATCGCCACTCTTATCGACAATTTCCCTAGGGTCTCTCCCTTCATAGGGAAGCTGTGAGATCCTATGAACGAGTTCGGCAGTGATGCAAACGGGTTTGCCGATCCACAGTATTCCATCATGGACCAAACAGAGCAACTGCCTAATGACCAATATTGTGATAGGGGGCCAGAGAAAGTGGGGGATGGCCAAGAGATAGAGCAGCCCGGCCTTTTCCACCTTTCACAGCCACTCCTTTGGCTATAGGGTTGTAACTGTCCCTTCTGTACTCTGCTCCATCAGTGCACCAGTTGCCAAATGGTGAAATTTTGCTATATCTGCCAGGTCCCAGTCTTCAAATTTCATTGTCGCAATACGGCCAACCACCGAGCTTTCAATTGGAACCCCTTTTGGAAGAGACAGGGTGATGAGGATATTATCGACTTCATCCAGATTGGTAGGTACCTTAGCCTTCCCTTTGCTTGGAGGCACATACTTGGGCCGCCATACTAGCTGGATAGTATCCTCGTCAGGGTTTATTTCTTCGAAATATGTTGGAGAGCCCGCTTCCTCTTCGTCGCTTTCAATTGTGACAATTTTTCCCTTTTCTTCCATGGTGAGCTTGCTAAAGTGTAGATGTTGCGGCGACCTCCTTACTGGTTCTGGAATCTGGGAGTCCTTCTTGGTCCGCGGCGTCCGGGGTGATTTAGGGAGTTCGGCTGCCTACGGTGTGGGATTCTGTGGACTCTCTACAGTAGGGTTTATTGACCTGAGGAGTGACTCTCGGTATTCCTTTGGTAGTGCCTGAAACCACAGGCTTTCCTTCAATACTTTGTCATTCATCTTACTCCTTTCAGCCGGCACCCAGGATGTCCAATTCTTCACAAGATGAAACTTTGTGGTATGCCCCTTTGCTTGCGTGATATATATGATTTCAAATTCAAAATCGGTTGTTCGCCCCCCTCGTGGCTCATTAATGCGAATTTGGCGGTTACCCTTATGCCTTAATTTCCCGCCACCTGCTCCTCCATGTCTTAAATGGTACATCTTATCATGAACAGTACCTGCAATGGTCGCTTTCCATTCCCTCCCTACGGCAGTGCAGCCCCTAGTGCACGGGTGCATCCTGTGCAGTTGATTGTCCGTGCGCAGCTTTTCTGTAGCCTGTTTTATAGTCCCACACCCTCTTTCAACTACGTGGAGCGCTAGGACTGGGCCTTCTACAGATAGTCAAGTGGTCGCACCCGTCGTGCGAGCCTTCCGCTTCCCTACTAGCCCGGGCTATGAGCACCATTCACATTCCTTTGAGTCTAATGGCGTATCGTAGTCTGTGTTTTTGTGTGCCCTAGGGTGTAGGCGCAACCATGCTAGCAGGGTCGCGAGTTGTCCTAATATTGTAGGAGAGCCAGCCATGTCCAGTCCCTCCACTAGCTCTTTCGCGTAGCCCATGTGGGTGACTTCTAATTGTATTTTATCAATTTCTTCATCCATCCTCGCACTTTTCTCTTGGAGTTTGGCCCCTGTTTTTGCTAACTCGTGAAGTCTCATTTTACCGCGTCGAACGGCTTCCCATAACTGTTGAATCCCGTCACGTAGGTCTTTGGGTGTAGGTCGAACCATGGGGAAAATGGCTCATCTGACCATGGATAGAGGTCCCTTGGTGCACCCTGCTTTGGGTATGGTCATATTTGCCCAGCGGACCCTTGCTACGCACATATTCAGTTGGTACGATGATCACGCAACATATGGTCGTGCCCTTTGTTGTAAATGGATGACAGCCCTGTTCCAGTGTGCATGTCCTCCAATCCTACACGGAACCGTCTTCTTCTTCTCAGCTTCCCCTACATGCGCGGTGCTTTGTCTGACACACCATGCTACTCTTAGGCGACAGTTAAGGTGCCATGGTAGACGCACTACCCCTCACTAGTTGCGCCATTGTTTGCCGACCATGGCCTCAGTTCAGTGGTTACGCACTGCAACGATCTAATCATCATATTACAGTTGAGTGTGGTGACTTCCTTCAATCTATTCTGCCATCTTTCCATCTCCTCATCTGTATCGGATGTGCACGAACTATCGCGCTCCCATGAGAGTCTTCCATCCCTTGATGGATTCCCCCGATCTTGATCTTGCGCTGTTATTTGGTATATGCAATCCAGTTCATCGTCATTGTCCTCATCGCACACCAGCTCAATGTAGTGCTCTCCTTCAGCTGGGTCCAGTGGGACAATTACCCATAGTGACCTTTTTTCGAATGTCATGTTTCGTCTTTTCAAATTGATGACCCCATTCATGTCCATGGCCCAATAAATTCCTAGCAACACAGGGTAGGGATTAGTGTCATCCACAATTTCTATTACCTCGAAGTCGGTCTGCGTACTTACGCCTTCAATGTCCACTGTCACCCCTTGCAGTCGGCCCATCGGTAGGATCTTTTGCTGGTTGGCCATCCTTAGTTGAATAGGAGACCACTGCAGTGCGGGCCTACCCATGCGTTCCCACGTTTGCTTAGGTAGCACATTCGCATCTGACCCTAAATCCAGAATGACCTGGTCCATCTCGTACTCACCGATTTGCACTGTCATACGCATCTCCCGTCTAGTATGTAGAGCATGTCTTCCCAGTTTCTAGACTATGCGTGGCTCACTCAACCCTGCACACTTAGTGATCATCTCTTGCAGCCCCTTAACGGTTGTACTGTCACGCAACAACTTCATACACGTCTCTAAAAAGGTAGTAAGCATAGAGGGATCCATCCCCGGCTCAATTGGGTCCCTCCTACCTGGAGTAGAGACTTCTGTGAAGCTCTTCAGAGCTTCCTTCGGTGTCTTCATCCCTTGTTCCACTTCAAATTTGGGTTTCCTTGTAGGGGTATCACGACCCTTCACCTCTTCGGTAAATTCGTTCTGCGCGTCTCCTCCCATGGGTGCGCCACTCCTCAATACCATATTTATGTTGGGGTCTTCTTGGCATGGTTCCGACCTCATCATTTGGACATTTCAGGTTAGAGTGAGCTGTAATACTCCCTTTTCACGCATCTGGGAAATTAACATCGGACAATCTACCATTTCATGGTCGAACTGCTCACAGTAGGGGAAGATATCCTCGTTGGGTTAGTACAGTCATGAGCGTAGTTTCCTGGCCCTCTGTAGTTATAACAGATCAGCTGTCTGCGGTCTTGCCCAGGCCCCATTCCCCTTCCTCGGCCGCGTCCTTGGAATCCCCCGCGTGGCCCTACGGCTGGATCGAACCCTCGCACTTCAGTCTGCACTCGATAAGCTGGGGTCCTTTCCATCATTAATTCGTAACTCCGACATGTTCGCTCATCGTGATCCACTGATCTACAAAAGTTTCAATACAACTGCTGCGGGGTCTAGAGATACTTCTGCAACAGGTAGCAGTTGTCTGTTGCGTGCTTTCCACCTACTTGACAAATCACGCACCAGAGCGTGGGTGCTACACTTGGCCCTGCTTGTACCTCTAGTTTTAGTGGCATCGCCCCCCCCCCCAGATAGTTTGTGAATACGGGGCAATGGTCTTTGTCGTGTGATTGACTTTTACATTTAATGCATCCTACCTCTGTATGCGCCTCCGATCAGGTCACCCTTTCTTGCTTCAAGCTTTGCATCTCTAAGCTCAAGTTTTGTAGTTGCGCGTGGATTTGCTGAACTCCCAACCCTGGATCCTGTATTGGGGTTTCGTACAATCCCATCGTGGTTTCTAATGCTTCGGCTTGGGTTGAGATCTTTTGTTGTGATAATGTCGTCCTTAGATGTGGTCTTAAGGATGCTACAAACCACGTGCAATGTTGCGCATCTGTCAATGTCATGTTAGCTTCGTGGATCGTGCTTTTTAATCTCTGATCTAGATCCCACAGGGTTTCACCTGGTAACATCACTATCTCTTTGAACCCAATGACTGAATGGGTCTCTGATTTTGGCCGACCAAATTCTTTGTTCAAGGCATCTTGGATCACCGTTATTCCCGCATTCGGATGATCACTTGAGTACTTTATATACCACGTCAACACGTGGTCCTACAGTGCGCTAACCAGGGTAGCCTTTTTTATTTTATCATCTGTTATGCCTTGGGCTTCCCATACAGCCTTTACCACAAACAAGAATTGACTTGGTCCCTCATTTCCTACACCCTTAAATACCAGCAACTTGAGTGCGCTCGCCATCCCAACCTTCGGTGGTGGCAGAGGTAGAGGTGGAGTGGGCGAAGATGGATTTGACGTCAGAGAATTAGGTGATGCCATAGAGGGAGGTGGTATCAGTGGAAAGCACTACTTAATCATCCGAACTGCGCTTCTTGGGGAGAACCTCACAAGCTCCTCCTCGCTCTCCTGCGAAATAGAAATTAGTGGACTGTTCTCCAATCCTTTGGTTCCTTGGTAGCCTCTTCCACCCCGCATTACGCCAGACATTAATAAATGTGCATAATCTGTTCTTCACACAACAGCATCTTAATCCAAGTGTTCAACATTTTAATATACTTACCTCGCGGTCCTTGGAGAAAGTGCCTTTCTGCTTCACTATAACTCACGTTTGTGTCTATCGTGAACTCAGTAATAAACCCTCCTATTACCCGATCCAACCAGTGATCTATTGTGCGTGCGATTTTATCTTCGGATGCTTCTAGCCTGCACACCAATTCTGGAGTCCACACAATAGGTTGATCTAGTCTACACCTTCCCACACTGTCGGCTAACCTCGTGATCCACTCGTAAAACTCTATTGGGAATGTCACGAAGAAGATTTCGTGGATAAAAATGTATATGTAATGATCCAACCACCCTTCCTCTGATATCCGTGGGTTTCTATTTTTCTAAACCACGAACTCGTGAAGCTTCTGATCCATCCAATCTTCAAGCTCTTTCTTTGTAAGATTCCAGTGTTTCGACATCATACATCCCTTAGGCAGATCCTGGTCCCGGCAATGGAACCATTTGTTGGCTTATATAGGCCTGACCCAGGTTCGGAAGAGTTATTTAGCCAAGCCAATCCCGCAGCTACTGGCCCTTTCAGCAATAGCCCGCGGAGCGCAGACTGAGGTCTCACCCGAGGTAGCAGGGGAGGGTGCTGGAACCAGGTTTCTACACCCTTGGGATGTCTTGATGTGGTCTGGAAGGTTCGTGCACCATTTTGCGGCTGGCTTTGCGCCACTCTGCCCCGCGTAGATCTGAGCCGAGGAAACTCCTTAATACTTATTAATGCGTTGTTATATATTAAATCTACTTTTTATGGTCTTTAAGCAAACATTTAACAAAACTAACCAGTTCGCACACCCAAGAAAGATACAGATTTGCATAAACTCATAACATAAGCATACACGCATAGATCGAACAGTTATATAAATTAGCCAGATCCGCAATAATTCAGATTTTACACAGAATTTCAGAATCAACTTATCTTTATTCACTTCTCTCACCAATACATCCAGATCCACCCTGCGCACTCAGCTACAGGAGTCCGTGCACACAGTTGCAGACTCTACTAGGCCTCTGCGCACACAGCTGCAAAGCCTCTATCTACCTACCAACACCCTTGACTTGGACTTACAGACGCTTCAAGACTTTGCTCCTCAAAAATCCATTACAATTCAGATCCAAAAGTACATATCAAAAAAGCTACTTTCTACCCATAGAGCCTCGCTCTATTTATACATTCCTATGGTCCGCGGACCATGGACAAGCTGACTTACTTCCTATTATTCTATATTATTTCTTGGGTGGACAACCCTTTGACTCAACTTATTTACAATTCGTGCTCCACGCATTTCGTGGAGTCTTTACCATATCTTTCCCCAAAATGGTGGACTATGAGCCCCAAAACTGTTACGCGGGCCCTCTGCTAACCAAAAAATATTGTAATTGTGGATTATATTTGTTGGTGGAGAAGATCTTGTTTATCATGCACTACTGCTGAAAGGAGGAGACAATTTCGGCAAACAGAGATTGATTACATACTCCAAAGGATTGTCCACTACTGTCATTTTGTGAGAATCTGTAATTTGATTTCATTTATTAATAAATGATCATTTCAGTTAATAATGTTTAACACTATTGTTTACAGGATTTAACCGAAATAAATTCTTATTTCAGTCTTTCAATTTATATTTTGAATGTATAATTTAATAATTAGATTCATGCACTATTGTTGAATCTTGAGTGTTAATTCATTTAAAAATCTGCTTAGACTATTTTATAGGCTTAATTTTAGATATAATATGAGAGTTGAAATTTGCATAGGAATAGATAGTTATAATCTTAGATCAGCAAGCTATCTTCTGATTTAGGATAATAATTGTTTTCTTGCATACATGATGTCTTATTTGAACTAATTCAGTAATTCATCATGAATCTTTGTAGTTCTTATGCATATGATAAATAAGGAATTGGATATATTTTCAATAAGAACTTATGTAACTATTTACTAAGTGTTTAATTGTTAATATTTATGCTAATGAGGAATCAGATCTTGTGATGTATCTCCTTGATTTAATTCCTCCATCTTAATTCTAATTCTTTAAAGTTTCTTTTCCCATTAAGTTAAGTTGGCTCTCGATTGAGAAAATGGTTACCATTTCCTTCAATCGAGATAGGTTATATTAATTGCATTGTAGACTTAGTCTTGCATGTCTTATCATAGATCTTACATTTTAGAATTAGTTTGCATTTAGATTAATTCTACATTCTTAGAATTCCTCTTTTGAGGAAAAACTTTAGATTGGTTTGGTTGTTCCACAAAAACAACTTAAGGATCATTCTTCTTCCCTGGTCAGCTCGAAGAATTGGTTTGATGGCCCTAGCTGTTAGCAATCAAAGACATATTTAAAACTGATAGCAGTTGGTAAAAGGTAATTGGACCTAATTGAACCAGTTGGAGCCATTATCCCAAACAGAAAAAGAGTTGTTTTAAGGTCCGGACCGGGTGGTTATCCCCGATGTTGTGGCAACGATTTTTGAGGCCTCAACATTTTTGGCACTAGAAGGAGGGCCTTGAATTAGTTATTTTTTTAAATTTTGTTATATCATTTTTTAACTAATCATGGTTCCCATATGAATTCCTACACTTGGTCATGCATTTAGTTCACCTAAGCCTACATGAGGCATGCCCAAGAAGCAGGTCAAGTCCTTGTCACAGTTAAAGTTCGATGGTGACAGTTATATTTCTACATTAAATCATATTTTTGGTTTTCTTAATAGATGTAAATATTTTAACATAATCGTTGATAATGAGATCTGCGGGCTTTTCACTCTCACATTTAGAGGACAAATCCGCAAATGGTTCTTGGTGCTTCTCGAGAAGTCGATTCATTCAATGAAACATTTTTTCCAGGTATTTCTCAAAGCGCATCAAAATTACAGTTACAATAGTTTGTGTTTAGAATTAGATAATCGTTACATGTATGATAATGAATCTTTAGATTATTTTTATAATATATTTTGGTCATTTTTTTATAGATTTCATTTAGATGATTTTCCTTCAACTGAAGATTTAATTGAACGTTTCACTTCTCTTGTTTCTTCCAATTCTGAAGATAATGAATCAATTAATGAAGAACAAGGAACATTTAATTCATTAACTAGTCTTGAATCACCAAACGATTTTATGGAACTCGAACCTAAAATTGTAATTAAATCACAACATTCTTCTTTAGAAAATTTCAATTCTCATTTTCTGATTTCTAAAACAAATATTTCCAATATAATTACAGAATTTGAAAATGTTATTACAAATTTTTTTTATGATGCATGTGATCAATCAGTAGTTCCAATAAAATCCAATATAAAACCAGACTTGGATAATGAACATATAAATTTATCTTCTTTCAAGGAAAATTCAGAAAATTCAAAACATGTTTCTCTAATTGAAATAACATCCTTAAACCTAGTTTATAATACGATAAGTCCTATAAACGATTCATTTCAGCCATAATTTTATTTTGGAATGCATTATTTTCTTTATCCTGATCTATTTTTAAATCAGAATATAGTCAATGATGATCACCTTAATCTTTCAATTGATAATCTTCCTAATCTTTGTCCTAAAATTTTTGCATCGATTACTCATTTGGATGATAATTCTTTAATTGCAAAACCCTCTTCTTCTGTATTTTCTGATTCTGTTAGTTCAGATCAACCATTTAATTTTCATAAGAAGAAGGTAATTTATGACGATTATGAAGACAACGAGGATAAAGAATCACATCTTGTACAAAGTGCACCAATTTCGAAAATTGATCTATCTTGTAAAAATTCACACACTTTAATTTTGTCTCGTGAACACAAAATTAGTTTTGAGAATTTTGATGAGTTAATTTTGTGAGTTTCTAATGTATTTCATTCTGATTCTCTTTTAGAAATTCACATTTTTAAATTTTTCAAGGAATGTCCTTTTAGTGGAAATTCATTGACTGAAATCCACGATAGGTTCCAGAATTGCCTTGTAAAATTATTTTGTAATTTTAGCTTTCATAACAATTTAATTGTTTTTCCATCATTTTATTTTCATTTTTTTTCTTTTTGTAAGCATGTTAAATCTCTCAATATTGAATATCATCGAGATTTATTAAGTGAAAATGATGAATTGGTTTCTCATAATCCTAAATATCAAAAATTATTTCGTTTCCAATTTAATTTGACATTCAGAAATTCATTCCAATCATTTTATCATCAGTCAAATTTAAATATTGAGAGTGTTCTTCCTTCACAACATGCTTTTATATCATCTCCTTTGGAAAGTTTTCATTCTCTAACAAATATACATCCATTCTTTTATGATCCCATTAATATTTGTTTAGAGCATGCTTTCCAAAAAAGATGGTTTATTAATATGTTAATTTTAAATAAACTTATTTTTGTACATATTTTTACATTAGATGTAAAAAATAGATTTTGTTTCATTTTGATTGTTTTCTTTATCTTGTTACTAACATTTGACTTGTACATACAAGTAGGTAATAAAACAACAGAATGGTTACATTGGAAGTATGATTATATATAGTCATGGTTCCTTCATTAAGTTAGAATTAGGAGTAGATTAGTTTAGATTAGATTCAATAAATAATGATTTTGAGTTAATTGCCTTGCATTGGATAAAGTCATATCTTTCCGGTAATATTAAATGAAATTCTTCAATGTCAACTCTCTTATACTCACTTTCATTTCACTTCTTTACTTTTTAGATTTAATTTTGTTTTCTTATTTTCTGCTGATGTAACTGTCTTTTGCAGCTCTTCACAAGCATTTTCACACCTTCACCAGATCAAACTGCGAGCTCAAATAAGTAGCAATGGTTTTCATCGAATCAGCCAAAATGGGGAAGTTCTAAACCTTAATCCTTTTCTTCAAAAGCATTACTCTAATTAAAAAATGGTTAAAACAATTTTTACAAGTTCTTCTTTTGAAAAAGATAAATAAATAACAAATTTCCTCATTCAAACTGAATTATCACTAAATGCTTTTAACTTTCCAAATTCGATCTATCTAGACTTCGACATAAGAAGGAATGTTTTATTCATTATCTTTTTCCTCTTTTGTTAAGAAATTTGCATAGACAATTTTGTAAAGTTTTCCTTTTAGATTTGGTTTTGAGTGATTTTATTATCATACTTGTGAATGGTTATATCTTGAGAATTTAGTTACCATATTACATTCACTTTTTCTTTTAGATAATAATGTTAAAATACATACTTTTGGCCTTTCATCAACATCTCTTGAAAACCATTTTATGATTTTTCAATTTGAAAGTAAAGATTTTTCAGGAAGTCGTTATGAAAATTGAAAATTAGATAAAAATTATTAAATATGAATTTTTTTCCATTAAGTTGTAAAATCTTTAAAACCCTCAAAAATTATATCCTTTTACTCTATTTCAGTCAAAAATAGTTATCCTTAAAACGTAAAGACCGTCTTACAACTTAAGCACTTTGAACTCGAATTTGTCATCCAAAACTCTTAAGGAGTCAATGATCCTCCCCACCCTTTAAAAGGGGAATTTTTTAGAGTGTAATTCTAAAATATAATAAATATAAAAAGATAAGAGGTCTCATCACGATCATGCTTACCATGTTCATAGAGAACCAATTAAACTGACATTACCACACTGAACACCAAATCAGGGTAATGGCTTATGATTTTTAATTGTAAGACGAATGGCTTGTTCATTTTGATTGTTACTGGTGAATGGCATTGTCATTATTTGGCCACCATACCAAGACAATGGCTTTTTAGCATCAAAAAATAAAATAAATAAATAAAATTACCTCTCATTATTGCGCTATTGAATGGATGGGACACTGGATTGTTTTTGGTTAAAAGGTAACCCTATCGAGGCTATGAACACCTACTGGCAGCAATGGCTTTACCTGTGACAAATGAGTACATTACAAATTGAGTCGTAAAATGCCCACTACTTTATTTTTATAAATTGCTTAATGACTTATTCAAGTAAATAGGTGTTTTTCATTCAAAAAAGGTTTTAAAAGAAAATGCAATTTAATGAGTTTTATAGTCAGAGTAATTTGATTTATCTAAATGTTTTGAAAAGTAGTTTTCACTTAGATTATTTTTACTGAATTTTTGGAAAATTTCATTTATCAGAGATAACTGGTTCTTCCAGTGAATAGCCAATTGTTGGACTATTCAACAACCCCCATTTTAATATCTTATAAATTTCCTATAAAATTTACTATATTAAAATAGGGACCCTTTAGTTTTAAAAAATCAACATAAATTCTTTTCATAAAGAACTATAACCAAAGTTTAATACTTAGGCTTTTTAATTAAAACCCAATTATTAAACCTTGATTATCCAAAAAAAAAAATCAATAGCCCTCGAAACCAAAACTATACTTACGCTTCAAAAAACCTTAAGTATTAAAAAATATGGGTTATTTAATTTAAAAAATAAAATAATCGAAGTTTTTAATTCCCAAAGGTTTTATCTTTATAAACTCTAACTCATCCAAATCTCTCATCGCAAAGTTTCTAAAGGAAAATATTTCCCGACGAAACTCTGACTTATCTAAAGGTCAAGACTCCCTCGCATTGCAAATAAACAAAGTTTCATAAGGCTCAATACCCCTCTGCCAAACTCCATTATGATTGCAATTAGACCGGACTCGACATCAAGATTAATATTATTCTATGGTTCCCCCGCATCCGCGGCTATCGCAATAAACAACAGAACTTAAGTCGCATACCTTAAATAATTGTGATATGCAATAAAGCCTGGACCCGATGGGAAAATACGTGTAAATCCATAAAATCCTGTGTCCATGGGTTATTGCAAAAGTTTCAAAGCTTAAAGATCCTGCCTCCTGCCTTAACCGATTGCGATATGTGATTAAGCTCGGACCTGACGGGATTATAAAATCCATTCCATAAATTCCCCATGTCCATGACTATCGCAAAAGGTTCCAAAGAACTTAATTCTTAGCCTTAATCAATTGCGATTGCAATTAAGCCCGAACCCACAAGATTATACACCGCAATTCATTAAAATCTCACATCTGCGGCCATCGCAAAAAGTTCCAAAAAAAACTTAAGTCCATACTCTTTCCTTATCCCGATTGTGATATGTGATATAACTAGAATAGATGAGATTATACATTGCAGTTAAATTAAATATCACGTCCACACAATTGCAAAGTCCTAAGAGCCATGCCTAATCTGAATTTTGATTGCGATATCCTTCCTCATCCTGATTGCGATATGACATCATCGATGACATCATCCTCCACGTCATCAATGACATCAGATCCACATCATCAATGACGTCAAATCCATGTCAATTGCCATGTCATCGCCACATCACATTATGATGTCACTGCCATGTCACCCCGAGACTTCACAATCACAAGTTGCAAAGGAACACGGCTTACAACAAATCCTCTACACCACCGGTTTGCGATATGCGATATAACCGAACCCGATGGGATTAGACATGACAATCCATAAAATCCCGCGTCTGCAGGCTATCACAAAAATCCAAAGGCCAAGCACTCTTCCCTTTCCCGATTGCAATATGAGGTATAACTGGATCCATCAGGATTATTCACTCTAGTTCATAAATCCCCTCGTGTTTGCACAATCACAGGAATAACATTCTTAATCCTTTCGCACCATCGAGTGTGATTGTGATATGATGCCTCATGCTGATTGTGATTGCGATTTGTGATAAGCCCTAGACCCGATAAAAATTACATGTCAATTCATAAATTCTCCCATGTTTGCGGCTATCACAAATACCAAAGGATCATTGCTACCTGCCTCTTGCGTTATGTCGATTACGATTTTGCGATAAGACCCATTCTGCCATGTCATCCGCCATGTCATTTGCCACATCAGCATTGATTTTAGATCCACGTCACCTATGTCATCATCCTCCTCGTCATCTGCCATGTCACCATCACATCATCCCACACTTCACAATCGCAAGTTGTAAAAAAGACACAGTTTATAACATCACATCCATCTTTCCGAATGCTGATTGCGATATGTTTTAAGAAATCCCCTTTTTTATTTTGTTTAAGAATATTCCAAGATTTAAAATGATTGCGATTATTCTGAGTTCTACCCCTAGTCTAAAAATGATTGCAATTTACGTTGAAACAGTAAAGTCTAACTTGTCTTATCACAGGCATCACTCTGCATTCCTCTCCATGATGGTTGTATCTAGAATTTATTACAACTCTACATTTTTCCTGATTTCCTGCAAAAGTGATTTGTTTCAACTAAAACTCGCTTATCAGTTTCATTTATTTCCAAGCTTATCGATTCTTGTTTTTCTTGTTCAAGTTCATGATAGAAGAGGACAGTTGTGCTGACAAGAAGTAGTTCAATTCAAACATATAGACAAGCATCTAGATAATCCGATGGAACAAACAAAGTTGATGAAGACATCAAATCACATTCAGAAACTTCCACCAAAAATTGTTTTCCTTTAAGCATTGTTGAAGGGATCTGTTTAAATGCCCTCAATACTCTGCACAATAGATAGAGTTGTTTTCTGCTATTTAAGCTTACTCGTTGAATGAAATAAAGGTCCAGAATTCGAAAGAGAAATCCTTGGAGGCTTGCACTATTGTACCTCTTAGTGTTTTTAATAGAATGATAGGTCCTTAATTAAGGGAGTGAAGCTTGTAATACTGTAACTATGGATTATATCTGTTGTTGGAGAAGCTCTTGTTTATGATGCACTACTGCTAAAAGGAGGAGACAATTTCTGTAAACAAAGATCGATTACAAACTCCAAAGGATTGTCCACTACTGTCGTTTTGTGAGAATCTGTAATTTGATTTCATTTATTAATAAAGGATCATTTCAGTTAATAATGCTTAACACTATTGTTTACAGGATTTAACCGAAATAAATTATTATTTCAGTCTTTCAATTTATATTTTTAATGCATGAGTTAATAATTGGATTCATGTACTATTGTTGAATCTTGAGTGTTAATTCATTTAAAAGTATGCTTAGACTATTCTACATGCTTAATTTTAGATATAATATGAGAGCTGAAATTTGCATAGGAATAAATAGTTATAATCTTATATCAACAAGCTATCTTCTAATTTAGGATGATTTTTGTTTGCTTGCATACATGATGTCTTATTTGAACTAATTTAGTAATTCATCATGAATATTTCTAGTTCTTATGCATATGATAAATAATGAATTGGATATATTTTCAACGGGAACTTATGTAACTATTTACTAAGTGTTTAATTGTTAGTATTTATACTAATGAGGAATCAGATCTTGTGAGTTATCTCCTTGATTTAATTCCTTCATCTTAATTCTAATTCTTTAAATATTCTTTTCACATTAAGTTAAGTTGGCTCTCGATTGAGAAAAGAGTTACCCTTTCCTTCAATCGAGATAGGTTAGATTAATTGCAATGTAGACTTAGTCTTTCATGTGTTATCATAGATCTTACATTTTAGAATTAGTTTTCATTTAACTTTACATTCCTAGATGTCCTCTTTTGAGGAAAAACTTTAGATTGGTTTGGTTGTTCAACAAAAACAAATTAAGGATCATTATTCTTTCTTCATCAGCTTGAAGAATTGATTTGATGGCCCTACCTATTAGCAATCAAAGACATATTTAAAATTGATAGCGGTTGGGAGAATGTGACTGGACCTAATTGAACCAGTCAGAGCCACTATCACAAACAGAAAAGGAGTTTTTTTAAGGTTCGAACCGGGTGGTTATCCCTAATGTTGTGGCAGCAATTTTCGAGGCCTCAATAGGTACATAACATTCATTATCAAAGCTCTTTATCCTAGGATTTTTCTACTTCAAACTAGTCATCATGGAATTTTTGCTAAAATGGATTATATGAATCTTAATACCATGAAATTTTTATCATGTAGTGGAGAAATACCAATGAACATATGGTTAAATTTTTAAACCATGGTTTGCTAAATTTTTGGAGATATGGTTCAAAGAATTTAGGGCTTCTGTATGCTCCAGAATTCAATCTCAAATAGGTGTCCCTAGAAAAATTGTCATAACGTTCTCTTTGAGAATCAAATTTTAATTATATGGAGAGAGACTGAAAGTGCACAAACTTTAGTTTTTGTGTAGAAGTTGTAGAGTCGAAGGTTTGAATAGTGACAAGTGGTAGCCAATATGAGTTCACTATACTAAAGCATTCCATAATCTGGTCACCGTGGGAGATTTGGCACAACTTCATCTCGAAGAATCCAATTTAAGTCTAACTTGTGGGGTTGGAAAGAAGACATAAAATTCTACCCCACAAAATATTTTTAGACCTTTGGAGGCTAATATCATAGAGATACAATAGTTTTAATGTCATTCAGACAAATAAGCTCAAAATTAAGCTCTTAAAAGCAAAAAAGGTGTGTATTTTTAAAATTGTGTAACTTTTGTTTGAAAAGTCTATTTAAATTGATTCAAAGGGTGTATTGCAGCATATATATTACTATTTGGTTCCAAAATTACTTGCAAAAAAAAATGATACACCCATTAAACCCACAAAAAAATATACTATGATGCATGAAGAAGAAGAAATGAAACATGCTATAACAAAATTACAAGAATAAGTGCAACAATTTTCGCTCTAAAAAAGAGAAACGAAAAATGAATTGGAAGAGATGATGAATGTTAATATGGATTATTTAAGAAAAAAAAGGGACGTGGAAGGTTTAAAGGAAGGTTTGACAAAGTTTTCACACGAAACTCTTCTTAATGGTGATAAGGTATTCCTTGAAACTCGTGATGAGAAAAAAATATGTGAATCATGATTATAGAGACTCAAAATTTGGTTTGAAGACCAACCACATTCCAAATATTGATATGAGGAATTTTGAGGGTAAATATACAATAACATGGATATTATAGATGGAGCAGTTATTTGATCTACATGATCTGCAAGACATACAAAAGGTACAAATTAAATCTTTATATTTAGAAACCAATTAGTTTGTGTGGTATCAAAGGATTTGTTCTTGTAAATTACTTATCACTTGGAAAAATTTTATAGAGAAATTGACAACACATTATGAGTATACAAATATAAATACGTTCTTTAGCCCATTGATAAATCTCAAATAAAGGGGCTAGGTTGCAGAGTACATTGAGAACTTCAAAAGATTAAATATCAAGGTAACTGATATTCTAGAGAAGCATCTATTGATCTCTTCATAGGGAATTTAAGGGATAACATCCGACATGAGGTTATCCTTTGGGAACCTAAGTCATTGGAGAATGCATTCAGTGTGGCAAGAAATGTTGAAAGAAAAATTATGGCAACAAGGAGGTCTGCCACTCACAGCTATAAATATGGAAGTATTGTTGCTCCTAGCCTCCCACAATCTACAAGGTCGACACCACAACTGGAGGTAAACATATCGAAACAAATTTATTATAGTTGTGATATAAAATAGAATAAATTTGACAAATTTGCTTATAAAAAAATGGTTTACATAGATTGTGAAGAGGAGGAAGAATATGAACAAGAAACATCAAAAGAAGAAGGTGTACACCGAGAACTAGCTCTAGAGGTTGAAGAAATCCATCTGATCATATTTTTCAATGCATTGGATGGAATTACTACTCCTTAGACTCTCAAGATAGAAGGATATATAAAGAAAAAAAAGGTAATAATGTTGATTGATTCAGGTAGCACCCATAATTTTATTCATTGTAAGATAGTCAAGGATTTGAATTTCTTTCTATATCCAACACCAGAGATTTAAGTGATGGTTTCAGATGGAGGAACTATAAATTTCTCGAGGAGGTTCCATAATATAAATATAACCAAGGGGAATATGTACTTAATAGTGAAATGATGTCCATTCCAACGGGTGGTGCTGATGTTGTATTAGGATTCCAATGGTTACAATATTTGGGGATGAAAGTTTTTAATTTTCAAGAACGTTTCTCAAAATTTTATTAGGAAGTAAATGAAATTGAATTAAGGGGTATCACAGGGAGACTTAGTAATATAATCAACTCTAATGGCATGGAAAATATTTTTAAGAAGGAACAATGAGGTGTAATTACACAATTATGTTCACTAGATGTGCAAACATCTAAGTCACCCATTTCTCCATATCTCTAGAGAGTTCTTGACAATTATCCCAAGGTATTTGAGACTCCCAAAGGTCTCCCACCTATTCATGATCATGATCATCTTATTCACTTAATTCTAGGAAGTGTTACTCCAAACATGAGACTTTATAGGTATCCCTATGCCCAAAAGAGTGAAATTGAACACATGGTTGTAGAAATGCTAAAGGTTAGTATAATTAAACCTAGCCAAAGTCCTTTCTCTTCTCTAGTAGTATAGAGAGATCAACAATCTCACTATTAAAGAAAATTTTCCAATTCATGTCATTGATGAATTGTTGGATGAATTATATGGAGAAATTTACCACTGAAGGCATTCCAAAAACAACATTCAGAACTCATGAAGGTCATTATGAATTTTTGGTCATGCCTTTTGGCCTTACTAATGCACCTTCCACATTTGAAGGTTTGATGAATTCCACTTTCAAACCCTTCCTTAGAAAATTTGTGCTAGTAGTTTTTAATCATATAGTAATCTACAACAAGTCTTCGAAATATCATGTTTAACATGTTGGCAGGGTGCTAAAATTATTGGATGAGAAATAATTGTAAGGAAAACCCTTCAAATGTTTCTTTGGGGTGTAGGAAGTGGAATATTTGGGTCATATTGTATCTCATGAGGGTGTTAAGTTAGACCCTAAGAAAATTAAATCCATCAAGGAACATAAAATCCCCACAACCTTATGGCATCTTCGAGGATTTCTTGGGTTCACAAGGTATTATCATAATTTTGTTGAGAATTGTGGGAAGTTAGCAGCACCTCTAACAACATTACTAAATAAATATGCATTTTCTTGGACTCTGGAATCAAATAAGGCGTTTGAACATTTTAAAGAGACAATGTGGCAAACTTCGGTCTTAGCTACACTTGAATTCAAAAAAACCTTTATTGTGGAATGTGATGCCTTAGGAAATGGAACCGGTGATATTTTAATGCAAGAAGGAATACATGCTCCCTTTGAAAGTTATGCAATCAAGGGAAATAATCTACACAAACCTATTTATGAGAAGGAAATGTTGGCAATAGTACATGCCGTGAAGCAATGGTTCCCTTACCTAATGGGAAGACACTGCAAGGTAAACACAAATCATGATAGTATTAAGTTCTTATTGAAACAAACATTATCTTCAGAAGAGCGACAAAAATGTGTCACAAAGATGTTTGGTCATGACTTTGAAATCATCTACAAAAAAGGAAAGCAAAATGTTTTTGTAGATGCACTATTAAGAAAGGATGAGGATGTGGAGGCATTTCTCTATTCCATTTTTATTATCCAAACTAATTCAATAACTGAAGTAAGGGATGAATGGAAGAATGAAAAAGAGGTGTGAACACTCATTCAAAAGTTGTAGCAAGTTTCGAGTGCTTCTGATACATTTATCTACAAAAATTATTCACTATTGTCCAAAGATTGTTTAAATCTATGTAAGAAATCCCAACTCAAACAAAAGGTTATTTTGGAATTGCACACCTCTCCTATAGGAGGGAACTTAGGATTTTTGAAAACGTACCATAGGGTCAAGAAGGAATATTCAGAAGTTTGTGGTAGAATTTTTTGTTTTCCAACAAAATAAAGTCGAGACAATTAAGACCCCGGGTCTTTTACAACCATCAGCCATTCCAAGTCAGCATTGGGAGGAGGTCTAAATTGATTTTATCATAGTTATACCTAAGTCTAAAGGAAAGAGTGTCATCACGGTGGTCGTGGATATACTTACCAATTATACACACTTTTGTGCTCTATCTCATCCTTTCAAAGCTAGTATAGTCGCTATTGCATTTGTGGAAACATTTCAAAATCTACATTGAAACCCAAATATTATTATAAGTGACAAAGATTTCATTTTCATTGGAAATTTTTGCACATAATTATTCTCCTGTCTTGGTACTCCTTCGGCTCATATATCATCTTATCATTCTCAACATGATGGAAAAACTGAGATGGAGAATAAATTCTTGGAAGGATATATTCATTGCTTTATATATAATAAATAAACACAATGGGTAAAGTGGTTACCTCTAGTATAATGGTGGTATAACACTTCCATAACCCAAAAAAATGACCCTTGTTATGGAGCTTTATCGATATCATCTATCATCTATCACATCATCTCTAAGAGATAATTCTAAGGCTTAAGAGTGGAATATCACATTGACCATCAAAAACAAGTTCTCCAATTCTTAAAGGATAACCTAAATCTGGCACAAAATCGAATGAAACAAGTATATCAACATCAGAGTGAAAGAAGTTTTGAAGTGGGAGATTGGGTATTTTTATGGCTAGAGCCATACAAAAAAATGTCCCTCAAGTAAGCTAAGATGGATAATAAATTATCACCTAAGTACTGTGGGCCTTATAAGGTGTTGCAAAAGATTGGTACTATGGCATATAAATTGGACCTTTCTTTATCTTCGCGAGTACTCTTATTTTTCCATGTTTCATGCTTAAATAATATTATAGGTGACAAGATCCCATTTCAAACTATATTTCCCTAACTTGATGAGGAAGGATAAATCACATTAGAGATTGAAACAATCATTGAAACAAGAATCTAACAGCTACAGAATCGATTAATTTCAAAGTATCTCATTAAGTGAAAAATTTTACCTGTTGAACATTCCACATGGGAAGATGAGTATTTTATACATAAGCATCCACAACTACTCAAGCATTGAGTACAACAATTTTTGAAGGAGAGGAGCATATTAGGTCACTATAATACTATTGTAACCCTTGTATTGTTATTATTGTGCCCCATAGAAGCCCACTATTGTTATTTTTGTGCCCCTACATTATCATGGTTATGTAGGGCGTAATTATATTTTGACCCTTTAAACACCTATATATACCAAGGAGGTATTGTCATTCAAATAATCCAAGAATTTTTCATTTATGTGATGTAAAAGGAGGTTTCCCCCTCAACGTGGCTTATTATAAAGTCATTGACCTATATTTTCTTATTTTCTATGTTATTTTGATTTGGGTACATAACAAAATTTTCCTAGATTGTCTTTCTTTTTTTTAGAGGGGTGTTGTTTAGGCAATTCCTTGGTATTCATTGGATTATCCCTAATAATATTCCCATTTTCATGACATCTTCTACATATAAAGGGGACATGTTCATAATCTAGAGATAGCTTCAAAACATTATCCTGATAATAAATATCTATGGAGGCTAGAAGATGTTGGGAGATATTCATTTAAACATATATCCAAGCATATGATGTGTAACTCCCTCTCTTAGTAACCTACGATACTTCGAAAATTTTTCCAATGGAATTTCCAATGCCTTTAAGGGTTTCCTCCTCCCAATATTCCTTAGGAAGATAAAAGAATCATACCCACAATAAGGTAGCAAGGAAATATGTCTTCTCCTAGTTATACTACTCCTTTCAACATCGCATGAAGAGCCCGCATTGTTAAAAAAAATATGGCCCTCCTTCAAAAGCCCTTGATTTGTCTTCGAAGTTGGAGAAAATGACTTTGTATAATCCTTTTTTCCCTAGCTCCAATCTTATTTAATCTTGGATGTTCCATTTATTTTTGTCCACCTAATCAAGTATTTTTTAATGGGTGATAGTGCAACGAATTTGCATATAAGAGCACGATCTTGCGTATATGGGATATATTCTCTGGTCTTGCTAGATTTAACCTCATATTTTGGATCTTGCACCAATTTTAGAAATGCCCTAGATATTTAGATTACCAAGATGCACCCAACAAAGGTTTCATCATGAAACCATAAACCCCACTTTTCCTAGCTACTCTATGAAATGGATTTCAAATATGAGGAGAATGAAGGGGAATACTAATAGATCCATAATCATTATGAACTCCCGAAACAATCTATCTAAAGGAAGGGGTATAACCCCCTCTACAAAGTTGATCATGGACAACTGTGAAAAAAAATCCCTAAATTTTGTAGAGTGAACCCCTTAGTGAATTAGTTTGCAAATTTTTACACATACACACACTATATGTATATATAAAGTTGATATTAAAATATTTTATCTAAGTTGAATAACGAAATATTTTATTTTTTATGGATTTTGATGTGGATGTTTATTATTAATAGTTTTTTAAGTTTTACATCTCACCTTCTATTGAGTACAATGGGAGTTACAAAACTCTTTCATATTGGGCTCTATAAAATAAGCGATGAGAAATATTTCTGCTTTCAATTATTTTTAAAGAATGAGAGGTATTTTTAAAACATTTTGAATGTTACATCTCACCTTCCTATTGATTACAAAAGGAGTTATACAATTCTTTCATATTGGTCTTTTCAAAATAAGTAATGAGAAATATTCCTACTTTCAATTATTTTTAAAGAAAGAAATATTTTTAATATAAGGTTGATATTGAAATATTTTGTTTGATCCTAACATTAAAATGTTTTATTTATCATTGATATTGAAATATGGTTTTTTTATTAATGATTATAATGATAATCAATGTTCATTAAAACCAATTTTGATTTTTCATATGTTAAGAAAATAAAAGGAATAATATGGTTTTCTTTAAAAATTTATTTCTACAAAAACATAAATTTTGGTGATTCAAAAAGTCGAGGAGGTTAATATCATAATAAATATTTAGAAAAATGACATGTAAAGGGATTTATTTTCAAATTGACATTTAATGTGAGTGTAAGACATACATTTTAAGTGATAATTTTTCTTCTTGGACCATATTTTATTATGAAGGTCATGAGATTTTATTTTTTCTTTTTTTCACAATAACTGGTGAATCGATAACTTCAAATCATTGATATGGGAAAGACTTAGTATCAAATCACAACTATCGTCACTCTCAATATCAAGATATTCAAATTTTCCTGCCCCATCCTAATTAGAGACTTTTTAGAGGGAAACAATCCAATGAATTTGTAGGTTAGAGCTTGATCTTACATATATTGGATATATTCTAGGATCTTGCTAGATTTAACATCATATTTTGGATCTTACAAGCTTACTGAGCCTAATGCCATGGATTTATAGCTTCCTAAGCCGCCTTTAGCGGAGTTGAGCATGGACAGTTATAAAAATGAGTTAAATATATAACTTGTCAAGCTCCCTCTAGCAGAACAAACCATGGACATTTATGCAGAATAAACATTAAAATTTGCAAAGTGAAATATTTTGCGGAATCAATTCATATATATATATATATATATATATATATATATATATATACATATATATACATATATATATATATACATATATATATATATATATATATATATATATATATATATATATTTATTTATGTTTTATGTATTTTGATGTATATTTTTGTTATTATTAGTTTTTTAAATGTTATACCTCACCTTCTTGTAGAGTACAAAAGGAGTTACACAACTCTTTCATATTTCACTCTAGAAAATAAGTGATGAGAAATATTTCTACTTTCCATTTATTTTTTTATTTTTATTTTTAAAAGCTTGGTAGATCCTTCCATTTTCATTAAATATAAGCAAGTTACATCCACATATGAGTAGTTAGGTGGCCTCAACTTGCCCAAAGGGAAACCAAGTCTGTTGGCCACCTAACCACATGATAAGCCATCCAGTAGCAAAAATTATAAGTCTTTCTACCCAAGCTATATAAGTTTGTATATCATGACTACGTCCACACATTATTTTCCTATGAATGTATAAAACATCATGTTGAAAATTAAAATTTAACCTCATATATACTAATCAAAATTGAAACCAAATATCATCCTATTCACCTCCCTCGGCAGAAGAAGATTCGACAGGGGTTAGGTCCTTAACATTGTAACTAGGAAGCATTGTCTACAAGAGAAGGAAGGGAGGTGATCCTCAATTTGACGTAGGCGACCATCCTATTTTTACAATTGGAACTGAAGTTTCTAGAAGTCTTACTTGTAGTTGGGGAAGTCATGTACCGTTGTCGCCATGCTTACTGAAATTTGTTCCAAGGCCTTTCCCAGGAGACTTTTCATGGTCCAATATAGATACAAAGTCTATTTGAACTGGGTCACTCGCCCGCGAGTATGCCCAGGATCTGATACCATCGCATACCAGTCCTCCATCTCAATATCTGTCGAGCCCGCTAGACAGTTCAGATTTGCTTCCAACTCCTTAATCAATCTTATGATTTCTTCACTAGTACGCTCATGGTAAGCATTGGATTCATCATTAATGATGTTGGATACTGGCTTACGACCCCTCGTTATGTCGCCTAAGGAACTGAGATGTTCCTCCTACACTGTCAACTGAGGCCTCCTACCATGGAAATTAGCATTCGCAACCCTCACCATCGCAACCAACTCACAGTGCCCAGTAAAAAGTTGGGTGTTTCTAGATGCTTGAATAGGTGGTAGCCCGAGCCCAATATCCCTTCGCGTCCTGGTGAACCTACATCCCCGAACATCTGCCATAAGCGAACGAAACAATAATTGCCATAATAAAAAACGTTGAATCTCCACCAGTCTCAGACCATGCATCCTATCGAGGCCTTCCATTCCACACAGGAATTCAATTTCCTTACCCCATAGCCAATTTACATAGTATCCAGAAACATAGTTTAAGAGACCACTATGACCCACAGTAACAACATTATAATAATCCTGAAACCCAGAATGGTGTAGACCCTCAATTGTAACCCCGCGGAAGCTTCCACGAAGGCCATCGGTGCGGAACATAGCAAGACAAACAACAAAATCTTTATAGTGACGATACCACCAGTTATGCAAGGCATAAAATTTCCCCTCATCCACATAAGTTACAGTAAAACAAACCCTACAGGAAGAGCTGAAGACACCCAAACCCCAAACCCGTGGGTCTTCAAGCCAAACCAGACATCAACATTCCCCAGATTTGGCACCACAATCCTACATCCGTATAACCCCATTAAGGAGAGAATAGTTTCATAGAAAACTAACATAGAAACCATACCAGTCAGGATACCATATTGTAGAAATAATATCGGCACCAGTGGCTTCCAACATCCTCATCTACTCCAACCCGCAGACAATTCAACCCCATGCAAAACCAAATCCCATGACCAGACAACCAGATGCATGGAGGAGGGGGAGAAGAAATAATTAACATACCAAGTTACCCTTTCCCAAAGACAAATAGTCCACCATTTGTCTTGGAGCCACAACGTATCTCTACCCTCAGCGTCACTTGTCCACATTGCAATCCTCTAAACACTGAATCAACCTAGATACCTCATGGAGCTATTGACACCAAGCCCATCCACTAACATAATGTCGTTGCCACCTTCTGTAGGGGTATTTACCACTTTCATGCAAGGATCCACTGCACCCATCATCTCGAGCGTGTGGGGGGTGGTGGGTTTGTACCCCGATGTCCCTCGCATTAAATCTAGATTGATGGGAGTGTCATCCGTCTCGCACCCTGATCAAGGGTCTGGTCAGATGTTTAGAGACACTAAGATCTATGTCTACTATCTTGTTCTAGGATCATTTTTAAGGATTTGAACCTACTATCTGTAGATTGAAGCAGCTAAGTTATTTCAAGAGGGTCATTTCGATGAGCACACCCCTTATTTCCATGGAAATCTGCAACTCTATTTCCATCTCTCTTAACATGGTTAGTGATAATATAATCATAATTGTGAAGAATTTTGCTTATCTATTGCACTAATCTTGCAATTCTCCAACGGTGACTGAGGTTGTCCCATTTACCCCCCTGGCTCATTTTTTAACCATGTTGATTACTAACCTGGAATCTCCTTCCACTACAATGTTCTTGTACCCAAATTTGATAGTTGTGAGTAGGACTTAACGAACAATGGCAAATTTTTCTTCATTATTACTCACATATCCACAGTGATCGACATATATTAGGCGAGTATGCGACCAGAAGTCTCGGAAGAGGACTCCTAGTCCTATAGGACCCGGGTTGTCTTTCAAGGCTTCGTCAAAAATCAACTTGATGAATCCCTATGGGGGTGTAGTGAAGTGATTTAGTGAATCCACTCCCCTTGTGATGAGTTTCCAGGAGTTTGGAGCAATCATTGGCGGTGATAAGTTCAGACGGTGAAGGATTCTAGCCTCATGGGGAGCCACTTTCCAATCGTCACGATGTCATTTCTCCACCAAGATTTTTTTCCAGATGTTCTAGATGATCCCTTCCCAAACAACTTCCTGAGGAAGAGGATGATTCTTGAAGATTTTGTGGTTCCTTTCTTTCCATATAGCCCATAGAGTTACCCTTAGGGCAAGCCCCCAAGCTTCGTTGAGGATTGGGCTGGAGAAGAGGCATGTTCACCATAGGATTATAGTTTCTCAGATGCCTTGGTGGTCTCGATCCATTCTTCCAAAGAGATCATCCACCTATCGCCATTTTGTCTTTTCAAAGGGGCACAAATTTAGTATGTGTTCTGAATCCTCATTTTGGTGTTTATAGAGGATACAATATGAAGGCCATAGATACCCAGTTTTTGAAGTTTGTCTGAGGTAAGAATTCTACACTTGCATACTAACTAGAGGAATTAATCCACCATCCTCCTTTCCAGAAATTTTTCTAAATGAAACTGTGATGCCCCTGTTCATTTCCTACCCTGAGGCCATAGACCTCCTTAATGGTAAAAGTTTCTTTTATAATATATCCCCATCTCAGGATGTCTGTTCCATTTCGGACAGAAAGCTTCTTGGATTATAACTCTCTGTATAGATGGTTCCATTATTCTGAATCACGGGTCTGAGGCCAATCCGAGTGTTCCTTCCATTTCCCCCGTCCTTCACTAGATGATTCTTCTTTCCAATACTGATCCACTGTAAGGAAGATCCTGCCAGTCGTGTACAGAAAGAGGTCACTTAGGTCTTGTCTCCCAAATAGTTTATCTCTCTCTTGCCATTGGTCCTGCCAGAAAAGGGTCATTTTCCCATTTCTGATCCCCTAGAAGACATGTTGTTGTATGATATCTCTATTTTGGACCGCCATACTCCATATTGTAGATCCTTTCGGGGGCTCACGATATCTGAGGATATCTTCAGTCTGAGTTGGCATGTTATATTCACATGTCTAGATTTGTTTCCAGAGGTTTAGACTGCCTCCTATCCAGCACCACCATATTTTGGCTCCCATTATTTGATTCAGAGTATAAGGGTCACGGACACCCAAACCTTCTTCCATATTGGCCTTAGTTAGGTTGGGCCATGATACCAATGCCCACTTCTTTACTTGTTAAGCTCCTCCCCATAACAATTTTTTAAAAGTTTCCACCATCTTTGCGTAGGAGGTTTTAGGGGCTGCCATCCCCGAGAGCTAGTAGACCGAAATAGATTAGAGGACAACTTTGAGGAAAACTACGCAACTAGATAGATTTAGGAATCTGAAGGCCCAACTATTGAGCTTCCCACTAATTAATTGGAGCAGAGATTTCCAGCAAGATGTTTTTAAGGAATTCAGTGAAAGAGGCATTCCAAGATATTTGGATGGGAGAGAACCAATTCCAAAACCCATAACCTGAGCTAGATAGGTTTGAATGGTCCCCTAGGTATTGAGAAAGAAAATGCAATATTTTTCTTTATTTATCATAGTCTGTGAAGCATCCATAAAGGCTAGGAGGATCTCTTTCATGTGGCAAGCTTCTCACAGTGATACATGACAAAAGGAGCATGATATTATCCATGAATTGATGGTGAGTGATAAGGAGGTCATTTCCCCACAATCTCAGACCCCTGAGTTGAGAAGTCCTGGATTTTGACTTTAGATAATACCCTAAGCCTTCCACTGCAAGGATGAAGAAGAAAGGGGAGATGGGATTGCCTTGGCGTAGGCCATGGGAGGGATTAAAGGTTCAAGTGGGGGATCCGTTTAGCAAGATGGAGTACACAGGGGAGGAAACCATAGCAGAGGCCCAATTAATCCATCTCTAGTCAAACTCGAAGGACTTAATAATGTTGGTGAGATAGTCCCAATTTAATTAGTCATAGGATTTAGAGAGATCCAGTTTAATCATCATGCCGGGGAGCTTATGATTCTTCGGGGAGTGGAAAATCTCCTGAGAGGTGACGAATCCATATAGGATCTGACAACCTTGCACAAAACCTATTTCTCAGGGGATGTAAGGTTATGCAAAAAAGACTTGAGGTGTTTGACTATAATCATCGCTATGATCTTGTAGATGACATTACAGAGCGCAATGGGTCTAAAACCTTAATGTTGGCATTATGAGATAAGTGTTGTCCTTGATGGCAAACCACACTGATGAGAAATCATAGTGCAGAAGGACAGCAGCAAGGAATTGATGATCAGACTATAATAAGAAGAGAAAGTTCATACACGCAGGTTCGTTAAGCCCAAGTCGCGTGTACACGCTGGTTGGCTTCAGCAAAAGCGCGTGTATGTGGAAAAGTACCTTTGGTCCATGGCGGTTATTCCTTGGAAGTTGTGCCTATGGTTTTGGACCTTGGCGTCTCGGCGGACGTGTTGATCCCTAGTTTTGAAGTTGATGGTATTGGATCTCTATGGTTTTGGCTCTTGGTATTGAACAAGGCCTAAGGCTATATAAGGAGAAGGAAATCATTAGGCAAATGCATCTGAAATGTCTTGAATATCTGATGAAGCATTAGATCCAGTATGCAGGGTTATGGGTTGATGATGCATTGCTTGATCTGAGCTAAGGAGAGATCTCACCGGTTGATGGAGAACTAGATCTAAGGAGAGATCGGGATCAAATGGTTTGAAATGAACTATCTTTATGATGCTTATTCTAGATCTACATACTGACGCATGTATTGTTCTATAAGTGTTATGAGTATGACTGATGTCTGGTACAGCTGCAAGTTATGAGAAATTATTTTTAGATCTGTACGCGGGTTGGCTTTGATAAAAGCGCGTATACACGCGGGTTTGATTCATCGAAGTAGCGTATACATTGTAAAGCTTGATATTTGAAGTTGTAGATGGATCTGATGGTTATTACAGAGTTCTGTGTCTGCTCTGTGTTCTGGTGACTGTTGTTAACAGGGTTTCAGTGATTCAGAGTTTGATGATTGTTTTGAGCTTCAATGATAGTTATGGGTCTAGTATGAAAATTGGATGAAAAGTGGCCTTACAGATTATGTGTTGTGCTTCAGTGTATCCAGTCTGAAAATTGATGAAACGTGGTACCTGGAGGTGAGAAGATTGTAGGCAAGCACCTACGTACTAGTATCTAAGCTAGTACAAAAGCTAAAGGAGATCTTTGGAGCATTGTAGCAGGTAGCAGCCTGCGTACTAGTAAATGGATCGGCTAGTACAAGAGCAAAGGGGGTTGTAGCTCCCGTACTGGTATAAGACTGCACCAGTACAAATATTGTAAAAGGATTTTCTTATTAAGAAGAAGATTGAGATGACTTGCAGCAGGTGGTTTTCACCCACATTGGGTTTCCACCTTATATCTTTGTGTTCATGTGTGTGGCTCTTGTGTGATGTTCTGTTCTGTTATTCTGCACCTGTTTACTGTTAAAATGCTTAATAATGATCTGATGCATTTACTGAAGATTAAGCTAACTGAATTATAAGATCTCTGGATATACGCGAGTTTCATTAGACACAGTAGCGTGTACACGCGGGTTCACTTCATTGAAGTAGCGTATATGTTTCTGAGTATGAAATTGAAAAGTTTGATTGATCTGATAATACTGATTCACCCCCCCCTCTCAGTATTATTTCCAACAATTGGTATCAGAGCAGGTCCTTTGGTAGAAGCTTGATCGCTTGAAGGAGATCCATGGAAAATGGGAAAGAAGCTTAAGAAGAAAGCTCATAAGAAGAAGAAGACATCTCAGAAGGACTATGACAGTGGGAGAGTCGATTGGGGATTAGGTATAAGAAGCTCTTCAGATTCAGAATCAGATTCAGAATCATTATCAGGTATGAATGTGTTATCCTCTGATGTTCCTGCTATATTTCCTTGTGAAAGTGATGGAAGAGATAGTGAAACTACTGAACATGCTTTTATGGGTGAGCAAGAAAAGTGTCAAATAGAGGCAATGTTTAGAAGGCTTGCAGACAAAGTTAAAGATCAACAAGATCTATTGAACAAAAGGGAATGTGCTTTCAAAGAAGAAGTTACCAAACTAAAGGCCCAACTAGAAGAAGGAAACAAGGTAAGAAAGCTTCTCAAGGACAAGGAAGACCAATATCAAAAGTTGCAGGTTGAAGCAACATCTCTAAGAAATGAAGTCAATGACAAGAACACAACCATCAAGAAACTCAAAGATAGATCCAGCTACTATGAAAATCTTGAAGCTACAATCCTCTCACTAAAAGGAGATCTTGAAGAATCAAAGAAGCAGAATACAGATCTACTCCAAGCTATTGCAAAACAAGAAAACGAAGTCACCAGCTTAAAATCTCAACTAGAATGTGCCTTCCGAGTTCGTCAAATGCAGCAGGATCTGAATGAAGAACAAGAAAAGGAGATTCTCAAACTAAGGCATCAGTTGGAAGAAGGAAGGAAAGATGGAGAAGACATGAAGAAGCAATGTCTAGAAAAGGAGGAACAACTTCAAGTTGAGGTAAATATCTTGAAAGGTAAGATAGAAGAAAAGGATAAGCTTTTACGATTTCAAGATAGTTCTAAAGTCTTGGATGATATTCTTAGTAGTCAAAGGTCTCCTGCTATCAAGACTGGACTTGGTTTTCATGAATCTGTTGAAAGTGAATCTAGTTCACAAGGTGAGGCAAGGAACTCTAAAGAGAAATCTAAAATGATCAACAAGGAGATGAAAGGTCAACCCCATCAACATTCAAGGAAAAAGACTCCTCAAAGAAAATCTTCTACTCCTCCTATGAATAATGTTGAATGTTATGTATGTCATAATCTTGGACATGTTGCAGCTAGATGTAGAAGAAGAAGGGTTCAAGACCATCATGTTAAAAGATCATCACATTCAAGGTACTTTAATGGATATTGTTTCTCTTGCAATATGTTTGGTCACAAAGCTGCTGATTGCTACAGGAGGAACATGAAACATGTTAGATGTTATGCATGTAACAAGCTTGGACATATAGCAAAGGAATGCAGGAACAAAGGATGGACATCACATCAAAAGGAGAAAACCTCATCACACTTGAAGATATGGAGGAAGAAGGAAGTACAGTCAGCACAATGTACTGAGACACAGCACAGCACAGACATATCAAACTCAGGGGGAGCTGAAAGTGTAAACCTTCAGTGTCCTGAATCTCATACGCAAGTTCCTTAAAGGGAAGTCGCGTATATACGCGAGTTAGACACTGCAAAGTCGCGTATATGTCAGTCCGAGGAAAAGCAGTGGGGACAGGCTCAGAAAAGGATCTGATATGATTCAGTCCATTATTTGCTCTATTGGTTAATAGTTACAGTCGGCTGAGGATGTGTGAAAATGCTTTGATACTTGTAAGATGTCTAGAAGTGTTTTGATCCTAACTTGATGATGATGATGATGTCTTGATGCTTACTGATATATGCATGATCAGATCTAACAGATGGCACAGGTTGAGGGGGAGCATATGCCTTTACTATTTCATTGTTGGCATTATGATTAATAATCCTTGGTGATGATTCTTATATGGCTAAATGATATATCTTGCTATGATGTGGTTGTGAGTTGTCTATGATAAACTCTCATATGATTCTTGAAGATACATAGAAGATGTTCAGATCAGATTTATGGTTGATTCTTTGATGATGCATGTATGGTGCTTACATGGTGATTTTCATAAGAACAAGGAGAAGTACAAAGCTTCCTCACTTGATGATGAGTCACTTATATACTGCTGTTGTCATATACATAAAGATCATACAGTTATGATGCAGGCACTCATGTGGATAAGGATTGTTGCTGTTGATGATATCAAGAAGTTTTGTCAAATGAGCTTGAGCTCAAGATACATAGTGCTGACACATGGATGACTACTCAAAGTTGCTTTATTGGAGACATGGTGATGAGTTCTTATCTATATGATGATAGGTTGATACTTACATATGATGATTGATGCAGATGTTCCCAAGAAATGATACTTGGATCTTGTAGATCTTGACGTTGATGTAATGGCTATGGTGGTTTCACATGTAATGTGAATGATTTCATGATGATGTTTAAAAGGAGGAGTTGACATCTATGTTCAGACATACCTTGCTGCAGGACATTTACAGGTTGTTGATATGGAAATTTGTGTACGCATGCTGTTTAAAGGATATTCGCGTGCATACGCCGTTTTACAAGAGGATAGTCGCGTATATGGTATACGCGTGTTGCGTAAGGGATATCCGCGTATATACACCTATTTATGTGTATACAGACGCGTATATGGAGTTTTGAAGAAAATCAGCAGGGACAGATGTTGGTTGCAGAAAGTCTGATATGGGTCTGACAGAGATCATCTGGCACAGGTTCAGGGGGAGCAGATAATCTTCCAATAATGCATTGTTGGCATTATCTTAAAGTTTTTGGTTCTGGTTCACTTTTGTTGTTGGTTTCAGATGGAACAAAGGCGAAAGAAGAACAGAAGGATCTCTTGGTTGTTGATCTGAATGGTGATTATCAGATGCTTCTGGTGACTTTCATAAGTCTTGGTCTAGTTCTTACGTCTCTATGTCATATATCTCTTTTGTGGTATCTCTTTCATGGTGTCAAGGTCATGTAACGGCCTATTTTGGTTTCCCCACTATGCCTGGGATGATTGATGCACTGTGTTTGGTTGTCATATGTAAATTTTTGATGTATCCCCACTTGGTTGGGTGGATGAGTCTTTTTCTTGTTTACCCTCACTTAGTTGAGAGATGGATGTATGTATGAGTCCTAAGTGATAGGAAGGTCTTTTATGATGTATAGAGTCATGTTCTTCTTGAAGAACATCTTTTGTAGACCTTGCTTACAGTCAGGGAGAGCATGATCAGCACACTTCAGCAAGAACAGAGATTCAGCATGTACTCAGAGGGAGCATTGGTACACCTTGGCATATACAAAGGGGGAGACTATTCAGAGATTTCAGCAGGTACTCAGGGGGAGTATGGACAGTGGAATGATTCAGCAAAGGAAGAGAATTTCTTGGTCCACCCTTTGCCCTTGATGTCAAAGGGGGAGAGTGATTTGGTGTTGTTGCCATCAAGTCCAAAGGGGGAGATTGTTGGCATTATGATGCATGTGTTGTACTTGATGGCAACCCTCTCATAGAAGAATATCTCACTTATGTATAACTGGATGAATCTTCAGAAGAGATATCAGATGTGACTGATGGAGGACAGCTCAAAGGAATCAGATGATGAATCTTCAGAAGAGATATCAGATGTGACTGATGGAGGACAGCTCAAAGGAATCAGATGATAGTTCTAAGTGTGACAAGTTAGCTTTGCCATCAAGTCCAAAGGGGGAGATTGTTGGCATTATGAGATAAGTGTTGTCCTTGATGGCAAACCACACTGATGAGAAATCATAGTGCAGAAGGACAGCAGCAAGGAATTGATGATCAGACTATAATAAGAAGAGAAAGTTCATACACGCAGGTTCGTTAAGCCCAAGTCGCGTGTACACGCTGGTTGGCTTCAGCAAAAGCGCGTGTATGTGGAAAAGTACCTTTGGTCCATGGCGGTTATTCCTTGGAAGTTGTGCCTATGGTTTTGGACCTTGGCATCTCGGCGGACGTGTTGATCCCTAGTTTTGAAGTTGATGGTATTGGATCTCTATGGTTTTGGCTCTTGGTATTGAACAAGGCCTAAGGCTATATAAGGAGAAGGAAATCATTAGGCAAATGCATCTGAAATGTCTTGAATATCTGATGAAGCATTAGATCCAGTATGCAGGGTTATGGGTTGATGATGCATTGCTTGATCTGAGCTAAGGAGAGATCTCACCGGTTGATGGAGAACTAGATCTAAGGAGAGATCGGGATCAAATGGTTTGAAATGAACTATCTTTATGATGCTTATTCTAGATCTACATACTGACGCATGTATTGTTCTATAAGTGTTATGAGTATGACTGATGTCTGGTACAGCTGCAAGTTATGAGAAATTATTTTTAGATCTGTACGCGGGTTGGCTTTGATAAAAGCGCGTATACACGCGGGTTTGATTCATCGAAGTAGCGTATACATTGTAAAGCTTGATATTTGAAGTTGTAGATGGATCTGATGGTTATTACAGAGTTCTGTGTCTGCTCTGTGTTCTGGTGACTGTTGTTAACAGGGTTTCAGTGATTCAGAGTTTGATGATTGTTTTGAGCTTCAATGATAGTTATGGGTCCAGTATGAAAATTGGATGAAAAGTGGCCTTACAGATTATGTGTTGTGCTTCAGTGTATCCAGTCTGAAAATTGATGAAACGTGGTACCTGGAGGTGAGAAGATTGTAGGCAAGCACCTACGTACTAGTATCTAAGCTAGTACAAAAGCTAAAGGAGATCTTTGGAGCATTGTAGCAGGTAGCAGCCTGCGTACTAGTAAATGGATCGGCTAGTACAAGAGCAAAGGGGGTTGTAGCTCCCGTACTGGTATAAGACTGCACCAGTACAAATATTGTAAAAGGATTTTCTTATTAAGAAGAAGATTGAGATGACTTGCAGCAGGTGGTTTTCACCCACATTGGGTTTCCACCTTATATCTTTGTGTTCATGTGTGTGGCTCTTGTGTGATGTTCTGTTCTGTTATTCTGCACCTGTTTACTGTTAAAATGCTTAATAATGATCTGATGCATTTACTGAAGATTAAGCTAACTGAATTATAAGATCTCTGGATATACGCGAGTTTCATTAGACACAGTAGCGTGTACACGCGGGTTCACTTCATTGAAGTAGCGTATATGTTTCTGAGTATGAAATTGAAAAGTTTGATTGATCTGATAATACTGATTCACCCCCCCTCTCAGTATTATTTCCAACAATTGGTATCAGAGCAGGTCCTTTGGTAGAAGCTTGATCGCTTGAAGGAGATCCGTGGAAAATGGGAAAGAAGCTTAAGAAGAAAGCTCATAAGAAGAAGAAGACATCTCAGAAGGACTATGACAGTGGGAGAGTCGATTGGGGATTAGGTATAAGAAGCTCTTCAGATTCAGAATCAGATTCAGAATCATTATCAGGTATGAATGTGTTATCCTCTGATGTTCCTGCTATATTTCCTTGTGAAAGTGATGGAAGAGATAGTGAAACTACTGAACATGCTTTTATGGGTGAGCAAGAAAAGTGTCAAATAGAGGCAATGTTTAGAAGGCTTGCAGACAAAGTTAAAGATCAACAAGATCTATTGAACAAAAGGGAATGTGCTTTCAAAGAAGAAGTTACCAAACTAAAGGCCCAACTAGAAGAAGGAAACAAGGTAAGAAAGCTTCTCAAGGACAAGGAAGACCAATATCAAAAGTTGCAGGTTGAAGCAACATCTCTAAGAAATGAAGTCAATGACAAGAACACAACCATCAAGAAACTCAAAGATAGATCCAGCTACTATGAAAATCTTGAAGCTACAATCCTCTCACTAAAAGGAGATCTTGAAGAATCAAAGAAGCAGAATACAGATCTACTCCAAGCTATTGCAAAACAAGAAAACGAAGTCACCAGCTTAAAATCTCAACTAGAATGTGCCTTCCGAGTTCGTCAAATGCAGCAGGATCTGAATGAAGAACAAGAAAAGGAGATTCTCAAACTAAGGCATCAGTTGGAAGAAGGAAGGAAAGATGGAGAAGACATGAAGAAGCAATGTCTAGAAAAGGAGGAACAACTTCAAGTTGAGGTAAATATCTTGAAAGGTAAGATAGAAGAAAAGGATAAGCTTTTACGATTTCAAGATAGTTCTAAAGTCTTGGATGATATTCTTAGTAGTCAAAGGTCTCCTGCTATCAAGACTGGACTTGGTTTTCATGAATCTGTTGAAAGTGAATCTAGTTCACAAGGTGAGGCAAGGAACTCTAAAGAGAAATCTAAAATGATCAACAAGGAGATGAAAGGTCAACCCCATCAACATTCAAGGAAAAAGACTCCTCAAAGAAAATCTTCTACTCCTCCTATGAATAATGTTGAATGTTATGTATGTCATAATCTTGGACATGTTGCAGCTAGATGTAGAAGAAGAAGGGTTCAAGACCATCATGTTAAAAGATCATCACATTCAAGGTACTTTAATGGATATTGTTTCTCTTGCAATATGTTTGGTCACAAAGCTGCTGATTGCTACAGGAGGAACATGAAACATGTTAGATGTTATGCATGTAACAAGCTTGGACATATAGCAAAGGAATGCAGGAACAAAGGATGGACATCACATCAAAAGGAGAAAACCTCATCACACTTGAAGATATGGAGGAAGAAGGAAGTACAGTCAGCACAATGTACTGAGACACAGCACAGCACAGACATATCAAACTCAGGGGGAGCTGAAAGTGTAAACCTTCAGTGTCCTGAATCTCATACGCAAGTTCCTTAAAGGGAAGTCGCGTATATACGCGAGTTAGACACTGCAAAGTCGCGTATATGTCAGTCCGAGGAAAAGCAGTGGGGACAGGCTCAGAAAAGGGATCTGATATGATTCAGTCCATTATTTGCTCTATTGGTTAATAGTTACAGTCGGCTGAGGATGTGTGAAAATGCTTTGATACTTGTAAGATGTCTAGAAGTGTTTTGATCCTAACTTGATGATGATGATGATGTCTTGATGCTTACTGCTGATATATGCATGATCAGATCTAACAGATGGCACAGGTTGAGGGGGAGCATATGCCTTTACTATTTCATTGTTGGCATTATGATTAATAATCCTTGGTGATGATTCTTATATGGCTAAATGATATATCTTGCTATGATGTGGTTGTGAGTTGTCTATGATAAACTCTCATATGATTCTTGAAGTTACATAGAAGATGTTCAGATCAGATTTATGGTTGATTCTTTGATGATGCATGTATGGTGCTTACATGGTGATTTTCATAAGAACAAGGAGAAGTACAAAGCTTCCTCACTTGATGATGAGTCACTTATATACTGCTGTTGTCATATACATAAAGATCATACAGTTATGATGCAGGCACTCATGTGGATAAGGATTGTTGCTGTTGATGATATCAAGAAGTTTTGTCAAATGAGCTTGAGCTCAAGATACATAGTGCTGACACATGGATGACTACTCAAAGTTGCTTTATTGGAGACATGGTGATGAGTTCTTATCTATATGATGATAGGTTGATACTTACATATGATGATTGATGCAGATGTTCCCAAGAAATGATACTTGGATCTTGTAGATCTTGACGTTGATGTAATGGCTATGGTGGTTTCACATGTAATGTGAATGATTTCATGATGATGTTTAAAAGGAGGAGTTGACATCTATGTTCAGACATACCTTGCTGCAGGACATTTACAGGTTGTTGATATGGAAATTTGTGTACGCATGCTGTTTAAAGGATATTCGCGTGCATACGCCGTTTTACAAGAGGATAGTCGCGTATATGGTATACGCGTGTTGCGTAAGGGATATCCGCGTATATACGCCTATTTATGTGTATACAGACGCGTATATGGAGTTTTGAAGAAAATCAGCAGGGACAGATGTTGGTTGCAGAAAGTCTGATATGGGTCTGACAGAGATCATCTGGCACAGGTTCAGGGGGAGCAGATAATCTTCCAATAATGCATTGTTGGCATTATCTTAAAGTTTTTGGTTCTGGTTCACTTTTGTTGTTGGTTTCAGATGGAACAAAGGCGAAAGAAGAACAGAAGGATCTCTTGGTTGTTGATCTGAATGGTGATTATCAGATGCTTCTGGTGACTTTCATAAGTCTTGGTCTAGTTCTTACGTCTCTATGTCATATATCTCTTTTGTGGTATCTCTTTCATGGTGTCAAGGTCATGTAACGGCCTATTTTGGTTTCCCCACTATGCCTGGGATGATTGATGCACTGTGTTTGGTTGTCATATGTAAATTTTTGATGTATCCCCACTTGGTTGGGTGGATGAGTCTTTTTCTTGTTTACCTCACTTAGTTGAGAGATGGATGTATGTATGAGTCCTAAGTGATAGGAAGGTCTTTTATGATGTATAGAGTCATGTTCTTCTTGAAGAACATCTTTTGTAGACCTTGCTTACAGTCAGGGAGAGCATGATCAGCACACTTCAGCAAGAACAGAGATTCAGCATGTACTCAGAGGGAGCATTGGTACACCTTGGCATATACAAAGGGGGAGACTATTCAGAGATTTCAGCAGGTACTCAGGGGGAGTATGGACAGTGGAATGATTCAGCAAAGGAAGAGAATTTCTTGGTCCACCCTTTGCCCTTGATGTCAAAGGGGGAGAGTGATTTGGTGTTGTTGCCATCAAGTCCAAAGGGGGAGATTGTTGGCATTATGATGCATGTGTTGTACTTGATGGCAACCCTCTCATAGAAGAATATCTCACTTATGTATAACTGGATGAATCTTCAGAAGAGATATCAGATGTGACTGATGGAGGACAGCTCAAAGGAATCAGATGATGAATCTTCAGAAGAGATATCAGATGTGACTGATGGAGGACAGCTCAAAGGAATCAGATGATAGTTCTAAGTGTGACAAGTTAGCTTTGCCATCAAGTCCAAAGGGGGAGATTGTTGGCATTATGAGATAAGTGTTGTCCTTGATGGCAAACCACACTGATGAGAAATCATAGTGCAGAAGGACAGCAGCAAGGAATTGATGATCAGACTATAATAAGAAGAGAAAGTTCATACACGCAGGTTCGTTAAGCCCAAGTCGCGTGTACACGCTGGTTGGCTTCAGCAAAAGCGCGTGTATGTGGAAAAGTACCTTTGGTCCATGGCGGTTATTCCTTGGAAGTTGTGCCTATGGTTTTGGACCTTGGCGTCTCGGCGGACGTGTTGATCCCTAGTTTTGAAGTTGATGGTATTGGATCTCTATGGTTTTGGCTCTTGGTATTGAACAAGGCCTAAGGCTATATAAGGAGAAGGAAATCATTAGGCAAATGCATCTGAAATGTCTTGAATATCTGATGAAGCATTAGATCCAGTATGCAGGGTTATGGGTTGATGATGCATTGCTTGATCTGAGCTAAGGAGAGATCTCACCGGTTGATGGAGAACTAGATCTAAGGAGAGATCGGGATCAAATGGTTTGAAATGAACTATCTTTATGATGCTTATTCTAGATCTACATACTGACGCATGTATTGTTCTATAAGTGTTATGAGTATGACTGATGTCTGGTACAGCTGCAAGTTATGAGAAATTATTTTTAGATCTGTACGCGGGTTGGCTTTGATAAAAGCGCGTATACACGCGGGTTTGATTCATCGAAGTAGCGTATACATTGTAAAGCTTGATATTTGAAGTTGTAGATGGATCTGATGGTTATTACAGAGTTCTGTGTCTGCTCTGTGTTCTGGTGACTGTTGTTAACAGGGTTTCAGTGATTCAGAGTTTGATGATTGTTTTGAGCTTCAATGATAGTTATGGGTCTAGTATGAAAATTGGATGAAAAGTGGCCTTACAGATTATGTGTTGTGCTTCAGTGTATCCAGTCTGAAAATTGATGAAACGTGGTACCTGGAGGTGAGAAGATTGTAGGCAAGCACCTACGTACTAGTATCTAAGCTAGTACAAAAGCTAAAGGAGATCTTTGGAGCATTGTAGCAGGTAGCAGCCTGCGTACTAGTAAATGGATCGGCTAGTACAAGAGCAAAGGGGGTTGTAGCTCCCGTACTGGTATAAGACTGCACCAGTACAAATATTGTAAAAGGATTTTCTTATTAAGAAGAAGATTGAGATGACTTGCAGCAGGTGGTTTTCACCCACATTGGGTTTCCACCTTATATCTTTGTGTTCATGTGTGTGGCTCTTGTGTGATGTTCTGTTCTGTTATTCTGCACCTGTTTACTGTTAAAATGCTTAATAATGATCTGATGCATTTACTGAAGATTAAGCTAACTGAATTATAAGATCTCTGGATATACGCGAGTTTCATTAGACACAGTAGCGTGTACACGCGGGTTCACTTCATTGAAGTAGCGTATATGTTTCTGAGTATGAAATTGAAAAGTTTGATTGATCTGATAATACTGATTCACCCCCCCCTCTCAGTATTATTTCCAACACTTAAGGGCCTTCACATTTGGAAGATTTAAGAATTAAAGAAATAAAAGTAGAATTTAGGCTTGGGCATACCTTTTGGTTGCATCAAGATTATTCAACCACCTCAATCATATATTTCCCTATAAAACTCCACGCTTCTTGGAAAAATTTCGTCATAAAGCCATCTAGTCCAAGGGCCTTGTTTTTCGCCATTCCTTTGAAAATATCCTCAATTTCTTCCAAAGTTACTGCTCTCATGAGGCCAAGGTTCTGGTCCCTTGAGATAAGATAAGGGATGTTCCTAGTAATCATTTGAATGGCCTTCGTTCAATCCAGAGATAGTTCATAAAGGAGGGATTTGAAATGATTCACGACCAAGTACTCCATTTACTCATGCTGGACCATTTGATTCCCTTCTTCATCCTTTAGTGAGTAGATCTGGTGGTGTTATTAGTGATGAATCATGGCTTTGTGGAAGAACCATGTGTTTCATTATCCTTCACGTAGCCATCTTACCCTTGAATTCTGCTTCCATAATATATCTTCCTGCTTTCGTCGTTCCTCTAACTGATTGTTTAATCGTCCCTCCTGTTACAATATTATCAGATCTTCCCTACTGGATACTCTGTTTTTGGAGTTCCTACATTTTATTGGTTAATTGGTGTTGGTCTTTCATGATTTGTCTGAACTCCTCCTGGTTCCATTTCTTGATCTTTTTCTTAAGCTCATTTAACTTCAGTTGAAAGGTGTGCATGTGATTCCTTCCTTTTTCTTCATTGCTTTTCCACCAGCCTTCAATTTTCTTCATGAGATTGGGATTCCTTAACCAGAAGGCTTCAAATCTGAAGGGGCAGTTCTTGGGTCCTATTTTTAAATAAATCTCCAAGTGGATTATCCAATGGTTTGATCCCATACAAGGGAGTATTAAGGCCTCAAAGAATATATCCCTACTAATCACTTTCTCTGAAGTCAAGAACCGGTACAAATGTGATGCAATTTGGTGAGCTCCTCCCCTTTTGTTATTCCAGGTGTAGACTCAATTGTTCATTGGCAGGTCCCCAAGGCACAGATCCATAATGAGATCTCCAAATTCTTCCATGTCCTCCTCTGCTCGACGTATTCCTCCCTTCTTCTCTTCTAGCGAAGATATCATGTTGAAGTCACCCCCTACTATCGAAAGATCACTTGGATACACTTGTCTTAGTTTTGTGAGGTTCTAGAGGAAAACCCCTTTTTCTCCTGGAATGTGAGTCCCATAAACTCCTGTTAATAGAACCCAGTATTTGGAGCCAATATGGTGAAATTTTCCTGTGAGGATTCTTGGGAGGCTAACCCAATCCTCAAATACTATTTTGGCAGGGTTCCATAGGATAGCCAGGCCTCCAACACTGCCTCTGGTGTCCTAAGCCACTACTTCATAATGAGGTTTGAAATTCTTCATAATTTCCTTTAATTTTGCTTCTCCGATCTTAGTTTCTTGGATCACCATAATATTGGGCTTATCCCTTTTGAGCCTGTCTTTTAGATATCTTTGTTTGCCTCTATTGTTGGGGCCTCTTACATTCTAGGATGTAATTATCATTTCGAGGGCTTTTTGAGATGGTGGAAGACATTGATAGTGTCACCACCCTTCCATATTTTACCAGCATTTCTCCTACCGTCTGTATCGATTCATTCAAGTTCTTCCTTCCACGCTTCTTCCCTCCTTTACCTTGAGTTCCCTATTCCACAACTTGGCTTGCTTGAGAGCCCAAATGCTTCGGTTGGTCTGTGGTTGTCATTCCTTTCTTGGATTTGTATTGTTGAAAGTTTTCTTTGTATAGTTGTTTATGATCCTCCGGTATGAATCATATGTCTAGGTGCCTCCACTCATTTATAAATCTTTGCATTACTTGTACTTTTGTGCTTAAATCCTCCTTTTGGTTGTCGATATCCATGTTGACCTAATCAAATAGTTACGTAGTGACTTCTTTGTCTTGGGGTTCCTCTTTTGCCTTTCTCTTTGTATTATTCCCACCCTACTATGAGGTTGGTTGGTTTTCCAGACCCGAATTTGAATTCAAGACCTTTGTACCCTCAGCCTCCTCCTAAAGGATGTCATATCGATTGTAATTTCACAAGCCTTTGTTGGGTGGTGGCTGGGTAGGATTTTACAGATTCCTCTGGTTTCGTTTCTTCCTTTGAACTTCCTAGAAACCATCTTCATCCTCTTTTGTTTTAGCCTGGCTATTTGCGTTAGGTGTTTCTTGAGGTTCGAACTGATTCAGAGGCACTCGCAAAACAAGTGCTCATACTCATGGCATCTACGAAATCTAAAAGCGATATGCTCGTAGTTCAGGGGTTGCTGCCAAACCTAATCATCGTATTCGATCTCAATGAATTCAGGGAGAGGCTTTGTTAAATTCATATAATGCAAACCCTAGCATAAGAGGTGTACCTTTCTCGGCGTGTGAAATATGCAACCTTGACAAATCTTCCAATGGATTTTCCAATCCCTTCCAATATATCTGGTTCCCAGAAGTCTACCAGTAAGGCAAATGGTCTGACCAAGACTGGTTCTGCCAAAAATTTCTCCTCTTCAAGGTTATAACATTCTTCCTAGTGCCTCATAAAGAGACCTCCATTGTTGAAAAATTATGTTCCATTTTCGAAAACCCTTTCCTCGTCCTTGAGGCTAGTGAAAATCATTGTAAATCCTTTAGCCCCCAGCTTTAGCTCAATATGGCCTTTTGGTTGCCATTTTTTTTTAATCCATTTCATCAAGTCCCTTTTTGTTGGCCAGACCCTGATGGATTTTCATATTAATGCATGGTGTTTCATATATTTCGTGTCTCCAGTTTGTTGTTGGGTATGACAAATAACGATTTTTTGGAAACCCATGGAAGGCACTTCACACGCATGCACGCTTTCCACTAAGCCCCAAGGACTGAAGGGCCTTTACCATTGTCGCCATGATTACATGCTGATGCCTCTCCTTGGATGATTGTTTAACCAGCTGTGATGTTTCAGTAGGAAGGGATCTCTCCCCCTCTGGCAGGTGCACTCATACCTCTGTTAGAATGCCAGAGTGAGGTAGGTGTAGGTGAATGGAAGTGCCACAAACATAGATCTATTGTAAAGGAGTCATGGTTTTTCATACCGAAACCCTAGTTGAGGTCGCATGTCATAGAGCGCTATTATGGGAAAAAAAATTCTCTATTTTCAATTATTTTTTTTAAGAAATAGAGATATGTTTAATATAAATTTGATATTATTTTGTTTAACTTACTATTGGAATATTTTATTTATTATTGATATTGAAATATGGTTTCTAGTTATTAATGGTGATAATTATATTCATCAGTGTTATTTAAATCCAATTTTAATTGTTCATGTGTTAATAAAATGAAAGGAATAATATAGCTTGCTTTATAAACCCATCTTGACTAGACATTTATTAAACTATGGGAGAGTAAATTTAGAGAGGTGCAAACCTTTCTGCAAATTTTTTCACTCAACGATTACATCTCAGAGACGACATCTATACTTGAAACTTGAGATAAATCTATATTGATTTTTAAAACCTAGTCAAAATTTTAAATAAAAAAAGAAAACATTTGGATGCTTTATAGTCTAGGTCCATAACAATAGCAATAGTCATTGGAACTACTCTAAATCCATTATGTGTTAAGTGCAACATCAGTCATTTTTTATTGTAGATGTGATTTTATGTATTCATTAATATTAAAAATGGTGACTAGACACCATATGCATCTGAATGGTCTTTGACTCCCTAGCTAGCAAGCAATATCAACACCAATAATTTCTCCTGTATCATCAATAATAATAACAATAAACCCATATCCACTCTATTTGGATGTTTAGGGATCTTTCTAGCTCCCTAAATGTTCTTACATCCTAATTCTTTCCTATAATTTCATTGTTGTTGGTCTCTAAGTCAAGTGTGTTGTCTTCATGAATACAATGTATAATGTCATCTTCTTTGCTGATAGAAGTGTCTTTTTATATGGAAAATGATGTCGTAAATTTATATGTAATGGGTCTAAGCTAAAACTAGCTATGAATCATTTGTAGAGTGGTATGATTTCAATTTTCTATATTATCCACTTAGTAATACATGAGTTAGGACGTTGACCATGCTCATCATGGGAGGAACTCATAAGAAAACCCTATTACAATCTGCTTGTAGTTTTATGGATTGATGTAGCTCCCTAGGAGAGCTTGTTTCTTGAGGTTTTATGGGAGACTCATCCCAATTAATACCTCAAAGTCTAAATCCTTTCACTTCTTTTTTTCAAATTTTAGTTGTGAGTCACAAAGTTCATTGAATAGGTTAAAATGGATATATATATATATATATATATATATATATATATATATATATATATATATATATATATATATATATATATATATATATATATATAGTGTTGTCATAATAGTGTGTGCACACATATTAGTTTACACTTTGATTTATTGTGGTGTACTTACAAATGGTGTAAGATTAATAATATAACATAAATTTAATACTATTTTTTTTTTTGGTCTAGAGAAATTGACAACTAGGCTAGGCTCATACTCACATGACATAGTGTTGATTTTGACCACTACCACTATAACCTCTAGGTGCACCACACACCTTCTCATCATGACACATAGGTTATGATATTTTTGAACAAACAACATCACAAGGAGTTCCTTAATAGTACACTCTATTACTAACTAACCTACATTCTTGGGGGCAACTTAATACTAATTATTAATGTTGAATATTTGTTATATTTTAACTACACTTGATCTAGTGTTCCAAATAATGATGATCTAGGCCACGTTGAGTTCGATTTAGAGGTATGCAATGATAACGGAGGTGGTAGTGGTTGTGGTTGTGGTGGTGGTGATATTATTAATGTGGATAGTAATTATCATTATGACCTCATACTATCGAGGATTCATAACAGCTTAGATGATAATCATGATGTATGTCATGTTTTGGATAATATTGATTTGTTTCATGATTTTTTTAAGATTTCATAATGATACATTTATCATTTTAACTTTTGTATATATAGATCATAAAACCTGTTTTATGTATATATATAATGATTTGGTAATCCAAATGCAAATTATATTTTTAACCATATTGACTTCCTTAATGATTTTTTGTTGAGATGTTATGATTATACCTTCATCGTTTTGACTTTGTATATTATATAGAGATCATAAAACTTGTTTCTTATCATTCATATATACATTATTTTTACTTTTCAATAATATTTTCTATGACATAATTACTTGATGACATATTTGACTTTATATTTTCTCTTGTTATATTTAGAATTGATAAGGATAATGATAATATTATCGGTATAATTATTATTATTATTATTATATATAGATATATCCACCCACTCCACATTTGCCCGCTTTTACAAGCCCTCTGTGTAAATGTGAAGTTGAGTGCTACTATGACATGACCCAACCTCCAAGTTACATTTAAGGAATTAAGGCCTACAAACTGAACACTTACTAACATCCTATCAGGACTAGAAATCACTCAAGAGATGAACAAACACCCAAGGCAATCAATCCCTAAGTTGTAACCTTCTTTCACTGACCTAACACCCTAACTGCATGCACAACAAAGGCAAGAGTGTGGTCCCAACTGCATGCACAGCCTTGCTTCCATGCGATTATGACCTAAATTCTTCAGCTCAGAGCTAGTAGTTTCGAGATCTCATCTACCTTTATAGGCTAGTCTCGAGACCACTACCCATAACTTCCTGTAACTTTTTAGAATCATAAATTGCTGACGATAATGCCAAACATTCAAACTTGACCTAGAATTCCTAGAACATGATATAAATTTCATCAAACATATGATAAACATTTAAGTTACATGTCATCAATGCATATTTGATCATAAATCTCTGAACATTTTCTAAAAATCACCAAGAAGGTGTAATTCCCTGTCAAGTCACTGCAACAAAACTTGTTATCCTATGCATTTATCAACCTCAAATGCTTATCAAATAATGAACAAGAGCCATAGTCGAAGCACATCATACAACCATGCTTAGGATTAACATATATCCAGAATAATAACCATGACAAAAAAAACATAAAATCCACATAATAACTAATACAAGTGCTAATAGATAATAATAGGAAAATAGTTGTTATTAACATATGCAAAATCCAACCAAGTTAAGGACTTCCATGTACCACTAGACCATAGATTGGGCTGAACCAAGTCTTCCTTTTACCCAATCACCATCGTGTTATATTCCAAGCATGAATGTGGGATCTCATGGGATAAACCAAGACATAACAACCAGGGACTCCAAAGGTTAAACCGCCTCCACCCTCAACCTACCAAGATCTCACGTAAACTGGTCTCGAGATTACAAAACCAAATCGAACTTACATGCCTCATAATTTCTCCACCATATGTTAAAGAATTTTCATGTCTCTACCTACCTTTCAAGGGCGTCCCATAGAAAACCATCTCCACCCCCAACCCTTGGGAATTCTCCTAAGACCACCTCACCCTATTCTAGAATCTTCAGGCAATCTAAAGCTCAACCAATAATTAATCCCATCACACCATGGCTATCCAGGAAAAGGTAAGGCAACGCTGGAACCACTGTCAAACCCTACACAACCCATACCAATGACAGAAAATGAAACAGATAAACAGATTCATGTATCATTCATTCACCCCCATGAAAATAGGTTGAAGAATGACATTAAGAAGATCAAATGCAACATTCCTTTTTTTCTCTCCACTAATTTTTATCATGTTCTAGGAATTAACAACCACTAATTGGATGCAATGGCTAATGAAGGGGTGCAATTGAAACTCAATGAAATAAATCTAAATGGGCAAGTTTTAATGTTTCCTATACCCTAACCAAATGTATATGAAAAAATGTACAAAATATTCTCTAAATACCCATATATCTCTCCAAAACAATGGGAAAATGGAAATCATCAAGGCCTGAATAAAAGCATGGGTTCCTTTTAAAAGTCCATAGGAGTATAGGGGTATATCACACCTCTAGATACATGCATCGGTGACCTTAAAATTCCATATGAGTATGGGGTTATATCACACCTCCATTATCTTTATTATGCATAATAGTAATGGCTAAAGTATGCAAACACATTTAAACATAGTGAGAATATATAATTATATATATAGGGGTAAATAGATCCTTTCATTAATCAAAATCAAGTTACATATATCTTGGATTTCCAACAGAGAACTCAAATCTAAAATATTATTGAGAACAACAAGCTACCTACCAAGAATAGACAATCAAAAAATGACTATGACAATCATGAATACATATAGAACTCCTTGAAAATTCAAGATTTCAATGGGGAGATGCCTTTGACATTGGCATGATTTTCCTTGACTAATTTTTCACCATCTTCTTGGATCAGTCCCTTATTTCTCTTGTGACTTTATTTTTTGCTTTGTTATCTTTCTTGGACATCACCTTGAAATCCTTCGTTTGAAATCCTATAATAGATTGAGATGAACTCAAGCCTAGTTGGTTTTTTCCCTTGTTTTGAAGATAGATGTTGTACAAAATCCTAACTTAATAATTTGGTATGTATTTCATATATTTTCCATGTCATTATTCTACAAGGGTAGTTAGTCATGGGTCATCTAGATCCATATCTTCTGGTATGGATTTTGCTTCAGCTTCCTCCAAAGGGAGCTAAGTATTTCACATGGTAATGAATATTGTCAATGCTCTTGAAGGTATTTTTGTACGGGCTCTATAGGATTCAATATAGGGTTATGGAATTTTCCTTTTGTTTGTTGCATCCTTGATTGAATGTTTTCTTTCTCTAGAGACTCCTAGGAGAGGAGAGAGACTTTAATCTATTTCTAGATCTAGGGTTCTAGTTAGGATTTAAGGTACCATAAGGACTCATAATTGTTTTTCTTTGGGGCAATTTGTTATGTCCCTATAATACTAGTGTAATCCTTGTATTTTTATTATTGTGACCCATAAAAGCCCGCTATTGTCATTGTTGTGCCCTTTCATTATTATTGTTATGTAGGCCCTAATTATATGTTGACACTTTAGACTCCTATATATACCAAGGGGATATTTTCATTTGAATCATCCAAGACTTTTTCAATTATATGATGTAAAAGGAGGTTTATCCATCAAAATCACTTATTATCAAGTTGTTGATCTATATTTTCTTTTGTTTTTGCATTATTTTGATCTGGGTACATAACATTTGGTATCAGTGTTCTTGATCCTAGGATTTTGCTGCTTCAAACTGGTCATCATGTCATTTTTGCTTAAAAAAATTTCTATGAATCTTAAAACGATGAAATTTTTACCACGTAGTGGAAAAATCCTAATGAACATATGGTTACAATTTTAAACATTGGTTTGCTAAGTTTTCTGAGATATGGTTCAAATAATTTAGGGCTTTTGTATGCTCCAGAATTCAGTCTCAAATAGTTGTCCCCTAGGAAAATTGCCATAACATTCTCTTTGAGAACCAAATTTTAATTCTACGAAAAGAGATTGAAAGTGCACAAACTTTATTTTTTTGGTATAATTTTCATAGTCAAAGGTTGAAACAGTGACATGTGGTAGCCGATACGAGTTCGCTATACTAAACCAATCCATAATATGGCCATCGTGGGGGATTTGGCACAACTTCACCTCAAATAATCCAATTTCAGTCTAACTTGTGGGGGTGTAAAGAAGACACAAAAACCTACCTCATGAAAAAGTCTCAGACATTTGTAGGCTAATATCACGGAGATACAATAGTTTTAAGGTCATTCAGACAAATAAGATCTTAAAAACGAAAAAGGTGTGTATTTTCAAAATTGTGTAACTTTTGTTTGAAAAATCAATTTGAATTGATTAAAAGGGTGTATTGAAGCATATATGTTACTATTTTTTTCCAAAATTACTTGTAAAGAAAAAAATGATACATCCATTAAGCCCACAAAAAGCTCTACTTTGATGCATGAATAAGAAGAAATGTAACATGACATAACAAAATTACAGGAACAAGTGCAACAATTTTTGCTTTCAAAAAGAGAAACCAAAAATGAATTGGAAGATATGATGAATGTTAAGATGGATGGTTTTGTCAGGCCAGGTAGTAACTCCAATAGGCAGTAAAACTGATTCATATTATTCCATAGGTAGGTCATTGTTATATACAATAGGGAGTGACTGTTCAGTTCATCTCCCGATGACTGTTCACATTCCTAATTTAATTATTTACATAAAATTCACCCAATCATGAAGATTAGGTGTCAACATTCCCCCCTTAATCTGAAGGGATGTTGGTGAGTCCAAGCATCATTCTGAATCGTTCAAGCTTTTCCCTTCCAAGTGCTTTGGTGAAGATGTCTGCAATTTGCTCATTTGTGGAACAATGATGGAGATGAATTGTTTTGGCCTCAACATGATGTCAAATCAGATGATATTTAGTATTGATGTGCTTCGTTCGATCATGGAACTTTGGGTTCTTGGCCAAATTTATTGCAGAGGTATTGTCAATCATGAGTGGGGTTGATTGTATTTGTTTTAACTGCAAATCTTTAAGAATTTTCCTGAGCCACACAATTTCTTTCGTTGCTTCAGCTGCTGCCACGTATTCTGCTTCTGTTGTGGAATCTGTTGGAACTGATTGTTGGTGTGATCTCTAGGAGACAGCTCCTGATCCAAGACTCATAGCATATCCTGAAGTAGATACCCCAGTTTCTTTGTCTCCATCGAAGTCTGAATCAGAGTATCCAATCAAGCTGAAGTCGTCCACCTGTGTATACTTGATCCCAAGGTCTTGAGTTCCCTTCAAGTACCTTAGAACTCTTTTTGCAACAGACCAATGTCCCTCACAAGGCTTTTGCATAAACCTAGAGAGGATTCCAACAGCAAATGAAATGTCTGGTCTGGTAGTAGTGATGTAGATGAGACTTCCTACAAGCTGTCTATACTTTATTGTATCCTCAAATTCTTTTCCTTCAATAGATGTGAGCTTTAAGTTTTGTTCCATTGGAGTAGTAAGAGGATTGCACTCTGTCATGCCAAATCTGTTTAACAAATCTCCAATGTATTTCTTTTGAGAAAGAAATATGGACTTTGGATGTTGGGTTACTTCAATGCCAAGATAGTAATGAACATAGCCCAAATCAGTCATTTCAAAACTTTTCCCCAATTCCTTCTTTATGGATGCAATGTAGCTTTCATTTTTCCCTGCCATTAAAAGATCATCTACATATACCACAAGATATACAACTGTTTTGCCAACTTTCTTGACAAATAAAGTTGCATCATCAAGATCAAAATGATTGAAGTTGAGTTTCAGAAGATGCTCAGTTAGTTTTTCATACCAGGCTCGCGCTGCTTGTTTGAGGCGATACAAGGACTTCACAAGTTTGCATACTTTATGTTCATGTCCTTTCACAACAAATCCTTCAGGCTGGGACATAAAAACATTCTCTTTTAGATCTCCATTCAAGAAGGCAGTTTTTACATCCATTTGATGGACTTTCCAACCGTTTTGAGTTGCTAGTGCAAAGAGTGTCCGAATGGTGGCCCATTTTGCTGTGGGGGCAAAAGTTTCCTCATAATCGACCCCTTCCTTCTGTGCAAAACCTTTTGCCACAAGCCTAGCTTTGTGCTTGTCAAGTGAGCCGTCAGCTTTGTACTTGTTCTTGTAGACCCACTTGCAGCCAATTGGTTTGGTTCCAAATGGAGGATCAACCAGCTTCTAAGTGTCGTTCTTTATGAGGGCATCATATTCCTTTTGCATCGCTTCTTTCCATTCATCATGAGAAGCAGCTTCTTTGAAGGAAGTTGGTTCAAAATCTGTAGACAAGTTCAATTCACAATCATAGGAAACATCCATATCAACAGGTGAATTAGAGTCATCTACATCACCTCCATTTTGCTGGTTTGAATTTCTGGTTCCTGTTTTTCCAATTTCATCAGGATGAACACTTTCAAGTGTCTTTGTCAGCCACTTTGGGGGACCTTTCTGAGATGGTCCAGGCTCTTCTGTTGATTGAGTTGGGACTGAATCAAGATTGAGTCTCCCAATTCTATCAATTACATCACTTAAAGTATCATCCATTGTTGGAGTTTCATTCGGGGGAGAGTGTTCTTCAGAAGAAGATTCCACACGTTGATCTAGAATAAGAATCCCCCCTTCAAGATGTGGAATCTGATTATCAAATTCTTGAAATGATTTCATTTTTGCGAATATATCCAAGTGATCAAGTTGCTGCTCAACAACATTGTCAGATTTGGATGATTCAAGAAAAATTACATCTCTAGATACAACAAACTTTTTATTTACTTCATCATAGAGGTGGTATGCTTTGGAGGTGTTTGAATACCCCAGGAAGATACACTTACGACTTCTAGCACCAAGTTTGTTTCTATGTACCTTTGGTATCAAAGCATAACAGGTGGAACCAAAGACCCTAAGATGTTTTACCAAAGGAACATTTATATACCACAATTCATAAGGAGTCTTGTTTCTTATAGCATTAGATAGACATCTATTCTTTATATATGCAGCACATAGAACAGCATCAGCCCAAAACATTATCTTTACATTTTTTAAGAAAAGCATGGATCGTACCATATTCAAGATTGTTCTATTCATTCTTTCAGCTACACCATTATGTTGGGGATTATAAGGCACAGTTGTTTGATGTTTGATCCCATGTTGGCGAAGATAGTTTTCAAATTCATTTGAGGTATATTCTTTTCCATTATCAGTGCGAATAGACCCAATATGAGATTGTGCATCATTTTCAATCCATTTATGAAAATTCTTGAATGTTTGAAAAGCATTAGATTTGTTCTTCAATAAATAAACCCAACACATTCTGGTGTAATCATCAATAAATGTCATGATATATTTATTTCCATTTGCAGAAGGAACAGGCATTGGACCACATAAATCTGAATGAATGAGTTCAAGCTTCCTATGTGCTCTTGAATGTGAATCATGAAAAGATTGTTTGCTATGCTTTCCTAGAATGCAAGCATCACATTGCTTATGTTTCCTAGGAATTGTAGGCAAACCAGCAACACCATTTTTCTTCAATAAGCGGAGACTGTCATAGTTTAAATGTCAAAATCTAGCATGCCATAATAAACTTGATGGAAGTGTACCTTCTTCATGATGAGAGATATATGAGAAATGTTGTGCATGAGCAGAGGTTCCTTGCAGTTTGAGAAGCCTTTCTTCTTCTATTCCCCTCATGACAAGTGAGTGGTCAAATGCTTTTCTTACCTCAAGCTTGCCATCAAACATATGAATGGAGTGACCTTGCTGGCGGATGTGGACCAAGGACAGCAAGTCTCTCTTGAGCTGTGGGAGATATAGAACATGATCCAGAAGAAAGTCTAGAAGACCAGTCAGTTTAAGCCTGATTGTGCCAGGCCCTGATGGCTTGATTTTTGACTGATCTACAAAGTATACTGCTCCATCAACATTGTCAGTGAAATCTTCAAAAAAATCTTTTCTATGAGTCATGTGACGGGTTGCTCCTGAATCAAGCAACCAATCATTTTTCGAAGAAGCAAGTGAAGCATTAAACAAATCTTCATTTACTCCAATTTTACATTGTGCCTCAATATAGTGAGCGGATTCAGGTGCTTTACCTTTGTCTGTATCATCAGTTTTACCTTTCTGTTGGTTTCTTTTCTGCTCAATTTTGTCCCATGTTAGCTTGCATGTAGAGGCATCATGTGATCCATTTCTTTTGCAACGAATGTAGTGCAGATCTGCCTTTTCTCCTTGAGAATGTCTGCCCCCCCTGCCTCTGAAATATCTTCCTCTTCCTCTTCGTCCACCTCTTCCTCTTGTAGAATCTTAAGCAGGATGCTTTTCTTTATGAGCAAGGCACACAGTCTCTTCAGAAGATTCAGGGGTTGTCTTCTTTCCAAAGGCTTTCTCTCTTTCAGCAAACTTTTTCACAAGAGAGTCAAAGGTTATATCTTTGAGATTTCCATTTGCTTGCAAAGACTCAAGATAATTGGAGTAAGTAGGATAGAGTGCCTTGAGAAAAGCAATAAGAGGGATATCCAACTCAACCTTATTGGAGTTGATATCATGCATTATAGACTTTACTTCAGATGCAAGAGCAAGAGGATCATTATTTTTCAGTTCAAGAGTGAAGAGTTTAATCATGAGCTGAACAACTTCAAGTGCAGAATGTGAGTCATAGAGTTCTTTTAGCTTTTGTAAAGCCTCAAAGGCAGTTGAATATGATGAAATATGGTGACTCACCTCTTCATTTACAGATGCTGCGATTAATGCATAAGCTTTGTTGTTCTTGTTTTCCCAAATGACGAGCTCTTTGTCTGAGGTAGGCTGTACTGGGTCATTGTCTCCTTCTCCGACGCACACTCCTTTGCACAACTCATTGAAGATGAGGGTGTGTTTTATCATCCGGGACCATTCAGGATAGTTCTCCTTGCCAGTGAGAACTATTCCTACCATGTATGATTGAATGCATTCTGTAAAAAAAAATTGCTGATAGAAAAGAATACTTCTGCCAATATACAGTAACAATGTACTCAAAAATTTCTGTGGGAAACAATTTTGGTTGTTTAATTCATATCACAGTCAATAATCAATTATTCTCTGCAAGCTCTACAAAGTTGGAGCAGCAACGACATCAATTGCGAGCTCTACAAAGTTGGAGCAGCAACGGCATCAACTGCGAGCTCTATAAAGTTGGAGCAGCAACGGCATCACAATTTCAAAGCTCACTGAAAAGAAAAACACCATAAATCCCTTTGATTCTCTAGACCTTGAAGCCAGTAATAAAAAATATGGCAGCGTTAAAGTCAGTGATAAAAAAATATGGCAGCGTTAAAGTGCTGGACAGTGTTTAAAATATGGGACAGCGTTAAAATGTTTCCCTGAATCTCGTGCATAGAAGGTTTCTTCATAAACAACCTTTTTGGTTTTCAGTTTGCAGCATCTTGAAAATGAAGCATCATCGTTCTGTCATGGAAGTTCTCTCCTAGAACTAAAACATTTAACAATAGACTACTAACAAATCCTAAAACATACTAGACTGGCCTCTACAAGGCTATGACACAGTACGACTAATACTCGGATGGATACAGTTTGTCACTCTCAAATCTCTCACGAATCAGATAAGAGCTCTGATGAATCTGCTGTGCTTTTCTCACTTTTCAGTCGCTGCTCAATATCATACTTAAGCATTTCCTCCCTCATTTTTTTTTGCTTGTAACGAAGTTCGACGTGATACTTGATATAGAATCCCAGAGCTCCTCCTACTAAGGTGCCTGTGAGGATTCGAAAGTGCGCCCTTCAATACCACATTCAACTGTTACCATGGTAGGAAATGCAGTGTTAATACCATTCAATACCACATTTAATACCGCATTCAAATGGAAACTCAACGTTAATATGGGACAACGTTAATATGATTCAATACCGCATTCAACTGTCGATATCAGGAACGAATTCGTCATCGATGTGACCAGCAAACGGTTGCTACAGAATAAGTTATAATAAGGACGCAATGGATTGAATCTAGACAAGCAAACAGACAGTGAAAACTGGCATGGAAAGGGCAGAGCGGGCAAAGGATTTGCAGAGGAATTATTCAGTCATGACAGCGCTATTCAAAAATTTAACGTACAACGCTTTTCAGGACAGAGGGGAATAAGGCAGAGGCAGAGGCAGAGGCCAGGACAGAGGAGCTACAGGAGCATAATAGCTAAAACAAGGAGTTGGCTCTGATACCATGTCAGGCCAGGTAGTAACTCCAATAGGTAGTAAAACTGATTCATATTATTCCATAGGTAGGTCATTGTTATATACAATAGGGAGTGACTGTTCAGTTCATCTCCCGATGACTGTTCACATTCCTAATTTAATTATTTACATAAAATTCACCCAATCATGAAGATTAGGTGTCAACAGGTCTAAAAAATAAAATAAAAGGGGGCATGGAAGGTTTAACAAAGTTTCCACACAAAACACTTCCTAGTGGTGGTAAGGTATTGCAAAAACTCATGATGAGGAAAAAAAGGAATGTGAATCATGATTATAGAGGCTCCAACTTTGGTTCTAAGACCAAACACATTCCAAAGATCAATATGAGGAAGTTTGATGGTAAGGATACAATAACATGGATACTACAGATGAAGCAATTCTTTGATCTACATGATTTGCAACACATACAATACGCTTAAGTCTTTATATTTAAAAAAATTAGTTTGTGTGGTATCGAACGATTTGTTCTTGTAAATAACTTCACTTGGACAATTTTTATAGAGGAAATGATAGCACATTATGAGTATACAAAGAGAAATACATTATTTATCCAATTGATAACTCTAAAAAAAAAGGAGTTAGGTTGTTAAGTACATTGAGAACTTCCAAAGATTGAATATCAAGGTAACTGATATTCTAGAGAAGCATCTAACTAATGCCTTCATAGGGAATTTAAGGGATAACATTTGACATGAGGTTATCCTTTGGTAACCTAAGTCATTAGAGAATGCATTCAGTGTGGCGATAAATGTTGAAAGAAAAATTATGGCAACAAGGAGGTATGTCACTCAAAACTATAAATATGGAAGTGTTGTTGATCCTAGCCTCCCATAACCTAAAAGGTTGACACCACAACTGGAGTTAATAATATCAAAAGGGATTTGTTATATTTGTGATAGAAAATACAATAAATTCTTAAGTGTGATGAGAAAAAAATATTTTACGTAGATTTTCAAGCGGAGGAAGAATAGGAACAAGAAACATCAAAAGAAGAATATCTACACTAGGAATTAGCTCTAGAGGTTGAAGAAATCCATCTGACCGTATCTTGCAATGCATTGGATGCAATTACCAGTCCTTCAACTCTCAAGATAGAAGGATATATCAAGAAGGAAAAGGTAATAGTGTTGATTGATTCATGTAGTACCATAATTTTATTCACTGTATGATAGTCAAGGATTTGAATTTATTTCTATATCCAACGCCAAAGATTTAAGTTATGGTTTCAGATGGAGGAACTATAAAGTTCTCATTGAGGTGCCATAATATACATATAACCAAGGGGGAATATGTACTTAATAGTGTAATTATTTCCATTCCAATGGGTGGTGTTGATGTTGTATCAAGAGTCCAATGGTCACAATATTTAGGGATGATAGCTTTTAATTTTCAAGACTTTTCTTGAAATTTAATTCAAAGGAAAGGAAATTGAATTAAGGGGTATCACAGGGAGACTTGGTAATATAATCAACTCTAATGGCATGAAAAATATTTTAAAGAAAGAACAATGAGGTGTAATTGCACATTTATCCTCACTAGATGTGAAAACATCTAAGTCACCCATTTCTCCATATCTCTAGAGAGTTCTTGAAAATTATTCCAAGGTATTCAAAATCCCAAAGGTTCCCACCTATTTGTGATCATGATCATGCTATTCACTTAATTCTAGGAAATGTTCCTCTAAAAATCATACTTTACAAATATCCCTATGCCCAAAAGAGTGAAATTGAACGCATGGTTGTAGAAATGCTAAAGGTTAGTATTATTCAACATAGCCAAAGTCCTTTCTCTTCTCTATTATTATTGGTTCACAAGAAGGATGGATTGTTGGAGAATGAAGACTGAATACATTCCAAAAACAACATTGAGAACTCACGAAGGTCATTATGAATTTTTGTCATGCCTTTTGGCCTTACTAATGCACCTTCCACATTTCAAGGTTTGATGAACTCCACTTTCAAACCCTTCCTTAGAAAATTTGTGTTAGTAATTTTTAATTATATAGTAATCTACAATAAGTCTTTGAAATATCATGTTCAACGCGGTGTTAGGGTGCTCAAACTATTGGAGGAGAAATAATTTTAAGAAAAACCCTCCAAATGTTTCTTTAGGGTATAGGAGGTAGAATAATTGGGTCATATTGTATCTCATGAGGGTGATAAGGTATACAATGTATTATCACAATTTTCTTAAGAATTGTGGGAAGATAGCATCACCTCTAACGACATTCCTAAAATAAGATGCATTTTCTTGGACCCTGGAAGAAACTAAGGAGTTTTAACATCTTAAAGAAACAATGTGCAAAGATCTTGTCTTAGCTACAGCCAACTTCACAAAAACCTTTATTTTGGAATCTTATGCCTTTATAAATGGAATTGTTGTTATTTTAGTGCATGAAGGAATACATGTTTCTTTTGAGAGTCATCTAATCAAGGTAAATAATTTACACAAACCTATTTATGAGAAGGAAATGTTGGCAATACTACATGCCCTGAAGCAATGGCTCCATTACCTACTAGGAAGACACTTCAAGGTAAAAACAAATCATGATATTCATAAACACTTCTTGGAATAAATATTATCTTCAGAAGAGCATCAAAAATGGGTTATAAATATGTTTGGTTATGACTTTGGAATCATCTACAAAAAAGAGAAGATTTTTTTGCAGATGCACTCTTAAGAAAGGATGAGGATGTGGAGGCATTGCTCTATGCATTTTTTATTATCCAAACTAATTAGATAACTAAAGTAAGGGATGAATGAAAGAGCGACAAAGAGGCGTGGGAATTCATTCAAAAGTTGTAGCAAATTCCCAATGCATCTGATACATTTATCTAGAAAAATGATTCAATGTGGTACAAAGATTTTTTATATCTATGTAACAACTCCCAAATCAAATAAAATGTTATTTTGGAATTTCACACCTCTCATATAGGAGGGAACTCGGGATTTTTAAAAACTTACCATAGGATCAAGAAGGAATATTCAAAATTTTGTGGCAAAATGTTTGGTTTTCTAACAAAATAAAGTTGATACAATTAAGACCCAAGGTCTTTTACAACCATTAGTCATTCCAAGTCACCGTTGGGAGAATATTTAGAATTTCTTGGTAGAATGTTTGGTTTTCCAACAAAATAAAGTCGAGACAATTAAGACCCCAAGTCTTTTACAACCATTAGTCATTCCAAGTCAACGTTGGGAGGAGGTATGAATGGATTTTATCATAGGTATACCTAAGTCTAAAGGAAAGAGTGTCATCATGGTGGTAGTTGATAGACTTACCAAGTATGTATACTTTTGTGCATTATCTCATCCTTTCAAAGCTAGTATAGTCACTACTACATTTGTGGGAAACATTTCAAAAGCTACATTGAAACCCAAAGATTATTATAGGTGAAGAAGATCTCATTTTCACTGGAAATATTTGGACATAATTATTTTCTTGTATTGGTACTCTATCAGCTCATAACTCATCTTATCATTCTCAATATGATGGAAAAACGGAGATGGAGAATAAATGCTTGGAAGGATATCTTCATTGCTTTATATATAATAAACAAACACAATGGATCAAGTGGTTAACTCTGGAAGCATGGTGTATAACACTTCCATACCATAAAACAAATTACCCCATTTATCGAACTTTATGGATATCATCTACCATCCATCAAAATAGTCTCTAAGAGACAATTCTAAGGTTTAAGAAGTGGAATATCACATCGACCATCAGCAATAATTCTTCCAATTCTTAAAGGATAACCTGACTCGAGCACAAAATCGAATGAAACAACAAGTAGATCAACATCAAAGTGAAATAAGTTTTGACGTATGCGATTGGGTACTTTTATGGCTACAACCATATAAAAAAGTGTCCCTTAAGCAATCTAAGAAGGATAATAAATTATCACCCAAGTACTATGGCCCTTATAAGGTGTTGCAAAAGATTGGTACTATGACATACAAATTGGACGTTCTTGCATCTTCATGAGTACTCCTATTTTTCCATGTTTCATGCTTAAAGAAGATTATAGGTGACAAGATCCCAGTTCAAACTATATTGCCCGAACTTGACGAGGAAGGAGAAATCACATTAGAGCTTGAAAAAATCATGGAAACAAGAATCTGGCAGCTAAGAAATCGATCAATTTTAGAGTATCTCATTAAGTAGAAGAACTTACGTGTTGAAGATTCCACATCGGAGGGTGAGTATTTTATATAGAAGCATCCATAACTACTCAAGCATTGAGGACAACACTTTTTGGAAGGAGAGGAGAGTGTTAGGTCCCTATAATGCTATTGTAACCCCTATATTGTTATTATTGTGCCCAATAGAAGCCCACTATTGTTATTTTTGTGTCATTACATTATTATTGTTATGTAGGCCCTAATTATATTTTGACCCTTTAAACACCTATATATACCAAGGAGGTCTTGTCATTCAAATCAACCAAGAATTGTTCATTTATGTGATGTAAAAGGAGGCTTCCTCTTCGAAGTGGCTTATTGTAAAGTCATTGATCTATATTTTCTTATGTTTTTGTGTTAGTTTGATATGGGTACATAACAAAATTATTCCAAATCATCTTTTTTTTTAGAGGGGTTGTTTTTAAGGAAATTCCTTGGTATTCATTGGACTATCCCTAATAAATGCCCATTTTCATGACATCATCTACATCTAAAGGGGACATGTTCATAGTCTAGAGATAACTTCCAAACATTATCTTGATAATAAATATCTGTGGAGGCTAGAAGAGGTTGGGAGATATTCATGTAAACATAGATCAAAGCATATGACATGTGCTTCTCTTTCTTAGTAACCTACGATACTTTGAAAAATTTTCCAATGGCATTGCTAATGCCTTTAAGGGTTTCCTCCTCCCAATATTTTTTAGGAAGATAAAAGAATCATACCCACAACAAGGTAGCAAGGAAATATTTCTTCTCCAAGTTATACTACTCCTTCCAAAATCACATGAAGAGCCCTGCATTGTTAAGAAAATATGGCCCTCCTTCTAAAACCCTTGATCTATCTTCCAAGCTAGAGAAAATGACTTTGTATAATCCTTTTTCCCTAGCTCAAATTCTTTTTAACCCTAGAGGTTCCATTTATTTTGGTCCATCTAATCAAATACTTTTCAATGGGTGATAATCCAATGAATTTGCATATAAGAGCATGATCCTACATATGTTGGATATATTCTCTAATCTTTCTAGATTTAACCTCTTATTTTGGATCTTGCACCACTTTTGTCAACGCCCTAGATATCTAGCCTACCAAGATGCAATCAACAAAGGTTTCATCATGAAACCATAAAGCCCACTTTGCCTAGCTGCTCTATGAAAAGGATTTCGAAGATAAGGAGATTGAAGGGGAATACTAATAGATCCATAATCATTATGAAACTCGTAAAACACGCTATTTAAAGGAAGGGGTACAATCCCCTCTCTGAAAGTTGAGCATGGAAAATTATGCAGAAGAAACCCTAAAATTTGTAGAGTGAATCCCTTGGAGAAATAGTTTGAAATTTTTTACATATATATTATACAAAGTTGATATTGAAATATTTTATCTAAGTTGAATAACGTAATATTTTATTTTTTATGGAATTTAATGCATATGTTTGTTACTACTAGTTTTTTAATTGTTACATGTCACCTTCTATTGAGTACAGTAGGAGTTACAAAACACTTTCATATTGAGCTCTAGAAAATAAGTGATGAGAAATATTTCTACTTTCAATTATTTTTAAAGAAAGAGAGATATTTTTTAATACTTTTTAAATGTTACATCTCACCTTCCTGTTGCGTACAAAAAGAGTTATACAACTCTTTCATATTGGGATTTTGAAAATAAGTGATGTGAAATATTCCTACTTTCAATTATTTTTAAAGAAAGAGATATTTTTAATATAAGGTTGATATTGAAATATTTTGTTTGATCCTAACATTGAAATATTTTATTTATCATTGATATTCACATATGTTTTTTGTTATTAATGATCATACTCATAGTCAATATTCATTAAAACCAATTTTGATTTTTCATATGTAAAGATAATAAAAGGAATAATATGGTTTGCTTTAAAAATTTATTTCTACAAAAACACAATTTTGGTGACTTAAAAAGTTGAGGAGGTTAATATCATAATAAATATTTTGAAAATGGAATTCAAAGGGATTTATTTTGAAATTGACATTTAATGTGAGTGTAAGACATACAAGAGATAATTTTTGTTCTTGGAACATATTTTATGATGAAGGTCATGAGAGTTTATTCCTTTCTTTCATAGTAACTAGTGAATGGATAACTTCAAATCATTGATATGGGAAAGACCTAGGATCCAATCACAATTGTTGTCACTATTCGCTTCAATATCAAGATATTTAAATTTTCCTTCCCTGTCCTAATTAGACATCTTTTAGAGGGTGATAATCCAATGAATTTGCAGGTTAGAGCGTGATATTGCATATATTGGATATATTCTATGGTCTTGCTAGATTTAACCTCATATTTTGGATCTTGCACCACTTTTGGGAAGCAACACTGAATTTCTAGCTTACCAAGCCTGATCCATGGATTTCTAGATTCCTTTGGTGAAGTTGAGCATGAATGGTTATGCAAATGAGCTAAATTTCTAGCTTGCCAAGCTCCCTCTAGCAAAGCTAACCATGAAATAAACTTGCAGAGTGAAATATTTTGTGGAATCAATTGATATATATATATATATATATATATAATATTGAATAACAAATATTTTATTTTATAGATTTTGATGTATATTTTTGTTTATGAGAGATTTTTCGGTGTAAATCACATGATATTTCATTTGTCCACGTGTTTCAAACCAACCAGTGTGGTTCATCGTCAGGACAAGTTGAATGAACAGATCTCGCTTTGCATGTTAAATAGATAGAGTAGAACATCCAACGACTATATTTCTTGACCAGGTAACGGCTATATTGACAACGGCTAGATTTGACCGGGAAACGGTTAGTTTGGACTGGATTAGGGGTATAACCTTTATTTAATTAAATAAGTTAATTCGGTTAGTTATATTCTTATTAAAATAAAAGTAAATGGACCATTTTATAAACTTATAATTATAAATATATATTAAAATAAATAAATTATAAAATAAACTAATTTAAATTAATAGTTAGTTATCAAAGTTATTATATCTAAATATTAGAGTAATATATAAATAGTTAGTTATATTTTATTAAAATATAAGTTAAAGGGACAGTTTCATACACTTATATTTATAAATAGATAATAATTAATTATAAAATAAATTAATTTTAAATTAATAGTTATCTATAAAAGTTAATTAAATATATAAATATTAGAGTAATTTAAAGGTATGATATTAGAGTAATTTAAATTATAATTATGATATTAGAGTAATTTATAATTATAAATATATATTAAAATAAATAAATTATAAAATAGATTAATTTAATAATTAGTTATCAAAGTTATTATATCTAAATATTAGAGTAATTAATAGTTAATTATAAAAGTTATTAAATATATAATTATTAGAGTAATATATAAATAGTTAATTATATTTTTATTAAAATATAAGATTTTATTTTTATTAGTCATTTTTTAATGTTATATCTCACTTTCCTCTTGAATACAAGAGGAGTTATATAACTCTTTCATATTACGCTATGGATTTTGATTTTGATGTTTTTGTTATTATTAATTTTTTAAATATTACACTTCATTTTTTTTAGTACAAAAGGAGTTATACAACTCTTTCATCTATTTTTACTTTTAATTATATTTTTAAGAAGAAAAATTGAGAAAAAAAATGTTTTTAATATAAATTTGATATTTAAATATTTAATTAAACTTAATATTAAAATATTTTATTTATTATATCTTGAAATAATAATATAAGAATTTCTTCCAGGGAAGATGAATTTGATAATAATGATAATAATTATACCCGGCAAATTCACCTCCACCATATAATATCTCAGAGATTACATCTGTAGTTGAAACTTGAGATAAATCTATATTGATTTAAAAAAACTTAGGCAAAAGTTTAAATAAAAAATAAAACATTTGGATGCTTTAAAGTCCAGGTACATAACAGTATCAGTAGTCGTTGGAGCTGCTATAAATCCATTGCGTGTTAAGTGCGGCATTAGTCATTGTAGATGTGATTTTATGTATTCATTAATATTAAAAATGGCGACAAGACAGCATACGCATCTGAATGATTGGTGGTCCCTGATTCCTTAGCAAGCAATCTCAGCGCCAACAATTAGCTGAAAATAAGTAATTAAATGAGGGGTTGTATAGGTTGAACATTCGATTTTGGTAGGCCAATTGTCCCATTGTAATTATATATAGTCTCCTCTCATTTAATACCATTAACAAACTGTATATTTATTGCCCCAATAATTTCTTTATTATTATTATTAGGAAATTATTATCATTGTTAATATTGATAATAATATTAGTATTAACCTTAACACTAATAACGTGCCTATATATTCATATGGGCGTGGAATTGTGGAGGTAGGTTGCGATTGCAGGGAAGAAGAAAATATGGAATCTGAAAATAAGGTCGGTTATACAGAGAACAAGTCTGGCAGGAACGATGGTCAGAGAATTAATGACGCCTATGGTAGTTTCTTCGTCTTGAATTTCATCTTGAGACTGCTGGTAGTCGGCTCCACGTTTTCTGCTGCAATCGTAATGGGAACGGACAAACAGACCACCATACTTCCCTTCGTTGGGCCATCGTCTGCCAAATATCAATATTCGCCTGCCTTCGTGTACGTGGGTCGGACTATATTTATCATCTCAGTATTTTAGAGATTAATATAAATTTATCTTAAATATTGATCTAACATGAGGTTAGTGAGATTTAATTTTTTTATGTGTGATTTTTATCAATATTCGCCTCCTTTCGTATAAGTGGGTAAGATTATATTTATCATCTCACTTATCTTCCTTGTTTTAGAGATTAATATAGATTCATTTGAAACACTGATTTAATTAGAGAGATCTAATTTCGTATAAGTGAGTAAGATTATATTTATCATTTCACTTATCTTCCTTGTTTTAGAGATTAATATAGATTCATTTCAAACACTGATTTAATTAGAGAGATCTAATTTAACATGAGGCTAGAGAGATCTAATTTTTTCAAGTGTGATTTTGATCAATATTCTTCTATCTTTGTGTACGTGGGTGGTAGTATATTTATCATCTCACTTATCTTCCATGTTTTATAGATTAATATAATTTCATCTTAAATACAGATCTAACATGAGACTAGAGAGATCTAATTTTTTCATGTGTGATTTTTATCAATATTTTTCTGCCTTTGTGTATGTGGGTGAGACTATATTTATCATCTCACTTCTCTTCCATGTTTTAGAGATTAATATAGTTTCATCTTAAATACTGATCTAACATGAGGCTAGAGAGATCTAATTTTTTCACGTGTGATTTTTATCAATATTTGCTGAGTGGGTGGGACTATATTTATCATCTCACTTATCTTCCTTGTTTTAGAGTTTAATATAGATTCATCTTAAATACTGATCTAACATGCTGCTAGAGATCTAATTTTTTCACATGTGATTTTTTTCATGAGTTTATATTATTTAAATGTTTTGTATAGTTTTCTTTTTGTTATTATTTTGTTGATCAAAATTTCAACTTTGATGATTGACAGTTACCCTTACACATGACACTTGGAATTTTTTTTTAAGTTGTTACCTAGATTAAAATGTATGGAAAGTTAAATAGTAAATTTAGAAAATATTTTAAGATCTGATTTAATAAAAAAAAAATGATTTAGCTCCAGTCCCATTATCAAATTAAAGATTCCAGGATATTCCTTCAATCTACAAGTTTAATATATTAAGATTCAAAATATGTTAAGATGTTGGGTTGTCACGGTATGTTATTTTGCAGGTTTTTTGTAGTGGCAAATGCAGTTGCCTGCGGATACACACTGGTTTCATTGATCTTATCCTTATCTGCCAAATTCACCTCCTCTACACTGTCGGCCTTTCTTCTCTCTGTCAGTGATTTGGTAATTCATTCTGCAATTTCTTTGCTGATGTAATTTAATTTAGCATAGTTTAGTTTAGTTTGGGTACATATTTCATTTTAGTGACATTGTGACTAGAGCCATCCAGCAACCTGGAAGATGGTATGAAAGTTCGGTTATTAATGTTCAAATTTGAATTGAATTTCGTAATTTTGTGCAGGTGATGGTGGCGCTGGTATCATCGGGCGCCTCTGCAGCAGCGGCCATTGCTTACGTTGGGTACAAGGGAAATTCTCACACTCAGTGGGGAAAACTCTGCGGTATATATGATCGCTTCTGCAATCATGTAATTGGTGCTCTGACTGCTTCGTTTGCAAGTCTCATCATCTTTCTGGTGCTCACTGTCATGAATATTTATAGTATATACAGACGTACGAGCTCTGCCCGTTGACGGCATGAATGGAATGGCAGAATCTAGTTGTGTAAATTAACGAGGAGACCTGCTAGGCTTTAGAGGTTGTGCTATGTAGTTGTAGATATTAATTACGTTGCATTGATAGAATATATGCTTCGGTTTCGCTCGGCTGTGGAGCTGAATTTCGAAGCAATAAACCAAAATCGGGATGTTTACCTTGTTGAATAAATTTAATAATATTTTGGAATAGGATGTTTTATCTGGTGAAGATAATTTGGTAGGATTGATCGATCTTGAAGACGATCAGTGTTTATTATTTTTGAGATAGTTTTTCATAATTTTAATTTAATTTATATAGATAGTATGATTTAATTTCTATAAAATATAAATTTATTAATTTGAAAATTGTTATATTTTATTTTTTTGATATATGATATTGATATGTTGTTGTATTGATTTATAATATTGACAAAAGTTTATTTATTATATAAATAACTTATAATTAAGAATAGGGTTATATATGGTTTAAATTTATATATTAATTTTTTCTAATAATAATAATTAATATTTGGTTTTTTTAATTTTTTTATTTTAAATTAAAGATTTCTATAATTAAGAATCTTGTTATATATTTTTTGTAAAGTCTTATATTAAATTTTTCTAAATCATGGTTAATAATAATATTTTAAATAATAAAAAAAATTAGATAAAAAAAATTATTTTCGCAATGTCAAATATAGAAGTAAGCTTTTGGAATAGGAAAGAATTACTTTTACATTATAGATCACAAAAGTCTTAGATCTAACAATGTCAGTTTTACTAATTAATTTATAATAAATAGTTATTCTAGCCATTAATAATAAGAATAATTCTATTATGTTAATATAATATTAAGATTATTCTAATAATACAAGTTAACAATTTTATCACATTCTCTAGATTTTTGACTCAGAATTGGTTAATTTTTTACTAAAAAAAATTTAAAATAAGATTCTTTTTAACATAATAATATTGTTTTAATTAAATAGTCAAATATAGTCGTTTTTGGGTCAATTATAGATGTTTGCCCTGTCCAGTCTAATATAGCCATTTTTCAGTCAAATTTAGTCGTTGGAAAGTCTGCTCTCCCTATTTAAGATGTATCCATGATCTGATTCTTCTACTTGTCTTGATGATGAACCACACTCGTTGGTTTGAAACGCGTCGACATGTACTATCGTGTGATTTACACCAAAATATTTTTTCTCATAAAAATGTCAAATGTATTATAAAGTGTTTAAATGGTTATCATAGATGGAAGTGTATTAGTGTTTATCATCCATTTAATATATATATATATATATATATATATATATATATATATATATATATATATATATATATATATATCTATGTTATTTTCACTGTGGGAAAACCTATCATAACTTAGTTGTCAAAACAACAATGAAGTCAACCATCTTTGGCTACTAACCACCAATGTAGGTTGACCCATCTCCCATCACCGTTATTCAAGGAAAACCATGCCACCCGGAATAACCCGCTGATCCTTAAGGTGAAGGCTTTCACTCCTCCCAGATGCTTCTCGGTTGGGACGTTAACTTGTTTCCTTAAGTCCGAGGAAGATGAGCTTTTACGCAAGCAAAAATAGTTATATATATATATATATATATATATATATATATGAATTAGTATATTTTATAAAAAAATAAAAAATTAAAATGATTTTGATTTTTTATTAAATTTTTAGTGTATATTTTTTTAAATAATTAATTTTATTGATGTAAAAATATAAAATATTGAAATATGTGAAATTGAATTAGAATTGAAATATTTTTTTGTATAATTATTTAAGAAGAGAAATAGAATAATAATGCATTTTTTTAATTATTAAAGGACTATTTTTTATTAATATATTTATATTGGAGAAATTCTTAATTTTTAGGAAATTTAAAAAAAATGAAATTATTTTGTTTTTAAAATAATTAGTTGTTTTTAGATAATTTATAATTTTGATAGATTATTTCCCACTATTTCAAGGTGTCTTGTGGTTGGAGGGAAGTTCTCATGGGAATTGAATTTGCTCAATAATGAAAATATCCTCAATTTTCACCATTGGATCCAATATTTTTAAACTTTATTTCTAAATAGTTAAATATAATATTATTTTCCATATAAAAATCATTTAAATAATTTGACATAATTAAATATAATTTTTATTAGCCTACTGTAACTAAGAGATGAAATGACTTTTTTTTCACGACTATTTTTTTGGTTAATTTTAATCAAAATTTGATGGATATTTTTAGGGTGCTAAATCCATTTATACATTCAAAAATCTATTTTAAACAACAAAAAATCTTGAAATTGTATTGACCAATTTTAGTGAATTTCCATGAAAAAACTATTTCATCTATAAGTTAGACTAGGCAATTTTTATTTATTGAAATTACATATAATTATTTAAGATGAAAAAAACCTAAATTTAATTGTTTAAAATAATAAGAACTCTTTTTTTGCATTAACAAATTTCTTTCTAAAAAATTGACTTGTTTTTCTCAAGCTTGTGCTCGAAAGCATTCAAATCTGTTTAACTTCCATAGACACTATGACTGAGGCCATTCTCCCCAAAAAGCTCTCAGTTTGTATGGTTAGGCTCACACCTTTCTCATCAAAATTACAAAGGTCAACTCTCAGTTTTGAGGGCTACGCTCACACTTTTCTAGAAGCATCCTTTAGTTAAACCTCCATAGAAACTATGCCTAAAGCCATTTCTTACCAAAATTGCAAAGCTCCTCTCTCAATTTGTATAATTAGACTTACACCTTTTTCACCAAAATTACAAAGGTCAACTCTCACTTTTTATGGCTAGGCCAAAACCTTTCTAGAAACATCCTTTAGTTAAATGGAGTTTTGTAAACTCTCACTTTTTATGGTTAGGCCAAAACCTTTCTAGAAACATCCTTTAGTTAAATGGAGTTAGATTTCTTTCTCAAGAGATATAAGGAACCGGGAGATTAAAAATATATTCCTTAGCTTCTAGAAGTATGTGTAAAATGGTCCACAACTCATTTTTATGGGGTAGATGATGAAGTCCAAGTACCTTATAGGTTTGTCAATTGCAAGGTGGCCTCACAAGGATAGAAAATCATCTAAAGGCTCTATAGTTTAACAGGCTTTTGTTTCAACTTTCCCATTAGTTGAAAGGTGGATGTTCTAGTGAATTGGTGATGGCAAGGTGGATGTTCTAGTGAATTGGTGATGGTAAGAAGATTAAAATTGAATAAAAGCCTTGGATTAGGATGGAGGAAATTAAACTAAAGGTGGATGTTTTAGTGAATTGGTGATGGTAAGTGAATGTTTTAGTGAATTGGTGATGGTAAGAAGATTAAAATTGAATAGGACCCTTGGATCAGAGTGGAGGAAATTTTTCATTTCTTATACCTTAGTGCAATTGAAGTCTACTATCTTATACCTTCATGTAATTTTACGAGGAAGATTTATTGTGCTGGTCTAAAAATCTTATTTTATAGGAATTCACTACCGAATTAGGTTATGCATCTTATTTTCGGGAAATTCACTGCCAAATTAGGTTATGTCGCATTCATGGAGTCTCAGTTCTATGGGGAAAAGAATAATAGTGGAGCATAATTTGCAGGCTCCATGCTTCGTTGACATGTGAGACGACTCTTCGGCTCCCTCTTACCAACACATTGTTGACTTGGGAGATTGGGTAGAATAGGGGCTGGGTCTGGCATAGTAGATGTCGTTTAGGTAAGCTTTAAGTGGAAACATCTTCTCACACTTTTATTATACTGTCCATGTCCTGAGGTTAGTGGCTTAGAGTTCAAACAAAAGGCTATTTGTTCGCAGGTCGCGGTGGAAGAATGTATGAATGGCTTGTGGATTAGTAGGTCCTCTAGGTCAAATATTTTCCATGTGTTCTTATTAATTGTATCCGGTGGACATGTAATTCGAATATTTTTCACGGCCCTGGCTATTACTATGGGTCTAATTATTAAAATAATCAAAGAATTCCAAGTTGAGCACAATATCAAGAAATCCTCGTACTTTGTTAATGCCAGTATTGGGTTATGAAATTCTGTGGGGATATTTTAATGAGCCCATTTAGGGGCATCCTCTTGTTTGCAGTGTGGATTTGGCTCTTTTCAGGAAACTAGATAATTATTTACATATTAGATAGGCCCTAGGCCAGGGGACACACATCATATGCAGATGAGCTCATTGTTTCATGGACTTACTCTATAACCGCCCAGAAAGGGATTAAGAAGCTTCAAGTTTTTTGGGATTCTAAATTAGTGATTGATAACCGCCCAGAAAGGGATTAAGAAGCTTCAAGTTTTTTGGGATTCTAAATTAGTGATTGATTAGAGTAATAGAAAAAATCATTTATTGAAGGATTTCTAGGATGCAATGCAATATTTTGAGTGGCTATCCTTAACCACATTTACCATGAGCTTAATCAATAAGCTGGCACTCTGTCCAAAGAAGCTTTATCTCTTCCAATTGAGTCTTTTGGCTTATATGACTTCACAAAGGGAGCCGAGAAAGAGTCCATGGAGTTTCTTTTTAGCTCTCTTTTTCTCTGTCTTAGCTTTCTTTTTCTGTTTTTGGTATAGGGCATTTGTCTTTTTTTGGAATTAGTTTTATATTAGTTTTAAGTAATTTATATTTTACAAATATTATGCAAGAAATTGATGTTCAATATAAAAGAAATGAATAAGACAACTTTAAATATAGTGAGAAATTTTGTATATAAAAAATAATAAGTTTATAGTGAAATATTATATTTAAGTTGAATTAGGCTTTCTTTATGGATTTTGATATATATTTTTATTATTAATATTTTTCAAATGTTACATCATATTTATCTGATCTATAAAAATAATTACACTTCTTTTATAATTAAAATATTTTATTTATTATTTATATTGGTAAATACCTTTTGTTATTAACAGTGATAATAATGGTTGTCAATCTTTATTAAAAAATCAAAATATGTTAATAAAATGAAAAGAATAACTTAATTTTGTTGAAAATTTTATTTCTAAGAAACAATAATTTTGGTAACTTCAAAACTTAAGAAAATCAATATCATCATAAATATTTTGAAATTGACATTACTTAATTTGGTTGAAAAAATTATTTCTAAGAAACAATAATTTTTATGACTTCAAACATAAGAAAATCAATATCATCATAAATATTTTGAAATTGACATTTAATGTAAATGTCAATAAGACATTCTAAATAAATTTTTTCTCTATTTTTTTTTAATTTTCCAACATCATAAAATTCACAAATTCTTTTTAACCATAACTCCTTATGAAGTGGGTCCTCTTTCATTATAAAAACCATAGAAAATTTAATAATGTTAATTTTTATTTTAACACTTATTAATTAAAGACATATTTTCAAATTTATTTATTAAAATTTATGAATATTAAAAACAAGTTTTCTTTATTTATTTAGATTAATAATTTTAAATATTATAATTTTTCATTTTAAAAATATTATTTATTTATTAAAATAAAAAATACATTAGTTAAAAAATGGTAAATAACCAAAATTTAATCATAAATTATAATTATGAATAAAATAATTTAATAAATATGTCAATCCAAAAGAGTTCTGTGTTATTTTTTGGACTTCGGTGTTTTATCAGGCAGAAAAAATTTAGATGAAATTTTGATTTTTGTTATTTAAATTGGCTTTTTTAAGTGTATATATAAATTCAGTGAAAAATCCCTAGACACTTCAATTGTGCAGGATTTATCATCAAACTTGTGATTTCAATAAATTCTTGCCGAATTTTAAATAAATTAAACTGGAAAATTTCCAAAACACTCACATAACAAATTATTTATTTGGTATGAAGAACATTTTGTTTTCAAAATTCTCACCCTTTTCAAAATTAAGAAATCCAAGAAAAACCTTATTAAAATGTTGAGTAGAAAAGAAGTATAAGGGGTTTGACGCATAACGTCCAGGTACGTAAATCAGTAGCAGTAGCCGTTGGAGCTGCTCCAAATCCATTCCATTACAGGGGGACAAGCTCTGCCTATTGACGGTATTAATGGAATGGCATAATTTGGTTGTGTCAATTAATTGGGGGAGACCTGCTAGGCTTTGGAGGTTGTGCTGTGTCGTTGTGCATATTAATTACCTTGCATGGATAGAATATCTGATTCCATTTCTTTCTCCTATGGAGCTGAATTTCAAGCCAATAAACCAAATCGCCACGTTTACCTTGTTGAATAAACTTAATAGTAGTTTGGAATATATGATGTTTGCTCTGCTTCATCCACTTGAAGACTATTTGCCGGGATTGGATTGATGGATTCTGGATGGATATTTATTTTTTTTTGTTTTAAAAAGTTATTTTTTAATTTTAGTTATTTTATATTAAAATTTAATATTAATTAAATTTTTAAGACAAATACAGTTATTTTATATTTAACACAAAATAAAAATATTTTAAGTCAAAATTTTAAAGTTAAGGTTAAAATAGTTTAAGACAAAAATATTTGAAGACAATTTTATAGACAAAAAAATTGAGATAAAAATATTTTAAGACATTATTTTAAATTTAAGAAAAAAACAATTTAAGACAAAAATATTTTAAGACAACTTTATAAACAAAAAAAAATTGAGACAAATATTTTAAGACAAAATTTTATATTTAAAACAAAAACTGAGTAATACAAAAATATTTTAAGACATTTTTATATTTAAGACAAACACAGTTTGGGACAAAAATATTTTAAGACAATTTTATATTCAAGACAAAAATAGTTTGAGACAAAAATATTTTAAGACAATGACCAAGGCCAAACTCATTTAAGAAAATTAACAATTAACACAAAAACATATCAATTTAAGACAATATTATCTAACTAGTACAACCACATTAAAAATATTAATGTGGTTGAAGAATGTCTTCCTAATGCACACATTTACATGATTAACCATGTATTAAAAGGTTATGGATTAACTTTAACTTAAAAAAATAAAAGAAATTATAAATAAATGCTATAAATAATAATGAGGAACTCATCATCAAGGAACTTATTAGAATTGGAATAATAATATCAAATCCCTAAAAATAAAAGAAATTATAAATAAATGTTATAAATAATAATGAGGAACTTATTAGAATTAGAATAATAATATCAAATCCCTAGGAAATTGGTGGGTAGGGTGGACTGGAAGCCACGGGCACGAATCTATTTTTTTAAATTTATTAAAAGTAATGGACCATTTTGCTGAATACTTTCTTGTATTTATGGATTTTTCGGCTGGAGCAAGGAGAATGGGAGCATCCATGGCTCTCAGGGTTTACGGTGCTCAGGAAATCAAGATCTATGCGCATGCAGGTCTCGGCACTCCCCAAGTCAGCGCTGAGGCTTCACACGAGAAGCTGCAATTAGTATGGAAGGCTTTCGGAGGCTGTGGGGCTCCAGCCTGGGATCAAGTTAATCACTCAGATCAGTCTGCTGAAACGGACAAAAGAGATGCAGTGCGGCGGATCTGGTCAACACGAGGGGATTTATGGACTGTGCAGCCTGCGGCATCCCAGTTCCCAACTGAATAGGTGAGGACACCTGCCAATGACCGGAAGCCGGGTATAGCGACCCTAGCCAAAGCGGCCATGAGCCTGGGGACTCGGATCTTGCTGCGGAATACAAATACTCTTGATAGAGAGGGTGGATCTCGGTCAGATGATCCCAACAAGCCAGATTTGGAGAGACCAAGGCTTAGACAGGCTCCAAAGCTAAATGGTGCATCTGGGTTCGCAGAGGAACTGTCCAATCCAACAGAACAAGGGCCCAAAAAGACAGATCCACTCTACATCAAAGAAGATCTGATACAGGAAACCCCTGATAGTGCGACCCTGAAAATGAGATCTCTGTCAGAGTCTCCGGCACGAGAGAATTCCTTTGCAGCGAATCTGGGCTGGAGCGAAAGCTACCATCAACAGACGCTTTTTCCTCCCCCTCTGCCTCCAGTGCGTCAAGAGATAGGAGGCTCAAAAGCCTCTGACCCTGTGTTGCTTCAGAAAGTTTATGAAAACTTCTCTGCCCCCTTTCAGGTTCAAATCACACAGATCTCAGGCAAGACCACTCTGCAATGGGTACACCCTTCAGATCTGGTGCAGAATCTCAAAGTAAATCTGGAACGCCGATTTGGGATCCCCTTTGCCCTTCAGAGACTTATATTTCAAGGTAAACAACTCGATGATCCTCTTCCCCTCTCTTCTTACAGCATAAAAAATAATAGCTCTTTAGTGTTTTCCCTTCGTTTGAGAGGTGGCGCTGCAGGTCAATCTTCTTCTGCTCATCCCTTCTCCTACAAAGCTACAGTACGCTCTGAGATACCCCTCTCCCCTGAACCTCCCAAACCTAAGCCTTTTCTGGTTGACAAGTTAGAGGAGGTCCCCTCTGTTGAGATCTCCCACCCTGACCTTGCAGATGACATTCAAAGATTTGCTGAAAGGGCCATCATTTGCAGATTCAATGGGCTTTGGCCTCACTCTAAGGACCTTTATGACTGGATCAATGACAACTGGACTCACCATTGCAAGGTTTGCTTCTGCTCAAAAGGATATTTTATAGTTCTGTTCGACAGTCCTAAGCACTATGAAAAGGCCTTAGAAGAAGGTCCTTGGTTCATGGGTACAGCAGGACTCTTCATAACTCCATGGTTCTCAGATTTTGACCCAGCTTCTGCAGTCATTACCAAAGCCCCTGTCTGGATCAGACTTCCAAACTTTCCAGCTCACCTGTGGCATACAGAAGTCTATAGGAGCATAGGCAACACCTTGGGCAGCTTTTTAATGGGAGATTACAGGCGGGAACTACAAGGTCTCTTCACATATGCTAGAATATGTGTGGAGCTAGATCTAAGCAAGGGACTACCAGAGCAAATCAATCTCAAGATCAATGACTCTGTCTGGACCCAGAACCTGGATTACGAAAACACTGCCTTCCGCTACCGCCATTGTCACCTAACAGGGCACCTGCAGAATTCCTGCCCATCGCTGCCTGCAAAATCGAAAAAGGGAAACTTTGCAAAGACCAAACCCAAGCGTTGGACCCCTTGTTCTCCGCCGCCAGCAGTGAGCTCGGATTCCTCAAGCTCGGAAGATGAGGAGAGCGATTCAGAACCGGACCAGGCGCCTCAGACGATGGATCCGTCCACAGATACTCCTGCGCACACCACTGTCACAGCAAGCTCCCAGAAACGCGTCCATGAGACCTCCTCTTCTGAATCAGATAAGGAGATCCCCCTGATGGAGAATTCCAGTCTTCAAGTGGTTTTAGCTCATACTCCCCAGGATGGCTGGATAAAAGTCAATAAAAAGAAAGGGAAAAAACACCGTGTTGAGGATACTGCCCCTGTGGGGTAATAGTTAGTTTTTGCTCTCAAGTTATTTGTTGTAGCTCCGTGATTGGTTCACTCCTTCTCCGGGACCGAGGTTGATAGTTTCATCATTTCCGGTCTGCCGGTTTCTTGTCTCTCATGATTGTACTATATTTTACTCAATAGAAATAGTTTAATTTTACTGAGAAAAAAAAAATTGGACCATTTTGCTAAATAAAATTTGTTTATATATAAATGAATGTTATAAATAATAATGAGGAACTTATCATGGAGGAATTCATTAGAATTGGAATAATCTCAAATCCGTAGGAAATTGGTGGGCAAGGAGCCACGTGGCACAAATACAATTTTTTAAATTTATTAAAAGTCAATGCAACCTAACAAACTCTTTAATACATTACAACCATTGATAAGCGTAAAGACTAAGCATATGTTGAGCATATTCCCTTGAGAATCAATCTACGCCCCAATTAAAAAAAAAGTCAGCAGATCCTCATCCACCTTAAGTTGAAATAAGAAGCCTTCGGCAACAACTACAAAATTGACTCTAACAGTGCACCCTAAGTTCGCAAGCTTGCAGGCTACTACTGTCTTGCTCCTATACCGAGGTTGTCAATTCACTTACCATTCACGTTATCTTATATAAAGACAAACATTTGTTGGGCTCTTCGTTTTGTGGGGGTGGATGGCTTTGAAGAACGCGACACCTTTTCCCGGAAAGATTTCCTGGACATCAATTCCTCTTTTGTCCCTTCGATCTCTGTTGATAGGATTAGAGACAACTTGTCTATCATTGAATTCTTCATTACTACATGGAAGGGGGCTTTTAAGACAAAAGAAAGATTTTGTCTTAAAATTTTCATTATGAGGCGCTAGCAAAAAAGGTAAAGGTAAAAGATTAGGAGTCCATCTTTACGTTGTTAATGGGTTCTTCAGAAAATAGAGTGATGGAGACCGACAACAACTGATGGGATTTAGGGCGATGGAGATCGACAACAGAGGTGTGCTTCGTGAGAGGAACGATGGAGGCACTTTCACTGAACGTGGATAGGTAGTAACATAGTTGGATTATTTTTCGGGGTCTCCATAGATTGTGTTTTAATGTGTTTTTTTATTGTTTCATTTATTTTAAATGCTACTTCTATCCACTTGTTATCAGCACATTGTTGTACTTGAACTCCTGACTGTCATCGGCAACATGGATTAGATTCACCTGAAGGATTGTTGAAAAATGTAGCAAGAAATTCTCAATTTCATTTGCCTTGATTGAATTGAGAAAAATTGAATTTCCACATCAGCAAACAACTTGGATGCAATTAACTTGTATGACATGGACTCTGTCACCCAGTTTACTCAATAAATTTGAGTTGGAGGAGTTAGAGTTCAGTTATGCATGCGTGATTGCTAATTTTTAGCAATCAAAGTCAGTTATTCAAGTTGTTTTTAGTTAAACTAGTTCTAATTGTTGGAGTAACTAGTGGAAGGTCAGTTGTGCAGTGGGACTTCAATAAAAATCAGTGATCATCGAGTTAATTGATCAATCATCCCAAAATAGTTGGTGCATTTCAAATAATTCAAGTTCTCCAGCTGTGATGGAGATTCCAAGGCAGTGTAACATCAGTTGTAGACTAGCCTTGAGTGTACAAGTGTTGCATGCAGTCATATGGTCAACCTTAGGAATTGTGCAATCCATTTTGGAAAAATTCTTAAATAATAGGGGCCTAATTTATTAAGGAATTGTGCAAGGAAATAGGGGCTCAAGCAGAGGCAGAAATTAACTAAGTATGGGCCCGAGTTTCTCAGTGAGAAGAGAGAGGTTATTCACTTGCAGGTTGTGCTCGGATGAGAAAAGCAATTGTAATACACCTTTATTCATCAAATTAATGCAAGCATGCATTGGGGTTTTTAGCAGATTTCTTTCCCCAATAAAAATATTGTGTACATGTGTGTTATTTGTTATTGCATGTTTGAAATTTTTTATCTAAATTGTGAATTAACTTTCATAAAGTAGTAGAGTAGGTTTGTGTCTTGTGATTTTCAAAAAACTTCATGAGAAGTTGCAAATCTACATCATAATTTCTACATGGTATCAGAGCATGATTCACAATAGAGTGGGAATTTCAAAGTTTTTTATTAGGAGTTTTGATTTGCAATTTAGTGTAGCAAGATCTCTTAAAAGTTGAAAATATGGCTTTCAACAAGTTGAGGCTAGAGTATGCCTTGAAAGGCAATGTTGAGGAATCTAGGGCATATGCTTTAGGTGATTTCTCTTCTAATGATAACTTCTTGTGAATGTTTTTTTACTTCATTATATTATGATATTCTCTTTTGTTAGATTATTATAGTGGTATTCATCAAACAACTACCAAATCATAAACAATAAAAAGACAAGAGACACATAATATATCTGATAAGTCAGGGCCAAAACCTCTCCCACTTGAGAGGAAAACCCAAACAAATTCTTCTTCTTATAGAGACTTCAATTGACGAATACCAAGACTAAGACACTTGACCTATTTGTCTCTCGAAGACCAAGTCACAAAACTTCCTTAATAAGATCCTTCTTCCTTGATTCAATGATAGTCAACTCTCTTGCTTCTTCATCCTTCTTGGCTACCCTTCAGTCTATTGAATAGATTTAAAAAAATTCGGCCCTAGATTCGGTCCTTGAGGAATTTTGTCCTTCAACCTTCTTCGCTAGAGAGAGAGAGAGACTCGCCTTCCTTAACTCAATTAGAGGATCTATTATACTTCCTCCAAATCTTCGTTCTTCATGATGATTGTAATACCTGCAGTATATCGACTCTTTCTGCAATAGAGGGTTATGAAATCTTGTAGGTTTGAAGTGAATATTACCCAAAAATAGTCACAAAATAGTTCGTTTTTCCTTGCCTTCTCTTCGATGGTTACATGGCTTTGTTTCTAGTTATTTCCGCACTTATCCTTATTTCAGACCTTGACCGAATTTCTTACTTATGAAATGAGGTTGTGTTGCCTATTTATAGTTGTTTCCCATGAAAATATTCCGACATGACATGTATGTGATCCGACATGTCTTTTTGATGTAGATCCTTTATTCCATCTTGAAGTTGACTTTAAGGAAATGCTTTAGATTTGTTTTGGAGGGTCTTTTTATCCTTTTAATGACTCATACAAATATGTAACATGCCCAAGAAGGGTCATTCATACATGGCATTGAATCAATTTTACTTTTATGATTTGATGACAAAACCTAAAGGTTCACAATGGGAACCTTAACTAAAATAAAATTCCTTGATCTTGAAACCCATTCAGGTACTACAAAACTAATTTTATTTTCTTCTTTACATCAATTACATAAAATCACAATTACACGTGTCATTATGAAGACCGAACCTTGTTATGATTTTCAACACTGTCTCTTAACTAGGGAGGTATTCATAATGGTACTTGGACATTCTCAAACTGAAGAATTCTCATAAGAAGAGTCAGATTGGTATCCCATATGTATAACATCATATCAACCAAAATTGTCACATAGAAAGGTCTTGACTAACAACTCTATCTCTCCACAAGATCAGAGCATAATGCTAGTGAGACCAATGATGTATAGACACCCCCACCATTGTATTTTTCGTAACATACTCCAACCGGGTTCTCAGGGTGTGTTCCACCAGGACTATTCTTATCTTGGATTCCTAGTCCTCAAATAATATCAATCCTCTACGACTACTCTTCTCTTGGATGCCCTAACTCATCATCAAAGAGTATCATATGCCAGATGTTTACCCAATCCTCCATTATATCTTCCCAAGTGAAGATAAGAATGATGTGTCTATCTCTCTGTGCATGTCCTTCACTAACACTTATGACTATTAGTCCTGGTCTAGTGCACGACACATGAGATAGAGAACCACAATTGTTACTCCCTCTTAACCAAGGATGACCAACCAATTCCATAAAGGAATGTATGCAAGTTCCCTCTTAAATAGGGACTTGACCAAGATCCCTCTTAATTAGGGACCTACAACGGCTCCTCAGGTGGAGATGATCGGACAACTAGCGTCTTGAAGAACTCCTCCTCACGATGTCATGGACTTCTCTTCTTTATTCAGGAGTCTTCCTCTTTTGGGACTTCTTCGTAGGGCATAGACCATCCATCAATTGCATCCATGATTCATTCATGTCATTATCCCTTGCATCACAAAGTGATCCATCAGTTCATATTTGGCCTTCCTTCATGCCATGCTGCCTTCTTCATGTCATGTTTCCTTAAGGATATTTCATCCTACTACATGGACATCATGGGTGGAATATATCCATAGATCTTCCCTTGGAAGCCCTGTGCAAGCCCATCTAGATATCATTCAAAAATAAAGGAATGAACATTAAATCAAAATTACCTTTGCGATGATCTTTCATCATGACATCTTCTAGTTTGCATCAGCGTCCTGCATACAAATTGACACATGTCCTAAAGATATATATAGTCAAGTGTCTCTTTCATTTTCAGACTTCATCGGAGTCTTCATATCTTTCATGGAGATATCCTAGTAAAATTTCTCAGTCCTCGGATTTTGATTGTCTTTGCATATTTCATGATCTCTTCCTTTCTTTCTTCACGCATTTCCTTCTAGGAACTTCTAGACATAGTTCCTCCAATTTTTTAACCATCTCATATCCCATATGAGGACATATTATGTTGATTTCATCTTGTGAATGTTTCACCCATTCCTTCTTGCATCCTCTCAAAGGAGGATATCCTTTCTTTTGATTATGATCTTGAGATAGAGCATTTATACATGTTACCTGCAACCATATGACATGAATCTAAACTATCTAATACAAACATACATACCTCATTTTTCTTCAAGTCATGTTAGACTTCCTTTCAGAAGTTTTCTTGATTGAAAGAAATTTAATCCCTTGAACTTCTTCACCTCTTTTGATATCATAACATCCTCCCATGAGTTCCAAAAATTGGAATTCCTGATGAAACACTTTCTTCCCCTCTAGATCGGTGAACCTTTTAATGAAGATTCCATCAGAGAATTTAAAGATCTTGAGTATCCCCATCAAGCAGATGTTTCCTTTTGATGTATGATGAGCCTTGTCCTGGATGAATTTTTCTCTTTTGCCCATAATGATTTTAAAGAGGTCACCAAGAGCTATATCCTTCCATAGTTGACTGCCATGGACTTCAATTTCAACCATCTTTCATGCTTCTTTACGAGCTCTTACTTTCAATGCTTTTATGATGCCATGCTGCATCCCATCATTTTATTATTGAATCATGATAGCCATATATTACAACAGAAGACTTGAGAACAAGAACTTGAAAAGAACTTAGGTGAAGAAGACTATCTCAGTCATAGTAGATATCTCTTACTTCCTCCTTCTTGGATTTCTTCTTTTCAGCTTCCTCCACTTCTTCGATGATATGGGATTCTTCTCTTTCTATTTTGATATTTTCCTTCTTGATCTTATGAAAATCTCTCTTGTAATGCCCATATTCTTGACATCCATAGCATTGAATCTTAGCCTTTTTTTCTTGATAATTATTCTTACCAAACTTCCCTTTCCTTTTAGTAAATGTTTGACCCCTTTCACTTGGTCCTTCATCACTTTTTTCCTTCAACCTATCTTCTTCTATCTTCAATAGAAAACACAAGTTGTTGGATGGGATAGATTTCTTCCCCTTATGGGAATTTGATATGAGGTTATTGTGTTCAACAGTTAATGCATTTAGAACAATGGAGACCATTTTTTTATCAGATATCATCTCTCCTAGATCTTGTAGTTGAGTCTTACTTGAGATGCTTTTGAGAGACATGTAGATATCCCTTCATCCTTTGATGCCTTCAATTTGTATAGATCAGATCTAAGTGATATGATCTTTCTTATCACACTTTTAGAGAATAGTTCTATCGTCTTATCATATATACCTTTTGATGTCTCCACCTCTTTTAAATAGGGAATGAAGAGATCTTTGACACACTCCATAAGAAATTCTTGAGCCCTTAGATCCATTTCCATGTACTCAGATAGTGCTTATCCTTCGGATGGTTTGGAGACTTTTCCATTGACATGATCAATAACTTCATTTTCTTCAAGGACTATGTCTATCCTCCTTTTCCATTCAAAGAAGTTCGATGACCCAACCAACTTATAGTTCTCCTTGCAAAATGAAGTCATTTTACAAGATTAGATTATAGAAGAAAATGCACTTACTTGTCAAGCGAAGATAGAATCTCTAACTTGATCCCTGTGTTGATGATGATTGATGAAGATGTCTTAATGCTTCTTGGATGATATTCCTCCAGATGAAGTCCTTGCTTTGATAAAAATGAGATTTCATTTTTGATGATGACAACACCTTTTGTTCTAGCCTATTTTGGATGAGTAGTATTTTAAGATACTTTCCACACAGATTAATTTTAGATCCCAAGAATTCTTCTTTGATTGAACTAGGGTTTTTCTTCAGGATAATAATGTGATCTTTGTCCTTGAAGTACTTCTCTTGGATGAATAGATTTATATATTTCTTCAACTTGAGTAGTTGTAGGGTCTTGGCCTTCTTTTGATGATGATCCAAGACTACTTCTTCGATCTAAGGTTTTGATACTTCTTCATAGATTTTGACTTCACTTTGATATCCTTCAATTTTATTTGATGTTTTTCTTGATATTTTATCCTTGAGTGTCCCTTGATAAGACGCACTTCTTGGAGATTGTCACCTGAGCTATGATACCATGTTGAGGAATCTAGGGCATATTCTTTAAGTTATTTCTCTTCTAATGATAACTGCATGTGAATGTATTTTTACTTCATTAGATTATGATATTCTATTTTGTTAGATTATTATAGTGTTCTTCATCAAACCACTACCAAAGAATAAATAATAAAAAGACAAGAGACACAAAATATAGGCAATCAACCAGGGCCAAAACCTCTCCCACTTGAGAGGAAAACCTAAACGAATTCTTCTTCTTATAGAGACTTCAATTGACGAATACGAAGACCATGAACCTTGACCTATTTTCCTTTCCAAGACCAAGTCACAAAACTTCCTTAATAAGATCCTTCTTCCTTGACTCAACGATAGTCAACTCTCTTGCTTCTTCGTGCTTCTTGGCTACCCTTCGATCTCTTGAACAAATGTGAAACTTTTCGACCGTAATTTAGAGAGCCCTAGATTCAGTCCTTGAGCAATTTTGTCCTTCAAACTTCTTCACTGGAGACAAAGAGACTCACCTTCCTTAACTCGGTTAGAGGATCTATTAGACTTCCCCCAAATATTCCTTCTTCATGATGATTGTAATACCTGAAGTATCTCGGCTCTTTCTGTAATATAGGGTTCTAAAATCTCACACGTGTGAAGTGTATATTATCCAAAAACAGTCCCAAAACACTTCACTTTTCCTTGCCTTCTCTTTGCCAGTTATATGGATCCTTTTATAGTGATTTCCTCACTTCTCCTTATTTCAGACCTTGACCAAATTTCTTAGTTCTAAAATGGAGCTGAGCTTCCTATTTATAGTGGTTTCCCATGAAAATAAGTCGACATGACATGTATATGTTCTGACATGTACTTTTGATGTAGATCCTGTTGGAAATAATACTGAGAAGGGCGTGAATCAGTATTATCAAATTCTTTTCAATATATCTTACAGATTTATACTTTAATTTATTCTTCAGATATTGATCATTAGTTTGTATGTCAGTACCATATAATAATGAGCAAGAACAGGAAAAACAGATAATCACACCAAAGAACACCAGATATAAGGTGGAAACCTAATGTGGGTGAAAACCACCTACTGCAATATGTCTCTATCTTCTTTCAATTAGAAACTTCTTTTACAATGATTTTGTACTCGTGCAGTCCTTTACCAGTACGCAGGCTACAACCTGCAGAGAGCTGCAACCCTCTCTCGTTTTCTAGTCTCTCCTGGAAGGGAGCTACAACCCCCTTTTCTCTTGCACTAGCCAAGATACTAGTACGTAGGTGCTGGCCTACAGAAGGTTACAACCTTCTCTTTCTTCCAGGGACCACGTTTCATAAATTTTCAAACTAGATCCATGAACATCAATCAATCATCAAGTATATCTGCATCAAACAATCTCCTTTTCCCCAATTAGCACTGAATCAAGTAAACACTTCTCTGACAACTGTACCCAGAACATAGTAACAGTAACCACACACCAAATTCTGAACCCAGAATACTGCAACAATAAACAGAAGCAGCTAGAACATAAATCAAGAGATGTACGCTACTTCACTATTCAGAAACCTACGTACAGATCTATAAATTTATTCTTTCAAACATTCAAATATTAGTTAACCCAGTTTATCAGATTTATAGATCAAGCATGTGCCACATATTACAGATCAAAATCATATAGAGATACCACTATTCCAGCCTTAAGATTTTGACCCATCAATAGAACTTATCCTTCTCCTTGCGCTCAGGTTCCTTCTTTATTCAGATCTAGATCTGCACCATAACCCAATCACAAATATTTCAGATCTAGCACTTATAAGATATTCAATTCATTCAGATTGATTGCCTTGCCAAATGATCTCCTTCCTCTTTTATAGTCTTAGGCTTTTCACAATACCACGGTCCAAAACCATAATAACGCAATATCATGAACCCAATACTTGGGGTCAACACTTTTGGATGCAATACCACAGACCAAAACCATAGGATCAAAAACTGTCGGACTAATACCATGAGCCAACCATGAAAGTGCGTGAACTTTTCTCTTCATGAAAGGAACTTTTCTCTGCATGAAAGTGCATGAACTTTTCTCTATATGAAAGAAACTTTTCTCTGCATGAAAGTGCATGAACTTTTCTCTACATGAAAGAAACTTTTCTCTTCATGAAAGTGCGTGAACTTTTCTTTACATGAAAGAACCTTTTATCTTCATGAAAGTGCGTGAACTTTGCTGCACTATAATTTATCATCTGAGATGAGTGGGTTGCCATCAAGTACAAAATATGTATCATAATGCCAACAATCTCCCCCTTTGGACTTGATGGCAACAACAACCAATCACTCTCCCCCTTTGTCATCAAGGGCAAAGGGAAAACCAAGATAATCTCTTTCCTAGATAAACTTTCCGCTGCCCATACTCCCCCTAAGTACCTGCTGAAATCTCTGAATGAGCTCCCCCTTTGTATATGTGTACCACTCTGTCCATGCTTCCTCTGAGTACATGCTGAAGTCTCTGCTCTGTTGAAGTGTGTTGTTCATGCTCCCCCTGACTATAAGCAAGGTCTGCAAAAAGATGTTTTACAAGAAGAACGATGACTTATACATCATAAAAGACCTTCCTATCACCAAAAGACTCAATACATACATCCATCACCCAACCAAGTGGGGATCATCCACCCAACCAAGTGGGGATACATCAGAGAATTACATGTGACAACCAAATACATTACATCTTCATCCCAGGCATAGTGGGGAACCAAAAATAGGCCGTTACATGACCTTGACACCATAAAAGAGATACATGACATAGAGACGAAATATCTAGAGCAAGGCTTATGAAAGTCACAATAACTGATAGCAGCAGCATCTGTCAATCACCATTCAGATTAGCAACCATGATTTCCTTCTGTTCTCCCTATGCATTTGTTCCACATGAATCCAACAACAGTTGTGAACTAGAACCAAAAGCTTCTGAGATAATGCCAATAATGCATCATTAGAAGTTTATCTGCTCCCCCTGAACCTGTGCCAGATGGTCTCTGTCAGACCCATACCAGATTATCTTCAACCAGAGCCTGTCCCTATTGATATCCATCAAACCTCCATATACGGGATTGTCTCTGCACAAACCTACGTATGTACGTGGATCCTCCTTAGGCAACTCGCGTACCCCCATTTTTCTCTGAAACAGACAAGATTTAACAGCGAGATGATGCATCAACTACACCCAGCTTCTGTCTGAGGTATTCAAAAGTTTCCCTGGGTAGTGGTTTGGTGAGTATATCAGCAACTTGTTCCTTAGAGGGAACATACTCCAGCTTGACCTTTTGTTCCAGCACTTGTTCCCGGAGGAAATGATATTTGATAGGTATGTGCTTGGTCTTTGAATGCATAACTGGGTTCTTTGAAATGTTGATTGCACTTGTATTATCACATAAGATGGAGATAGGTGGTGTACAAGTGATTTGAAAATCCTGCAAGGTTTGCATCATCCAAAGGAGTTGAGTGCAACAAGATGCAACAGCCACATATTCCGCTTTAGCTGTAGATAAAGCAATTGAACTTTGTTTCTTGCTGAACCAAGATACTAATCTGGAACCCATAAAGAATGCTCCACCACTTGTGCACTTCCTGTCATCCACGCTTCCAGCCCAATCTGCATCTGTATAAGCATGTAAAGTGAGATATGTATCTCTAGGATACCATAAGCCATAGTTTTGAGTTCCTTGAAGATACTTGAAAATTCTCTTTACTGCCTGAAGATGGGTTTCCTTAGGATTTTCCTGGAATCTTCCAACTATTCCCACTGCATGCATGATGTCTGGTCTAGTACCTGTCAAATAAAGAAGACTTCCAATCATGGATCTATAGGTTGGTTGTTGCACTGCTGCTGATTCATCATTTGCATAGAGGCTGCATCCTGTAACCATAGGGGTACATACTAGTTTTGCATCTTCCATGCCATATTTCTTCAAGATTTGCTTGAGATACTTGGTTTGAGACAAAAAGATACCGCCTTCATTTTGTTGGATTTGCAATCCAAGAAAATATGTCAGTTCTGCAAGCAAAGACATTTCGAATTCTTTCTGCATCACCAAGGCAAAGCTTTGACTCATAGCTTCTTCATTGCTGCCAAAAATAATATCATCTACATACACAACAAGTATTAGCAATTTGTCATTTTCAATTTTTTATATAAAGATTGCTATCTGCTGATCCTTTTGAAAAGCCTTGTTGATGAAGATATTTGTCCAAACGGTGGTACCAAGCCCTTGGAGCCTGTTTAAGACCATAGAGAGCCTTTTTCAGTCTGCATACAAGATTTGGATCATTCCCAAGAATGAAACCATCTGGCTACTCAACGTATACTTCTTCTTCTAAGTCTCCATTCAGAAAGGCTAATTTCACGTCCATTTGAAATACTTTGAACTTCTAAAAGCGTGAGAGAGCAAGGAACATTTGGATGGCCTCAAGTCTTGCAACAGGAGAAAAAGTTTCTTCAAAGTCTATTCCTTCTTGTTGAGCATACCCTTTACAAACAAGTCTGGCCTTGTTTCTAATTACTTCCCCATTTTCATTCAACTTATTTTTGAAGACCCATTTTGTCCCTATGACATTCATACCTTTTGGTCTAGGAACCAACTCCCAAGTGTTGTTCTTTTCGATCTGCTCAAGTTCTTCATCCATTGCCTTGACCCAACATTCATCTTTGCATGCCTCTCTTACATTTTGTGGTTCAGTGGAGGAGAGTAATGCCAAATAGCTTGAAGCTTCTGCAATTGTTCTTCTTGTTTATACACCTGCCTCCTTTTGCCCCAAGATTTGAGATTCTGGATGATTCTTTTGAACATACCTGAATGGAGTCTTCTCTTATATCCTTGTCTGTTCCTCTGGTGCCTCTTGAGGTCTTCCTCATCTTCAGTCTGATTTGAAGGGTAGTCTTCATCCTCTTCGATATTTTCATAATTTACTTGCCTAGGAATGTTCCCTTTTTCATCAAACACCACATCAATGCTGTCAACAATTCTTCCAAGTCTTTTATTGTAACACTTATATGCTTTGCTATGGGGAGAATAACCAAGGAGAATGCCTTCATCTGCTCTAGGTTCAAGTTTGCCAAGCTATTCATCATTATTCTTAATATAGCATTTGCTTCCAAAATTTTTGAAATGCTTTACCGAAGGAGTCTCACCATACCAGAGCTCATGAGGAGTTTGAGTGCTGTTCACTCAGACATTTGTTTTGTTGAGAATAATAACCGCAGCAAATGCAGCTTCACCCCAGAAGGTTGCGGGAGTTCCAGACTCATCAAGCATAGGACGAGCCATTTGTTGAACCATTCTGTCATTCTTTCCACCACTCCATTTTGCTGAGGAGTCCTAGCTGTAGAGAATTCCCTTCTTATTCCATGTGCTTCACAGAAATTGAAAAATTCATTTGAGGTAAACTCCCCACCTCTGTCAGATCTGAGGCACTTAATTTTGTGATCTGATTCGTTTTCAGCCAAGGCTTTGAAAGATTTGAATTTTTCGAATGCTTCGTCCTTATGTTTCATAAGTCCTAACCAAACCATCCTGAGAAGTCGTCAATGAATAATATAAAGTATTCTTCTCCTCGAGGTGACCTTGTCCTAAATGGACCACATACAAATGTATGGACTAGTTCAAGAGGCCTGCTGGCTGATCCTTCCTTCTCAGGGAAGTTGGTTCTGGTTTGCTTACCAAACTGACATGATTTTCATATGGTGTTGTCTGGAATTTTGATATCTGGAAGACCACGAACTGCCTGGTATTTGCATGCTTTCCTTATTTGTGAAAAGCTTAGATGCCCCAACCTCTGGTGCCACAACCAGTGTTCATCATCCTTGCTCAAATAGCATTGTTGTTGTCCTTCTTCAAATATGTATAAGTTATTTGGAGTTCTTCTGCCTTTGATCACTATTTTTCCTGTATCATTTGATCTAAATATTACCTCGGTTCCTTGATCGCACATCTAACTGACACTCATAAGATTATGCTTCAAGCCATCAACATACAAAACATTTCCAGCTTTGACCTTTTCTTTCAACTGAGCAGTGCCTTTTCCTTTAATGACTGCAAGGGTATCATTTCCAAAAGAAACTTTCTTCCCCTTTTCTAAAACACTATATGATTCAAGTTTTTCTTTATCACCTGTCATATGCTTCGAACATCCACTGTCGATGTACCATTGATTTTCCTGTCCTTCTGCATAAAAAGCTATCCCACATCTTTCTGGTTGTGGTTCCTTTATTCTCCATGTTCTGGTACTTGAGGCTTCTTCCTTTGTCTACCAAAACTTGCTCCTGCATTCAGAATCTTCATGACCAAAGTTGTTACAAATAGAACATTCAATTTCATTTTCAAGGGCCGAAAAGTTGTTATAGGTCCTTTTCGTGATCCCAGTCATACTCCTTTGTTTTTGAGCTTCTCTAGTCATGATTGTTTTATAGGCAACACATTGAGCTGCTTTGTGGCCAAAGTTATGGCAAGAGAAACATTGGCCATTGAAGAAACTTCTGCGATTATCAAATCTACCTGCCAAATGATTGTAGTTTCTATTGTCATCCATTCTTGAGGCAAATTGAGAAGATTTTATCTGTGGCTGGATGTAGCTTTTGTTCATCCTTAAGGTGGATTGCCCTTGATTTACCTGGTAGGCTTTGTTTATTCTTGATGTAATTCGTCCCTATTTTACCTGGTGATCTCCATTGGGCTTTTGCTCATTCCTCCTTGCTGCATTGAGATAACTCTTTGAGGTGGATGCTTGAGATGCTTCTCCATTATACCCCAGACCTGTCTTGATTAGTGGAGAACGTTGTACATTGATAATCTCATCTAGAGTTTCAGATCCTTTAACAAATTTAAGATTAAGAGCCTTTGTTTTCTCAATTTCTTTTCTAAGGCAAACAATTCCACATTCTAACTTCTCAAGAGATTTTTCTTTTTCATCAAGTTGGAATTGCAGAGTATCAGTGATCACATTCTTTTCTTCTAAACATGTTTTTAGTCTAGAAATCTCTTCATAAAAGCCATCCATATCTATAGCATCCATGTAATCATCATCTTCAAAAGCCATTAAAAGTTTATAGTTATTACCTCGTTCATCTTCATCACTATTTGAAAGACCATCACTACCTTCATGAGTGTAGTAACTTTTCTTAGTTACATTCTGTTTCTTGTTCCATCTAACAGGTTCCTTCCCTTTGTCAGTTTTATCCTTATGAGGACATTTGGCAGCATAGTGACCGACTCTCCCACAAGCAAAACATTTGAAAGGTAACTTACCTCTGAGTCTTCCAGTACGCCGTTGAAGGTTTTTGACAAAATTTGATTCTTCTTCCTCTTCTGACGCATGTCCTAACTCATAGTTGTCTCCTTTGCCTGAAGCCTTGAAAGCTGCTTCTCTCTTGTCTGATGGTCCTCCTTTCCTCATTTCATAAGCAGTTAGAATCCCGTGTAGCTGTGACATGGTAAGGTTTCGAAGATTCTCCTTTTCTTCTATTGTGGAAACTTTAGATTCAAACCTAGGGGACAAAGATCTTAGAACTTTTTCAGCCACAACAGCCTCTTTTATTTGTTCACCCAAGTTTTTCATACAATTAACAATCTCGTCTACACGAAGGAAATAGTTAGCCACACTTTCATCATTATGCATTCTGAGATTTTCATACTGAATTCTGAGGGTTTGAAGTTTTGCTCATTTTACCTGATCATCTCCTTCATAGCTCAGTACAATCTTGTCCCATATTTCTTTTGCAGATTTATACTGCATAACCTTGACAAATTCTGATTGAGATTGACATCCTAATAGTGTATTGACCGCCTTTGCATTTGTTTCATATTTCTTCTTCTCAGCCAAATCTGTAGGAGTTGGAGTTGCTGATAGAAAATTATACCCTGTATCTATGATATCCCAGACTTCTGTACCAAGAGATTGAAGATAGGCAATAACTCTTACCTTCCAATATATGAAATTTGTCCCATCAAAAATCGGTGGCCTGATTGATGCTTCCCTCTCGTAGTTGCTCATGATGAAAGATCTTCCTTCAAGCGATCAAGATTCTTCTGAAGGACCTGCTCTGATACCAATTGTTGGAAATAATACTGAGAGGGGGGGTGAATCAGTATTATCAAATTCTTTTCAATATATCTTCTAGATTTATACTTTAATTTATTCTTCAGATATTGATCATTAGTTTGTATGTCAATACCATATAATAATGAGCAAGAATAGGAAAAACAGATAATCACACCAAAGAACACCAGATATAAGGTGGAAACCCAATGTGGGTGAAAACCACCTGCTGCAATATGTCTCTATCTTCTTTCAATTAGAAACTTCTTTTACAATGATTTTGTACTGGTGCAGTCCTTTACCAGTATGCAGGCTACAACCTGCAGAGAGCTACAACCCTCTCTCGTTTTCCAGTCTCTCCTGGAAGGGAGATACAACCCCCTTTGCTCTTGCACTAGCCAAGATACTAGTACGTAGGTGCTGGCCTACAAAAGGCTACAACCTTCTCTTTCTTCCAGGGACCACGTTTCATAAATTTTCAGACTAGATCCATGAACATCAATCAATCATCAAGTATATCTACATCAAACAATCTCCTTTTCCCCAATTAGCACTGAATCAAGTAAACACTTCTCTGACAACTGTACCCAGAACACAGTAACAGTAACCACACACCAAATTCTGAACCCAGAATACTGTAGCAATAAACAGAAGCAGCTAGAACATAAATCAAGAGATGTACGCTACTTCACTATTCAGAAACTTGCATATAGATCTATAAATTCATTCTTTCAAACATTTAGATATTAGTTAACCCAGATTATCAGATTTATAGATCAAGCATGTGCCACATATCACAGATCAAAATCATATAGAGATACCACTATTCCAACCTTAAGATTTTGACCCATCAATAGAACTTATCCTTCTCCTTGCGCTCAGGTTTCTTCTTTATTCAGATCTAGATCGGCACCATAACCCAATCACAAATATTTCAGATCTAGCACTTATAAGTTATTCAATTCATTCAGATTGATTGCCTTGCCAAATGATCTCCTTCCTCTTTTATAGTCTTAGGCCTTTCACAATACCACGGTCCAAAACCATAATAACACAATACCATGAACCCAATACTTGGGGTCAACACTTTTGGATGCAATACCACGGACCAAAACCATAGGATCAAAAACTGTCGGACTAATACCATGAGCCAACCATGAAAGTGCGTGAACTTTTCTCTTCATGAAAGGAACTTTTCTCTGCATGAAAGTGCATGAACTTTTCTCTATATGAAAGAAACTTTTCTCTGCATGAAAGTGCGTGAACTTTTCTCTACATGAAAGAAAAGTTTCTCTGCATGAAAGTGCATGAACTTTTCTTTACATGAAAGAACCTTTTATCTTCATGAAAGTGTGTGAACTTTGCTGCACTATAATTTATCATCTGAGATGAGTGGGTTGCCATCAAGTACAACATATGTATCATAACACCAACAGATCCTTTATTCCATCTTGAAGCCGACTTGAAGGAGATGTTTTAGCTTGGTCTTGGAAGGCCTTTTTATCCTTTTAATGACTCATACAAATATGTAACATGCCGAAGAAGGGTCCTTCATACATGACATTGAATCAATTTGACTTTTATGACTTGAAAAAAAAACCTAAAGGTTCATAATGGGAACCTTAACTAAAATAAAATTCCTTGATCATGAAACCCATGATTCAAGTACTACAAAAATATTTTATTTTCTTGTTTACATCAATTACATAAAATCACAATTACACATGTCATTATGAAGACTGAACCTAGTTACAATTTTCAATAGGAAGCTCTAATTTCATTGCATGGAAGGATCACATGGAGGAGGTATTTGATGTTAATGGATTGCTAGAATACATCAAGAGAGATGCTGCAAAACCAACGGAATATGATTCCTAGAACCTTGCTCAATGGAATAAAGATGTAGCCAGGGCGAGCAGAATAATATTGGAGGGAGTATGGTACCACATTGTCACCAATATCCATGGGATAGAAAATTCTTATGCAATGTGGTAGGCATTGACAGATATGTTCTAGAATAGTAGTGACCATAGGAAACTAGCACTCAATTTGAAATATCAAGATACAAAAGAATGACACTATCTCACAATATTTCAGTAAGCTCACACAAGTTCGTGATGAGCTTGCAAGAGTTGGTGTTACTATCTCAGAGGATGTCTTGGTAAGCCTAGCCCTTCTAGGCCTTCCCAAGAGTTGGCATAGATATCAAGATTCAGTGAACGGAAGGGAGAAACTATTGAATTGGGAATAATTATGGTATAATTTGGTACATGAGGAAATAAGGTGGAATACTAGATATGGGACCTCATCCAAGGGCTCGGTTGAAGAAAACTTTGCATTGGTTAGAAAGGGAAAGAAGGGAAAAGGGAAGAAATCTCAAACCAAACCAGAATCCTACCAAAGGGGAAAGGCGAAAGATTTGACAAAAAGTAAATGCTTCCATTTTCATGAATACAAGCACTATGCCACAAAGTGTCCACACAAAAAGGAAAGAAAGAAGACCTTACGAGGAGGAGTAGGTGAAGCCTTGGCTTCATAATTTAAGCTTGAGTTTACCCTTATTACATGCATGTCCAACATAGTGATGGGGAGCATGTGGTACTTGGAATTAGGTGCATTGTTCCACATGACAAGGTGTATAGATTTTTTTAGTGACATGGAGGAGAAATATATCCAGATGCACATCATGATAGGGGATGACTACATGTACAACGTGATTGGTATTGGTACAATCACATTTTACAGTGAGTTAGACTCCCCTCTCAGGCATAAGGATGTCATGTTTGTTCTAGGCCTAAAGAAAAATCTCATCTTTGTTGCAGTTTTGGAAGACCGTGGTTATGATGTGATTTTTAACAAAGGAAAATAATTCTTGATACACATAGCCATGGGACATGTGAAATAGATCGAGGTTTGTGTGAAGAACCTATATAAGATAAATGTGGAAGATTGAGCTGCATTAAGCAATAAGGCAGAGAAATTGCAGGGCCGCAATGCCGGTGAAGTTTGGCAAAGACTTGGTCATTTTCATCATGGAACCTTGAAGATTATACAAAAAATAAACATTGGACTCCCTAAAGGAGCACTTGAGCAGCAGGATGTATGCAAAGGATGTACGTTGGGGAAGTACACAAAATCCACATTCCATGACTGGGACAACAAAGCACATGCAGTCCTAGAAAGGATCCACTTTGATATTTGTGGACCTTTCTTGACAACCTCCACTACCAGACACAAATATTTTGTCATTTTTATTGATGAATTCTCACAAAAGTGTTGGATCTTCTTCATGTGGAAGAAAGATGAGACATTCTCCAAGTTCGTAGAATTCAAGGCATTGGTTGAGAAAGAAACCAGCAAGAAGGTGAAGGCTCTCGTGAGAAATAATGTAGGTGAGTACGTGTTGAATGGATTTAAAAAATTATGTGCAAAAGAAGGCATTCAACGAGAGTTGACAGCACCCCACAACCCATAGCAGAATGGGGTGGCTGAGGGAAAGAACCATAGCCTTGTGGGAGCAGGGAGGGTAATGTTGCATGACCAAGGCCTAACTCTACATTTGTAGGTTGAGGCATGAAACACAACAGTCTATTTGAAGAACCGAAGTCATCATCAGATTCTTGGCATGATTACACTAGAGGATGCTTTATTGGGGAGAAAGTCAGATGTGTCGCACTTCAGGATTTTTGGAGCCTCTATTTACTACCATGTATCAAAAATCAAGGAATAACTTTGAGTCGATCGTAGAATTGGGGGTATTTTTAGGTTACACAAAAACTCCCCACAACTACCATGTGTACTTTCCGTCCCTCATAATGACAGTTGTACGAAGTGATGTAAAGTTTGATGAGGAGAAAGTGATGTGGTTCTCTCTTGAGAGGGATCTTTAGATCCCACCATAAGTCGAGCTTTAGATCCCACATATTATTAAGTAATATAACAACAAAAAATAATATATAAATAAATTTGAAAGTAGAATAGAAAAGAAATAAAAAATGATGATGATGATGATGATGACGATGAAGACGGAGACAAATATGACGACAACAACTTATGTAATAAGAGAGAAACCATTAACAATAATGTATATTTACGTGAAAGGAAAATTTTAAGACAAAGGAAGAATTATATAATGATAGGTGGGGCATAGGGGTTGGGTTTCTTATCATCAATGTATTCTATATAAGGAAGCAGAAGAAGGAGAAGATGGCATCACTTTTTCTTGTGTAATTGAGGACAAGGCTAAGAAGAGAAAACATAGTAATGGATTGATGGCTCATGCGTGACTTTTTATTGAAATACCTAGAGCAACAAGGTCTATGGCTAGGTGAAGAGTAGAACTCAAAATATTTTTTGCAATAATCAATATTGAGCGAATAGAAGTCATATCTACATAGTCCTTTGTGAGAGTACTCTATCCTAGGTGACGATAGAGTAAATCATTTTCTTATTGGAAATAATTGAACTTTTATCATGGTGTAATTTAATTATAAATATTTAAAATATTAGATGTTTATAATCAATTTTATAAAGGGTTATGGACTTCTTAATTTTTTTGCTGGAATTTTAAATATTGACATAGAAATTTGTAACGAGAATATAACGATCTCAATTCCTTATGAATGTTATAAGTATCTACTATGTGTATTTTTTTTCAAATCGAATAGAAATATGATCAACTTTGTTTTTGTAAAAAACACAAACATATTCTATTATATAAGATATAATTTTTTTTGTTATTGTTAACAAAATTATTATCAACGATGGTTTATTTAGAAAATAACATATATTAAACTATATAATGAATTATTAAATTGATAACTATTTAATATGGTTTGACTTTTAGTGATGTTTCTATGGATCATCTTATGATGTTGTGGACTATTCAGAAGACACGTCACTAGTAAGTCAAGTTTTTATGTCTCCTTCTCATGTTTATACAAAATAAAGTAGAGAATGGATGGGAATATTTAATTCATGGTACTAAAGATGGGATCACAAATTATATTAAGTGTACACACAATATCTTGACAATTTATCCATGTGAGAAGTACTCGAGTGGAGGGATTGGATCAACCAAGCCTTTCCAATATATGAAAATATTAGACTTCAAGAGTTCATTTGTTGTAGTGATGGATGGATTAAAGAGGGACAATCAAATTAAATCAAACTACTAGAATGGGATAATGAAGGGTGGATGTTACGTTGTACCTATTATGGGAGCCTCATATTTATTATCGCCTTGGTCTATATGTTCTCCTTAGTTGATGGAACTTTTTCACAAAAATATTTTGAGCGTTAACATTTGTTGATTACATAGTCATCTGATTTCATTAATAGAATTATATTTCTTGATCAAACAAGTAGAAAAAATCCTATTGGTGTGTTAGGATTCAGAGTAATTTTTCCTTCCCCTAATATTATTTTGTAACTTGAGGAGGTGGAGGATTTTAAGGATGGCATATTATGTTCTTCTAAGCAATGTAAGTAGGCCTTTTACGTAGATGTTCTAGGTAAAGCAATTTGTTCATATGTTGTTAAATACGATCTAAGAGGAAGGTATGTAAAGTATAAATAATTGTGGTTGGATCACTATATTATTTTTCAGCCATATTTTAGAGTGAAATATTTAGAGGAGTCAACTTTATTTGTCATTTTTACTACTTCTCCCATCTTGAAAATTTCTGGAGAAAAGCTTTATGATCCATCTTGAGGCCTTAAATGATCACATTTTTTGGTCTCAGCCTTATCATGGACCTCGATTCCATAAATCACATACTTCTTGATAATGAAAAATTTCCTAACAAATGTTTGTGACTCTCTCTGGTATGAGGTCCCAACTCGAACTCTCAAAATTTGCTATGAGAGGACCATTAAAATTTTGGCTCAGTTCCCATGCTTAGTTGTTTGTAAGTACTATGATATGTGTGTCATCATTACAATGATGGGTGCACCTATTGGGCTAGTAGATATACTGAATGAAAGAATGTAATAATTGTAACCTATTTAAAGGGGGGATTGATGAGAAATTTTGAGGTGGTGAACTTGTAAGAAATTGCACATATCCACATTTAAGGATTGTTTATTATAAACCTAGAAGGCATCACACACTTAGCTTATCAAAACAAGACATAGAATAGTCATTGACCAAACCAAGTAGCACCCAATTTAGAAGGAAACCAAACTGAAACCAAGTACAAGGGATGATACTTCCCAAGGATCAAACATGCAATTCTTCTTCTCCAACAAGTCCTTATTATGTACCTTTTGAATATGAAATTCATTGCAAGTGGCTGTCAAATTCGTCAGCTAGTACTTGAGGAGAACGTTAAGAGTATCTAGCATATCCATTGCTTCTCGTAGTTTATTCTTTACCTCTTTAAAAATTAAAATTTCATACTCAAGTATAGAGGATAGCTCATATGCATTTTGTTTCTTATTATGTTGTTATGACTACTCTACCTATTCTCTCATTTGGACATTTTCAGCAACAAGTTGATGAACTAGTTGTTGCATTGAGTCTAATCGGTCCTCACTTTTTCTTAGGCAAGCTAGTTGTAGTTTATCCATAACTAAACTTATGCAATTAGTATAGACAACTTCCTTTTCTTTATTTTTTCATAGCATGATAATCTCCTTCCTCATTCTCTTCCACCTAATAGAAGTTTCTCTAGAGACAACATGAAATAGTTGAAATACCTAAATATCCAATACATCTTTTGGATCATATGCTAGTTGAGTCGGTTTAAGTTATTGTGTTGAGGTAAAATCCCCTTCAATTTCATTTATTTATAATTGTGTATTTTATTATGTTATCCTTCAAGTGGACTTGTCAGGATGTCCTAGAAGTTGTGGAACACCATTCAGTTAACCTTTTGTGACTATTGTTGTTGCTTCCATCATTGTTGTTGATGAGGTAGGTTCTTTATTGCATCTGAATCATGTAGTTCTTCTTTATTACTTATATATTTTCTACATCGAATGAATTTGTATGTTCCAATGAAACATCCTAGGTTTGAATCCCCCTATCCATTACTACACTATTTTTACTAATTTCTTATTCTATTCTTATTCCTTCAATTAGTGGGGAGTTAGCTTTCAAGTCGACTAGTGCATGTCATTGTCCCGTCCTTTTTTTATCTATTTGACTTGACTACCCTTTAGTAATTATTGTTGGGGATGCTCCTATCAGCTTTAGTGATCAACCCATACCTTACTCCTATTGAGTTTGTCACTTTACTTTTTCATGTTCTCCCAACATCTTCTACGTGGAAATCTCAATAAAAATTCACTTTCTTTCCCAACTACTTCTAAAATTTGAGATTTGCTGGATGAGCCCATGAAATCCATTGTCTTAGTTTGTGTTGGGTCGAATTACCCTTCATGACTATTTTTTATAACTCTTTTTTGGTTATTTCTTACAATTTTTTTTCCTGAAGCTTGGGCTCCTCTAAGATGATATCTTGCAGTACTTCTATCTAGTTTATTCCAAGATTTTGTGCTCTATCGATGGTTAGATATCTTGACTGACCTGTCAGCTTCTTTTTAGTTAGTCTCACTAAAACTGACAATTCCAATTTGAAATGTATAGTATACAATTCTAACTCCCTTTCATCTTCCCACTCACCATTATTTATGGGGAGAATTGTCTCGATGCTCTAGAATAGCAAATACTATGTTGGTTTGTCGATTCAACTCATTAAAAATTTCAAGTGCATATGGTTGATATGATAAGTATTTTGGATGGATGTCAGTTGAGTTGACACAATATACTTATGTTGAGTCCAAAAAAAACTAGATGTGTGACTAGTTGAGTAGGGGTCGATGGACCTGCTATGGAACTCACTATATCTATGGTACTCTTTGCATATTTTAAAACCCAATTTCTAAACATTTCTCAAAAGGATGGAGACTATGTCTTGCCCAACTTATTACTAGAAAATAACTTAAAGTTCCTCATGAATGACATGACATTACTAGTAAAAGAGGTCTCTCCCACTAAAGTGACATACGAAATCACTAACTAAATAAGGAGAGATGAGAACTTTTTGTAGCAGATACAACCAACCTCCAAATTTTTTCCTTCATTTTGTTTTGGAGCCTCCCTCCTTAAATCTCAACAGCTTGTCTTGCACTACCCAGGTACTTGTGCTTTCATTTAGTTTTATCTTTCTCTTTACAACTTGTGTTTTCTTACTTGCTTTTCCATCTAACCACAAGCTGACCCTGTGACTTGGTTGCAAACCGGTTCTAGCACTACCTTGATGATCTATGCAATCCTTGAGGGAAACCAACCTTTCTCTTAGGAAATGTGCAGTGCAACCCAACAATGAGCTTCGACTCCAAAATTGCGCAGACCTAGCTGGTAGCTTGTCTTCAGCTGGGAAACTGCACAGAGAAGTCCAAGCCAACAAGTGAGCCTTCAGCTCCAGAATTTCACAGAGCCAACTGACAACCTGCCTTTAGCTGGGAAATTACACAGAGCTTGAGAGGCAGCCCAAAGCCACTCAACCCAAAAATTGCGCAGAACCTATTGTGCTCAGAAACTTCTCAGTGCATCAACCAGATAGTTTCCTGGTCCTTCCCAGGACTATGCAATATTTCTAGGCAATGCATGGCAGTGCTCCCAAAAAAGCAAGAATCTAAGAGGAAAAGAATCCCTGGGAAGTAGGGATCTTTCATTAGTTTCCCGAAGGTGACACATTGCCATCTTTACAAGTTTCTTCAAAGTGTCGTTGTTGTCCTTAATCTCAAACATACAATTCATGAACTCCATTTTTTATCAACTATATCTAATGGATGCCTCTAGAGATCACGTATACATTCAATCATCAAGATCTAGATTCCCTAGGAGATCAAGGAGCCTTCGAAGCATTGTTATCCTTTTCGGGGTGAGTTTTTCTTTTATCGCCTTTTGTTACTTTTTCTGTCACTTTTGTCTGTTTAGCTTGTGAGAGTGTTGTTTCACTCATTTATTTGAATGGCCACTAGCATTTTAACTTATTTTAGTTTGTAGAAGTGTTGTTTCAAGTTATACATTACCTTCCCCAAGCATCGCATGAGTTTTCTCGTTTTTGCACCAACGATCGTCGTTGCAACAACTCCCTTCACATGCTTCGTGTTCCTTCAGTTTAATCAATCGTTGCATTTGTTTCACACACATACATCTACATCTAGTCATATCTGCACTCAACATCACACCATCCTTTAGATTTTCTTGTTTGCACACTCCCCATGGGCAGATTTGGGCTCCCCTTGCCCGGATCTCACATCTCATTGCTTGCACTGCGCAATCTGGGAGCTCAAGGCCTCTGCCTTGGCTTATAGAATTGCACAGAGTCTATCCTATTCTGGCTCCAACTATGCACTGTGCAGTTCTAGGAGCCAGTCACCCCAGCTTGGCCACTGAGATTGCGCAATGCACCGTCTCTCCTTGGCCCTGTCCCGTACTGAATTGCACATTCCGTAGTTTCAATGATCAAGCTTCCACACTGACTTTTGGAAATGTGTCGTGCACAGTTCCCACAGTCAGTTAGTGACTCCTTTTAGTTAAAATTGTGTAATCCCTCTCATCATATGCCCTGATTTCTACTTGATCATGCTGTCAAGTTGGATTTGTAAGAGTTAATGTTTGCTTGCGATGAGTATCTATTATATCCCACAAGTACCACACTCGTGAAGCACATCTCTCCAACAATCATTGTACCATGGCACCAATGAGAGTTTCTTCAAGAAATACCACTGAAAGCAGTATTGGGGAAGCATTTGAGCAAGCGCTAGTTTACTTTCCAATAGATGCAAATTCCCAACTAGTTACAGAAAACGAGTCAAAAAAAACATGGCAACAAGATGAACAGCAGTGGCAGAAGGCAACAATCCAATACAAGATCATGGAAAGAGGAATTTGTTGACATAATAGAGGGAGAACAAAGATGCAAAGTGAAAGAGGATTCAATCTTCATGTAGATAGCTTTGATAACAGAGGTAAAAGGAAGCAAAGGACACAGACAACAAAGCGAAGGAAGAGAGAAAAACAGAGCATGAAAGTAGCATAACTGAGATCGTAGCAAGAAAAACAATAGTCAAAGGAAGACCAAGAGCTGAGAAGCAGAAATGGGAAGAAGAATAAAGGAAAGGCACAATGACAGAGAAAACAATGCCAATACAAGTTGATAAGCCGAAACAACCAGCAGCTGAGGAAGTGAGTGAACAGATTCAGGTTCCCTCACCAAAGCTAAGCACAATAACCAAGTCTTATTAGAGGTCGACATGTACATGGAGCAGTTGATGTGCAAGGCCACCAGTGATGACTTGCAGCTGAGCGTAGACAACATGCAGAAATACATCAGTGGTCTAGCCACACTGAGGATAATGTTGTGCATACTTTAAGATGAGACAGACACAGGTTCCAAGACCATATGCCTGGATGCCATGGAGGCAAGAGTCCACTTTCAGCAAGACAACATCAAGCAATTTGGGGAAATCACAGCATAGTACCAAGCTTGGCATCAGTACATGACCAAGAAGAATCAAGTGGATGTTGCTGAGTTGGTATTTCCCCAAACCTCAAAGTCATAGTGTTTTGTCTTGTTAGGTTGTCTCTAGCATATTTTGTCTCACATGGGTACATGTGGAAAATATATATTATTTGTAATTGGGTTGTAAGTGAAATTCCAAGTGTCACTAATGGAATGTGAACAGTCACTATGTAATGTAATAAGTTTGGTAAATAAGTTGAAGAGTCATGAGGGTAGGCGAATAGTCACAAGGGGGAATGTCAAGGGTCACCCCACCCTTTTTTATAAATAGAACCTCATAACTCATAGAACGGGCTTTTAAGAGCCAATATTTTGGCTAGACATTGCTTAGAGAAGGCTTGGAGAGTATTGTGACGAGCTTTGGCTTCTTCACAACGTAGAGTGAGTACATCTCTTTGGAGGAGCAGGTGGTGTTGACTATAATGTTCCACTATTGGGGCTAGTGGTTGTCAATGGTGTATGTATGGATGGAACTTTCACTTAATAATATATAACAAAGCCAATACATTTTCATGCATATGTTGTTATTGTAGTTGGACTATTATGTTTGCTTTAGCAATGTATGTTATTTTACTTACACATTTGTGTATGAGCTATTTTGTATGCAATTGTATGAATCTTGTTGTAGAGGTGTCATTGGTTTAACCCGTCACTTTGGTTTGTGGACTATTCTGCTTTCTATCTTGTGAAGTCATTCCGCTCATGTGTTCCTTTTAGGTTGCGCACTATTACAAGATTTTAAGGGACACACTTCCTTTTCCCCTCCATGTGTTAGAACCCCCATGTATCTCAGTTGACTCGTTGCAAGGTCACACACTTGCTTTCGAAAAAGTTATCACACTTACCTCTACACGCTACCGCATTCAAGTCATTACTTTACTACCCACTGTTGGGACTCCTACTCCAAATGCTCAGAGGCCTAGTTGGGACTTCTTACGAGGGAGATCCCCTGACATGTTGGTGGGTCCAACACCATCAATATTTCCGGTGCTAGAAGGAGGGCCATATGACAAGATGAGCCCTCAAAGTTTGTTTTGAATATCTGCACATCATCCATGACTTACATTACAATCTCAACTCCGACAAGTTTTTCTCATGCACATGACTTTGAAGTGTCAAAGGATGTCATAAATGGCTTGTCACATATCAAGTACGATGGTGAAGGTGCAACAGACTTGTTATGACATGGAGTTACCTTCTTAGGCTTCTGTGAAAGGAATGAAGTCCCTTCGGACATCATTGCCTATGGGTTGTTCACTTACACGTTCGACGGGAATGTTGACCAATGGTGTTGCACATTGCCTGCAGCCTCTATTCACTCTTATGATCACATGATCGAAGGGTTAATCTGTGCTTTCTATCATTATGACCGCAAAGAACCCAATAAAAAAAAATTGGAATTACGTAAAGCACCCGATGAATCTATTGCACAGTTTTGGGATCGCTTCTGTAATCTTCCTTTTCAAATCCCTGAAGATGAAATTGATTGGAAATTTAACAAAGAAATATTTCAATATCTTCTTCATAAATCTAAAAATCCACATGAGTTGGAATCATTTGAACCCCTCCCATCATACCTCGGTGTTAGAGCTCCCAAATCTAAGAGGGACAAGTTTTTTGTCACAAGTGACCCTACATCGTCTTCTCATCAGATAGCACTAGCTCCGCAGGGCGAGGTGGGAGAAGTTACGAACCCATCTGTTGAACTATCACATCCTCCCAACCCACCTGCATTGAACATCTACAAAGATTTGGATTCCAACCCTAATGGTTGTCATGAGGTCTTGTCTTCTCAACCTCCGTCCTTTGGTTCCTTTGATCCTCTGGATTGTACTGTGTTGTGTTCACCTGTTCTGGACTCCACCTCTATTGTTCATGAGGATCAAGTTGTTGACGAAGTTGGTGTTGAGAAGCCAACCTGCATTGTCATTTTTTATGAGTATGTGTGGGAATCTGAAGAAGAACTTGCGGTGAAGGATGACCTCCTTCTGTTCACACCTCATCCACTTTTTCCTGACATCTTTTGTGATTCTGCCATTTCTGATTTCTCTTGTGAAAATTCATTCCTGGATGTTTCTACTTCTAATCATTCACATAACACACAGGATGTCAGTCTGTCATTTGATTACAGAGAGGACACATCTTTCTTTCTGAATCCACCCAATCTGTCATCTTTTCTTTCTGGAAATTCAGAGGGTGAAAATTTTTGTTTCTCATCAACCCCTTTGTATGATTCGTTAGATCATGAGGATGTTGATGTACATCTCGAATTTTTTTATTGTGGCTATCGTGATCTCTTCACTCACTCATTCGATCACGATGTTGATTCACTTGCTATTGATCTTTCCAAGCCACCGGTCTTTGATGATCTACCCGCTGATGAAGTGGAAACCCCTCAAGTTGTCGAGGCACTTCAGCCCGAGCTGATGGTTATGTCAGGTTCTCACTGTCTTGAGGTCAGTTCTGCTCCCGTCAGAAATCTGTTGAAACACCCCAGGCTCCTCATCACTCTCCTGTTTGCATTGAAGATCAATCTGATCCACAGATCTCACATCCTCCACCAAAATCACATGATCCTATCGCTCATGCATTGGAGGAGTCATACGTAGCAATTCATGTTGCTAAGCGAAATTTTTCTTCTTTCTGCATGTTTGCTCGTTTGTCAAGATCAAAAGAGTGTGCATGTTCGTCATCTGCACACAGTGCGATGCTTCACCATGGTACGTCTGCAAAGTGTTTGTCTTGCGCTTTTACTCTTTTATTTTCTGTGGACGCATTTAAACTTCGAGCGTGTTGGTATTCATTATTTTATCTTTCTTGCTTGTTGGTTTGCCTGAATATCTTTCTTGTCGACCATGCCTTCACCAACATGGGCCAACCAATGCACTGGTGGCTACATTGGAAATATCACTTCACATGAGTAGGACCATGCACTATTTATCTTAGGAGTAGGAGTAGTGTTTTCTTTGCTTTCATGTTTTTCTTTGCTTATTTGCTTTTCTTTCGTTTTACTTTTGTCCTTTGCTTGTTTGTTTGTTTTCTTGTTTACACACACATAGGATTAACTTCCCATGAAACTGTGTTTGGCTTCTTGAGACAAGCAGGGTGAAGTACAAGAGGACTTGTACAAATTTAAACATTTTTATCCCCTCCCTTTATAAAGATCCTGTGTTCTTTCAGTCGATGATACCCTGATGGAAAATACTTTTTGTCAAGAGTGAGTCCTGGTGAAGTCACAACTCTTGCACTTTTAACTAGTACCACCTACTCTAATCTAATTTTTTATATTCGGTTAACCCTTGTCGACTCAGTTGAGTAAGGTGAGGGGGAGAACCTTAACAAGTATGTCAGAAGTATATATAACATACTTCTCTGAAGGGACAACCTCTTATGCTCTCAATAAGTCGGGATCCCTCTTAATTTAGTTATCTGTGATTAGAATGATTCTTAATATGTCTTTTTGTGGCTACCCTTCTCTCTTGTAGTTCAATGTATCGAGCTATGACGACCCAAGATTTCTCTAATTCAACAAGAGTATGTGCATTGTCAAGGATGAAATTTAATAAAGAGTGTGAAATACTAATTTGATCATTTAATTGGATTGGAAGATCTGGTTGATTAGGACATTTATTGGTCATATAGATGTAATATTAAAGAACTAGGGATGCATGAATTGAGGTCTCTAGTATGATCACCAAAAGATGTTAACAAGTGAAGTTTTTTATGCTTCATTGAAAATCCCTTAAATATGGGATAGGGGACGTGACATAATGGCATGAGATCCAATGCTTATGCCCTTTGTATTTTCTACTTATTTACAAAAAAATACTTACGAAAAAATAGGATACAAATTCAAGGAAAGAGTGGGGAATGTATAGTAAACAAAATATACGACAACATTAAGCATAAAATATGAATAGGAACCAAAAAAATTGATAGATTTATGAGCAAATTTAAGAAAATACCTTGTCAGCCATAATATTACTCAGGTCTATCTTATACTGAAACATATAACTCATAAATACAGTTGCAATTTTTTAGCATGTGTTGTTCATAAGGTAGATATAAGTAAAAATTTCAGAAAAATATGCATTGAAGGATGGATATAAAAAGATGGTTTTATTAAATAAGAGTGAGTACAAATTGTTTTTTGGCCAATTCCTATGAGAATGTTTTACTAGAATTCAATTAGAAAATTCCAAAGACATAAAAAGACTCATACATGGATAATGAAGTGACAATAATCAAGTACAACAATACGTGCAGTCCTTATGGAACCTCTCTGATATGATAAGATCAACAAAATACTTTGCAAAAGTTTAGGTAATTAGCATTGATATGAAATATCATATCTTCTACTAGCATAAAGAAATGCAGGAAAATAATTGGTAATCTGAAGAAGATTACTCAGGAGATAGATGAGCATTCTTTCCTCCGTGTGACTCCTTGAAAGTTCTATTTTCACCAAAAATTAGCCCTTTGTACTCAAGAAAAAGATAAATCAGAGACAAAATGATAGCTTTATAATCTAGTGCATAACTCTCCTCATTGTTTTTTCCATCCCCTCTTCCATTTCCTTCTTCCAGTTTTGTACTCCCTTTGGAGAGTTAGAGGACCAAATGTCTTGGTAATTAGTTGATTCATTAATTTAATATAATTCAAAAATGTTTTATTATTTGGGAAGCGATATTTTGAAGGAGTTGTAATTAATTTTTAAAATAAGCTTTAGTAGGTGGGGCCTCATATATCTTATAAACCCAAATTTACCCTTGCGACAACTACATGTATATGTGCATTCATAATATCATAACACAATAGCAAAACTACATAAAAATATCATGTCACCCATCACATATAATTTGGTGAAAAGCTCCTTGTTCCTCCCAAAATATACCATCAAAATACATATATGTCCAAAATAAAGTGTTGTCCAAAAATAAAGTATGTTGAAAAACCTTTTGTAAAGTATGCCATAAATAAAAGTCTACATGAAATAAAATAGACAATGAAGTAAATAAGTAATATCATGTTAATCCCAAACACCTAATATAATTGGTTTCATATTCCTTGTCTTTACTTTTCTCTTCCTTTCCTTCTCCTTGTATCTCTGAATGCATGTCTTCAAAGGAGATCCCTCTCCTCTCACATGTCCCTGAAGAATTGGTATCATAATCTGAGGAAGTGGTCTCTGAGGAGGAGTTTGTTGGTGTTATAGGTAGATGAAGTTTTCCTACAACTATGTCGATAAGTGAACAAATAATCTCATTAGGTTGTTGAGACATGGTCCCCCCAGGTAGAGGTGAATAGTATGAGTGAGTTGATTAAACTCTTTAGAATCCTTATCGAAGTGAATGGGGAATATTGTTCTCTTGCTTTTGTTCTCTATCCATGACATATTCCCCCTCCTACCATCGCCTCTCCTGTTATCATGTGAGCCTCTGCTATGAAATCTCATTGTATGTCGCAACCAAAATTATCTATGTGCAATCTGAGCTTCAAGTCACGAGTAAAAAAAAAAAAAATGATCTAAAAATCATGTTTACATAATTTCCAGGGTGCATGTCAAAGAAGCAGTGGTAAAAATAATGTATATAGTGATAGGAATTATTCTCATGCATGCAAAAAGAATCATGTTAGCTCCCTTTACGGCCACCGATGATTTGGAAACCGTCTGCCACCGATTCCAATAATTACGGAAACCATCTCTCGTTGATTAATTTCTTGTTGGGATCTCCTGGGGTGGTCCATTACTCCCTCTGTAGTTCTCTACCATGTTCTGTGGAACACTTGACACATAGCCAACAAAAGCTTGATGGAAGCTTGGCTATAAATACTTTTGTTTGATCCCCAAGCTCACTACTCAACCCCTTTAGCCTTACACCATCAAATTAGCGTGAGCAGAGCTTGGAAGTGCCACATGGATGAGAGATTTTGGGTGAATTTTGTAAATCTAAGGGCGGTGTTTGCAACGCTGTTCGTCTCTGTCTTTTTGCTTTGACTATTACTCTGAAGTTCTGTTACCAAATATTTTCTTCCCATCCTCTTACTAGAGTTGATTTCCCGTTACCAAGTTAGCTGACCAAAGCAGAAATGCCCAGTGGCTAATCTTCATGATTCTTCGATAGCTTTCAGTGCTATTTTAAAGTCTGCATTGTCATTTTCCAGTGAACATTTCGAATGCATGTTCTAATTCCTCTATATCATCTGATTCAATTCTTCTATGGTTTTAGCTTGTTCCATAGTACTGTAATTGATTGAATCAGACTACCGGTTTTGATCAAGCCAATGCCATCGTAAACACATCAGAAAACAAAAACGGAAGTGGACTGCCTCAAGCGTAGTGGAAAGTCTGGTATCGGAGTGTGAGTAGCATCAATGGCCGGAGGTATGATTTATTGGGTATTAAATTTTTTCGATTCTTTTAAGTGTTTATTCCACATTATAGAATTGTTATTATGCTTACATTTGGTATCAGAGCAATTTTTATCTCTACCTTGGTGTTTATAGACATGCTCTGTTTGGCTAAATGCCATATTTTGAGAATTTTCTGAATTAAGGCATTTATTTGGAAATATGTCTAATTTTTTCTCAATTTTTATGCTTATAATATTTATTTGGTTTAGTTATATGCAATTTGGATAATTGTTGTGCAAATTTATTAACTATATTCATATTTAATTTGCATGAATTGATTATTTCTACTCTAATTAAAACATGCTATTTTGGATGAGTATACGAGACCCATCGTTGAATGTTATGCATGAATATTATAGTTTTATTTATGCAAATTATCATTATTCTCATATCAAACTAATTTTTATGCATAAAAGAAATAATGTCTAGTGATCCATATAATTTTTAATGGATTAGAGAATAGCCACAACGTCTCTAATTTAAAAAAAAAATATTATATATTATGACTGATTAGGATCACATAAAGAATATTTAGACATTAATTGTAATTAATTATACTACATATAATAAAAATTTTCCCACAGGAATTTTTATTATATTTATATATAATTAATTAGGATAAAATATCAAATTATTCATAACTTACCCACAGGAATTATGAATTAATAGTTTTATCATAAAGTTCAAATCTAAGATAGAATTTATATCAAATTATAATCATAATATACCCTTTAGAATTATGAATTAAGTGAATAATTTGATAAATTCT